>PVJH01001088.1:0-235341 GCA_004026705.1 Nesogale talazaci
AGCCAGTCAGGGTGCAATATGCAATAATGAAACATATAACTTTCCTCTAGTTCTTCAATGCTTCCCCCCCCCCCTCACCCACTATCATGATCCAAATTCTCTCTTAAAAATCCAACTAGACAATAGGATGTACACTAGGACAGATAAGGAACCAGAAACATAGGGAATCCAGAACAGATGATCCCTTCAGGACCAGTGGCAATACAAGGAGGGTGGAGGGAAGAGGGGGCAGAAAGTGGGAACTGATGGTAAGGTTCTACATATAACCTCCTCCCTGGTCTATGGACAACAGGGAAGTAGGTGAAAGGAGACATTGGACAGTGTATGATATGACAAAATAATAATAATTTATAAATTATCAAGAGTTCCTGAGGGAGGGGG
Source organism: Nesogale talazaci (assembly GCA_004026705.1). Lineage (NCBI taxonomy): Eukaryota > Metazoa > Chordata > Mammalia > Afrosoricida > Tenrecidae > Nesogale > Nesogale talazaci. The sequence continues at coordinate 382 of PVJH01001088.1, forward strand.
AAGTGGGGATTGAGGAGGAAAATGAGGGGCTGATAGCAAGAACTTGTGGAGAAAACAAACATTCTGAGAATGATGAGGGCAACAAATGAACAAATGTGCTTGGCATACAATGGTTGTATGTATGGATTGTGATAGGAGTTGTATGAGCTCTCAATAAAATAATTAAAAATAAAATAATTAAAATAAACACCAAGATAAAAAGAAGAGCAACATCAAAGAGAAAATTATCATCTCCATATGAAAAGCGCTGCAAATAGGGAGACTGGGTTTCTAAACTTTTTGGTGTATATTTTTACTACAATAAAATATTTTTAAAAATTTGATAATAAACAAGGGGTATAATATTTACAATCTATGTAGCAGGGAAAGGGTTACTATCCTTAATACATGAAATTTTATTTTATATTAACAGGAAAAAGAGGAACACTTTAATTGAAACAATTCGCAAAGGATACAAAGAAGTAAATTACAAAAGAAAAATAAACACATGAGTTATGATTAATATTACCAGCATCACACAATGAGTTTTGTTTTGGTTATCAAATTGGCAAAGGTTAACAACCAAAATGAACACCCTGCCATGGGAAGATTATGAGAAATTAGGCACTCTTATACGCTGCAGGTTTAACAATATATAGTAGATACAATAGTGAATTTAAAAACACAAACCCAGACTCTGTGGAGCTGGAGGTGTTGTGAGGACAGCATTAAAAATGAGAGACATAAAGTCATTGCAGGACTTGAAGGCTCTGAGTGCAAGGCGCACCCTTGTTACTCCTTTTCTCACCAGCATGCTATTGCACATGCTATCTGCATGTGGGCAGATAAGGTTAGATCAGAGATATGGGTTTTGTGTGTGGGGAGGGTGGTGGGAGATGCTACGTTACACAGTGTTCTCTAGAGAAACAAAACCAGGACACTAATAATTCTCTCTATATATTTAAATAGATAGAAGGATATCTGACATGAAAAATATACAGTTAACCAAACTATAAAGCAGTACAAATGGCTCTGTGCAACTCACTTGTGTGAGACAGCTAGTAGACTGGCAGTCCTTGGAGTCTTGAGAGCAGCCGAATAGTCCTTTGTAGAGCAGGTCAGGCTATCCGGCCATAAGCAGGTCACCAACAGTGAGCCAGATGACTGAGTCCAACAGTCCCCAGCTCAAGAGATGCATATTCCAGGAGCTTGGTGAAGCAGAGCTTGAAGGAACCTCAACTCACAGCAACACAGTCTGTGGATTAGGTGTCCCACGGGTTGTGTAGCCTGGAGATGCAAGCACAGGACAAATGAGGTAGCAGCTGGTCTGAAGATCCAAGAGCAAGAGAGCATGGGCGGGGTTTGCTGAGCCATTTCTATTTCAGCTCTTCAATCGATCTTCTCTGTGTTCATTGGCCATGTTGGCACAACAAGCCTGCCTATCACAGATGCATATTATTTGCAACTTTTATAACCCTATTTACATGACAAAAGCAGTTTATGTCAAGTCCATTCTGACTCATTATATTCCCTCTGTGTCACTGAAGAACTGTACCCCAAGGGTGAAGGTTTTCAGTGGCTGATTTTCAGATGTTTGTTGCCAGGTTTTTTCCCTGAGGCATCTCTGTGTGAACTCAAGCCTCCAGTCTTTCCCTTTCCATTATCAACTGACTTGCTGACTGACACAGCCACCACGGGACCTTGGTTCCATAGCAGAGCTTCTCGTAAGACACTTGACCATGTGGGGTGCGTCAGGAAATGGAACTTTGTTGCTCCCACTCATCATTAATAATAATCAAAGAAACAAACATAAAAATTGTTTCTACTTTTTAAAGAAGAGGAAAATGTAAGTACAATGCAATAGAAATATTGACTGGACACATCACAATTTATTTACCAGGGTCCAAGTAGATTCTTTTCTTTACAAAAGACCTTCCTCTCACCCTCAGTTATGATCAATTCCCTCTCCTTGTGCATGAAGAACATTTCTCTCAGGTGACAATCTTCAAGCACTTCCAGAAATACTTGAATGTCAATTAAATGGTTTCCAGTTTGTGTAGGGGTGGGAGTGGGGGATTATATGTAGCCCAATTCAGTGGTATATAATTGTCTATTATTGTCCACAGATGACTCTTTAAAACACAATGCGATAGAAGATCCCTGATCTGTGTTTTATTTTCTTTGAAAATTGTGTCACAAGCAGTTGTAAGTCTTGTGACTGTCAAACTTGATTTCTGCCATCTGCAAATTGGGAAGATTGTCAAGTTTAGTGGCAATTCACTGATTCTTTCTGATCAGTAACTAAACTTTGCCAAGGACTTAAAATTATCCTTTAAATCATTTTATTGGGGGTTTATACAACTAATCACAATGCACACATCCATCTATTGTGTCAAGCACATTTGTACATTTGTTGCCATCATCATTTCCAAAACATTTTCTTTCTACTTGAGTCCTGGTATCAGCTCCTCAGTTTTTCCCCCTCCCTCCCCTCCCCTCCCTCTCTTTGAAACCCTGATAATTTATAAATCATTATTTTTCCATATCTTACATAGACCAAGGTCTCCCTTCACCCACTTTCCTGTTGTCTGTTCCCCTGGGAGGGGGTTATATGTAGATCATTGTCATCAGTACCCCCTTCCTTCCCTCAACTTCCTCTTGCCCTCCTGGAATTGCTATTCTCAATATTGGTCCCAAAGGGTTTATCTGTCCTGGATTCCCTGTGTTTCTCTTATCTGTACCTGGTATATCCTCTGGTCTAGCTGGATTTGTAAGGTAGGATTGGGATCATGATAGTGTGAGGGCAAGAAGAATTAAAGAAATAAAGGATAGTTACATGTTTCATTGGTGCTATATACTACATTCTGACTGGCAAGTCTTTCTTGTGACTCTTTTGTAAGGGGATGTCTGTAGACAATTGAACTTAGAATTACTATAAATCTTCTATTTCCCTTCCCTGTCTGAATACAAAATACAGAGGATTGTAGAAATTAAGCAGAATCTTTTGAAAGCTCTCCTTCCAAATATGGTATGATTACTTCGATTTTTTTGAACACTTAAATTCAATTTTAAATTGAAATATTTGAAATGACAAAAAGGATCAATGTGGAAAAAAGAAAGTATAGGTAAGACAAACAAGAAAAAAAGTCGAATAGTCCTATAGCCCAGGAAGAATAACTAAAATTCCAACATGCGCATTTTTACACCTTTTTTCCACACATTGGTTCATTTTTGTTGTAAACAGAACACATTGTACATCTAAATTTTTTACACAGATCATATTATACAAATATTTCAGCACCATTCACTAATATATAATATTTCCTAAACAATCCTATCTCTCCCCTGACCCTTCTTGCTCCTGGCAACCATTAATCGACTTGGCTTTTGTACATTTGTCTATTGCAATACTTCATATATTGCAATTATGTCATGTAATTGTATTGTATTGTATTGTATTGCAATTACTTCATGTATTGTATTACTTCATGTATAGGGAACCATGCAATAATTACATTTGCACTTTTCTGAATGATTGTATTGACTCAATATGTGTTCAAATTAATTTACATTATACAACACACCATAACCTTATTTCTCTTTATGATTACAATATTACATCATCTGTACTTATGTTTTGCATATTAATTCATTAATGGATGGATATTTCCATTGTTCTTTCATTATTCTGTCTTGAATAGTGCTACTGTGAAAACTGATATATATACACCGATGTTCATATATATTTCATTCACAGTCTTCACACATACTTACAAAAATATAATTGAGCTATATGTATATTCTTATAGCATAGTTCTTACATTTATAAAATGAGAATCTGTTTAATTGATAAAATATATATGAATCTTGAAGTATAAAACCCATGCAATTGCATAATTTTCATCATTTATGTAATCCTCTGATGACAGATGCTTCAATGGTATCTAATTGTGTGATCACAGAGAGCACAACCATGGAAACCTTTGTAATTACAGTAACCATCATCTATTTTCATCTATATTAATTTTATAATTATTGCAGCTGGACTGTTAACTACAATGTCAACTGTTCATAACCACCAGAAATTCCAAGATTTAGGAATCTGAGGTTTTCTATCCCTGTGAAGAGTGACAGCCTCAAAAACCTCTAGGGAAGTTCTGCTCTATGTGTCAGATTCAACTCCCTGGCAGTGAGATCATCAGTGGGCATTGAAAAATCAGTGTTTCTTCAACTTAAGAAGTTCAAATCTCTTTGAAAATAAATATTTTTTTGCAGAAACTGATTTGAATTTTGAAGATTTTTATCTAGTACCTTTTGATTACAAACAAGCATAAAGTACTTAGATACTCCCGGTGTTCCTGCTCTGTAAAACAAAAGGTGGGGAAAAGGTGTGGCCAACTAGATTATGACTCACAGTGGTGTAAAATGAAAGAGAGAACTATTTCACAGGGTTATCAATTGGTAAATCTTACAGAATCAGACTGCAACAGCTTTCTCCTACAGAAGAACTTGTGGGTGTGAGGGCCTACTTTCTTTTAGTTGGTAACTATGCACTTTAATATCTATACCCCAAGGCTCCTACTTATAGCTTTTTCAAGAGGGGGTATAAAAGTTAAATTGAATTGGATAACAGAATTTTTCTACAAAAATTTTGAAGCTCCCTTGTCGAAATGAACAGTTCCTCAGCATGTGAAATCTCTTGCTTTGCTTAAACTAAGTTACTGCTTGCAGAAACACAAGCACAACACAGATTGCCCTTATTAAGTGCACATACAAGATAGCAAGCATCCATGAACAGGACTATCATTACCCTCTTTTTTCATTTTGAAGTGTGAAAAATGGTCACTCTTGCAGGTCACCTTCAGTTTTCAACTTTTTTGTGATTGCTTCTGCCAATAACCCACTCCCACCCACCACCCAAGGATCACCATTGAACGCACTGCCATGGAGTTTGCTATTCCATTGCAAGGTCACCTGTGTCAGTCCAGGTAAACTAGAGAAACAAATCCATAGACTCACAAATGGACTAAAGAAAAGGTTTATATGCAAGAGGAATGGGACATTGACAAAACATCCCAGCCCAGTCTGGTTCAAAGTCATTAGTCTGGTATTAACCCATATGACTGATATCAGTCTATAAAGTCTCCTTCGGACTCAAGAAGTCACAGGTCAGTGGGTGCAGAGTCCTGGCATCTGCAGGGTCTTCCCAGGGCTCCTTGCTTCCAGGGTTCAAGTTCCATCAATAGCATCCAGTGGTGGTAGAGGCAACTCAGCACTAGCAGGGATCTCCTCCAGCTTCAGAGTTCTGATTCCATCAGTGTAAGGCCATGTGGCTTCTCCTCTAGCTCCTTCAGCTTCTCAGACACTGCTATCTTGTCTTGTCCATAATTCATCATCTCTGAGACTGAATCCCAACAGCTGGGGAGATAGCTTCTCACCTCCATGAGGGAAATATCATGAGATTTCCCAGAAGTCTCAGGAGAAAACCATGCCCACATGGAAGTCTCATTGACTACTCAATGGCTATCTATCTCCAGATTGACAGGCTAGACTCCATCCCTACATCTGAATCATGAAACTAACATAAGCATATGACCACCACACCACCCTAAAGGACTGAGCAGAACTAACTCTGTGGGTTTTCAAGGCTGTAGACCTTTATGGGAGTAGAATCCTCACCTTTCTTTTGTGCTGTGGCTGGTGGTTTCAAACTGCTGACCTTTAGATGAACAGGCCAATGTGTAACTCCAAGACCTCCAGGGCTCCCCAAAATAAACTAAAACAGCTTGACTTTACTACCAGCCCAATCTTAAACATAAATAAAAATGTATGGAGGCAGAGTATTCTCTTTATTATATGGAGATCAGGTAACTCAAGACACCCCAAATCCAATGCCAGTGAGTCAATTCTATCCATAATCATCTCAGGCTTCTCAGGCCATAAGTCATTTCAAAAGCAAATAGTCTCACTGTCTCCCAAAGAATGGTTGGTGGATTTGAAGTGCCAACTTTGTAATGAACAGTCCAAGACTTATCCAACAGCATTTTACTACATGATACAAGTTTGAAAATAAAATTATCACCAAAACAGAATTTCTAGTTTTTGCAGAGAATTGTTTGCTCTTGAGAATGTTCAAGTAACAAGAGGTGTCATTGATTCAGAGAACATTTCAACCTTGAGAAAACAAAGTTCAGAAGTTCCTCCAGGAGAGAGAATGCCTTATACCGGGAAATGCATACCAAATAAATCCTACAAATGTAAATGTACTGCCATCAAGTGGAGCTCAGTACCCTCAAGATTTGAACGCATATTTCTTCAGGGGAAAAATGGTAGGTAGTTAGAATGGGGCAACTTCACACTGGTGATATTGTAGTCAACAACATAAATTTTAACCACTGCACCAAAATCGACTTGATGGGAGTGAATCTGTTTGTTTGCTTTTACCTGGACAATGAGTTTTAGAAGTAGTCAACCAGAGGGCTGAGCCCCGGTGGCGTAGTGGTTGTGCGCAGGACTGCAGCCCATGGGGATGGAGGTTCGATCCCAGCTCCAGGGAGCAAAGGCTGGGCTTCCTACTCCCACCACCTGAGGGCAGTGATGCCAAAAAAAAAAAAGTAGTCAACCAGAGTTAAGACATTTTCTGTCCTTTATTTTTATGGTAAAAGATTTAAATTCTCTGATATTTGATTTCTGCATTTGAAAATGCAGATAATTCCAATCCCTCCTAGGTTTGTTGTGGAGATCAAGTCAACTTTGTCTGTAAAGCTTTCCCATAGAAAACTCTCAGAATTTCTAGACTCTGATTTCTTCTTCTTCTTCTCCTCCTTCTTCTCAATTCCTCCTCTTCTTCCTCCCCCCTTTCTCTTCCTCCCTCTTGCAGTTACATAATCTCCTGTCAGTTTGCAAATGGGTAGAGTCTAGCCTGTCAAACAGGCCATAGCCAATGGGGCCTCCTTGTGGGCATGACCTTCTCCTGAGGATTCTGGGAACTTTGGTATTCCTCCCTTAGGCAGGAGACACCCTGTGCTTTGTCTTCTTGCTGACAAGCCACTTGGAGCTACACTGATGCAGCCAGAGACCTGGAACTGGAGAAGCCTCTTGGAAATAAGGTTGAGATGCTGCAACCATCACTGGATCCCCAAGGCTTCTCTACTGGCCTGGGATATCCTTGCATTGGGTGTTGTTGCATGGCTGCATGTGTTTGAAGAGGAATTTATCTACTGATATCAGATACATGGGCTAATATTGGACTTAGGGGCTTGATCTGGACTGGGCTGGAATATTTTCTTAATGTACAATTGCTCCTTGATATAAAATTCTCTCTTACACATATATGAGTGTCTATGAATTTTTTTCTCTAGTCAGCTTCTCGTCATCCTCCTTCCTCTCTTTCTCTTTCTCCTTCCCCTCCCCCACTTATTCCTCTTCCTTCTCCTTTTGCATTATTCCTTTAGCTAACTGAGGTAATTTTAGTCCTTTTTTTCTTTACTAAGTAAATGTTTAGTAACACAAATTTAGTTAATGAAATAGTTATAAACTAGAGTGGTATTTATTTTTTGAGGAGGTAGGAAAACAAATTAGAGACAGTTTTCCATTTTAAAATTCACTATTCCTGCTATTGAAATATTATTTGGATGTTCTAGACTGACTAGTTTTTATTCTAAGGTGTTTTGGTATATATGTATTTCATTTCTATTAGTGTGTACTCATGTTTTCGGTGTCTAATGACAATATAATCATTTATCAATTTAAAAACAATTTTAAAAATACCTAAGTAGATTTTGTATGTAACAAATATCAAATGACATTCCTATTCTGTTAGAAGCATGCTGTTTAAAACAAATATTTTTAACATTTTGGACATTTCTAAGCATATTTTTATTTTTATCATTGAAATGTCCTAAACTTTAATTTTGGCTGGAGCTTGTACTGTTTTGTGGCATTAAAATGTAATTCCTAAGAATCATAATTTATGGTTATTAATATTTTATTTATTTTTCCTTCCCCTTACCAGGTTCATATACCCAGGCTCAATGTCTTCCTTTTTCTTTCCCTCTTCTTGATCCTATACCCATCAGAGAAGGTTTTTTAATGTGGAATTTTTTTTTAAATAATTGTAGTCTCATTCATAATTTGTCCTTTTGTGGCTGACTCACTTTATTCTGTGTACTCCCTTTCAGGTTCATCTATGTTATGAGATGTTTTATATGTTGATGATTATTCTTTGCTGAGTATTCTGTTAGATGTATGTACTATCGTTTCCTTATTCATACTTGGCATTGATGAGTATTTAGGATATTTCCATCAGTAGCTATTGTGAATGGCACTGGGAGGAACATGGGTGCACATATATCTATTAGTTTCATGACTTTTACTTCTCTAGGATATAAGCAAAGTAGAGAGTTTGTTGGATCATTTGGTACTTCTAATCCTAACTTTTTTATGGAGAGGCCATAGGTTTTTCTCACAGTGGTTTCACTATATCCCAGTCGCACAAACAGTGCATGTGGATTCTATTCAGTCCACAACCTAGCCAACATTTGTTTTATTGTGTACTTGTTTTAGCTTTGCTCTTAATACTGGAGAGAACTGATATCTTATTGCTGCTTTGATTCACAGTTCTCCAAGGTTTTCGTTTTACTATTCTACTGTGTTAGGCAGACTTCTGTAGAGAAAGAAAACCAGGACACATAAAATTACATAGAAATAAAAGGAGAGGTCTATAGAGTGAGAAAGAATAGTATAGCTCATTAGTCCACACAGCAGTACAGAAGGCTGATTAATTCATTTTCTTGGAACAGTTAATATACTTAAGGTCCTTCAAGTGAAGCTGACTGACATTCAAAAGTCAAGAGCAGACATCAGAATCTGCCCTGAGGCAAGACATGTAGCCTAGAGCAGCACAGCAAGAAGATGAGAACGTGAGGCATGGCAGAAACCAGTAGTTGGGGAGTGTGCAGCGAAGCCTTTGTTAGGATCAAGAAGAGCAGGAAAGTTACATGATTCCCAGGTTAGCTTGGCCACAATAGCACAACATGCAGTTGAAGCCAAGGACAGGCTCAGATAGAAGAGCACTGGCTGGTCTGATCACCAGGAAGAAAGGCAGGATGCCTGACAGCACCAGTATTTATTTAAGTTACTCTTCAATCAACCTGGGAACAGATTCAAGTCCTCCCACATGTTCCTATGTAGACCTAGTTGGCAAAACAGACCTATCACAAGTAATATGTTCAAACTCATTCTGCTAATACTTGATGTTTTGACCTTCTTTCCGGTCTCAAGGATTTTACACTTTCAAACAGACAAAATGTGTGGAGAGCCACACTGTAGCCCCACAGTCCTTCAAGCATGTTTCACTGAAGGTCCCCTTTGCTCTGGCGGTCACACAGTCCAGGACACAGCTCCTCCTTTATCAAGTATCTACGGAGATGTCATTTCTGCCTAGAAGAGTCATTATCTCACACACATGGGATTTCTCTGCATTGGACTACTTGAATTTGTTCCCCTGGAACTGTTTTCTTTCTTTCAAGAAGCCCATGTATTTATTTGTCTATGTGTTATTGCATTTCTATGTTAAATGTACACCTCTTGATATTTGGGGTTTTGTTTTCCAAAGGTTTCCCAGTGCCAGAATCATGTTCTCTCAAAGCAAGAATTCAATATTTTTTATATACTTGAGTATTATCTGTGAGATTACATTTTGGAAGACTGACTATTTAGATACCAAGATCCAGAACATATAAATATCCCTGATGGGTAATAGCAAGATAAAGTGAACTCTTATCATATGTTCAACATTGAGATTAGAGCTTTGACAAATAAGAACATGCAGAACAAGTAGCTCTGGGCTGGGATCTTTGAGATGCTACAAGGCTGCTCAGAGACCAATGTAATTTATTATCATATGCAAGAATCAAACATTTTCATTTAAATTGTGCTAGTTCTGTCCTTTTAAATATAAGGACAGGAAAGTTATTAACATCAACACAATCAAAAAGAAAATCTGGTATCTTTTACTTCTTTATTGTATGATATGTTGAGCCCTTTAATGAACAATCTCAGAATAGCAGTGACTTAGCTCAGTAACCCACCTTTCATTGAGGGACCTTGTTATACCAGTCATTCTGCCACAAAGCTTCTTTCCTTTGTGGTACTCTCTTCTCATCTATGCCTTTATAGCTGTAGTTAACTTGCCCCCTGACTCAGAGAAAGCCTTACATGTTCTACAAGAGTAAAACTGCTCCCTTTTCTTGGGTGAAATCTTACAGAAGCATCAATCTCAAACTCGCTGCCATCTAGTCTTTGCAGACTAACAGTGACCTTTTAGGACAGCCTAGAACTGCCCTTTGAGTTTCTGAGAGTTACTTTATGGGAATAGGAAGCTCCTCCTTTCTCCGTGAAGCTGCTGGTGGTTTTAAACTGCTTGCCTTTGAATCTCACCCTAATGCATAATCACCACTCCTCCAGGAGTCCTGTTGTCCAAAATAAAGCACTAGCCTTTCTTCCTCAGTGCTGCTGGGTCCATGTGAACCACCAACATTTTTGCCAATGGCCAACTGCAAACTGTTTGTGCTACCTGAAGACTTGGTCCTCCCTTAGACACCTGGATTCCTTTTCATTCAGCCAAGGATTCTGCCAAAACTGTAAGGAGGAATGTTTGCATTGTCTCTCATTTCTGCGCTTACCTCCTATTCTGTTGCTAGACTCTAGCCACCTAATGCAAGAGAACCTGGAAACTGCAAGGTGAAGAGAAGATCATGCTTTTTGATGAGTGTTACAGTCTTTGCACAAAATTTTAAAATAGATATGGTTGTAATACTATTTAACTCACTTATAAATCGGAAACTATATTCTGACTTGGAGGTTTCTTCCACACCAAATTACCCATGTATAACTTTAGCAGAGATTAAGAATTTGCGATGCAACTGCTCAGCTTAATCTTTGTCCAGGTACAAGCTATTGTCTCATCTCATATTCTACAAAGTCCTTTTTGTTGGTTTGTTTCACCTTGTACTGTGAACTAGGTGGAGCATTACAAGGTAAACCAGATTCCCAGACGGTATTCCATATGCATTTTGTTTCATGTTCTCAATTGCATTTCTTACAATATAGCAGCATTCATCGCAGATTTTGTTCCACATTTTCTCATATCCTTGTCAAGACCTTCTAATGCGATCCCTTTCAGAGGAATTGTAACCACAGATCATCTAGTTCTGGACTCAGGAATAGAAGGACAAGTTCCTAGTGGACTATTAGAATTATTTCCATTTGCCTTTGATATTTTCATTCATTTTGACCTGAGGGCAAGACCAACAATTGCACTCTACATGGACATTCACAAGCTTTACAGATCCTTGTTACTACTCCCTTCGAAGGCAGGATGTGGAACACTAGCTTCGTGAATTGTGTTATACCAATTGGCTTTGATGATTCACACATTTCACTCCTAATCTTCCAGCATAGAAACTCATTTGTTCAAGAGTCTTCTTTATATCTAGGAAGTTTTCATAGTTTTGCCCCCTATTTACTCTACTAAGAGCCCTGGTGATTTATTGGATACCTGTTTGATGGCAATCTGCATGGTCAGCAGTTCAAAACCACTAGCAATTCTGAGGAGAAAGACTGGACTTTCTTCCCCCCATAAATAGTTATAGTAACAGAAACCGACAGGAGTTCAGTATGAGTCAGCATCAACTCAATGGCAGTGAGTTTGTTTTTGTTTTCTGATATTTACTAAATTTATGAAAATATTTTTACTATCTATACATATTATTTGTCAGACCTATGTATATAATTGTGGGTAGAATCCCTCTCTTTCCCATAAATGTTCAGCTTGTGTGTCTAACTGTAAATAATTGTTACTGCTGTGAGAGCAGGATTGTAGATAAAACAATATTTGTCATTGTTGCCTTTATCACATATATTCTCTCCAACATATTTGCCTTGATCATTTTTTATGATTCACTATTAAATTGCCTTCCTCCCTCACCTCAGTGTCTATGTGTCTACCCTCGAGCTGTGTTTTTTCTTTCCACCTTTGGTAATCGTGTGTGTGAAAACCTATAGCTAGCTTTTGATAATGATATTACTTGGTGCTGCTGAGTCTGCGCCAAGTCACAGGCTCCCCAAGGAAACCAGAGCGCAGCACTGGATGACCCTGAACCATCTAGCTCACAACTCTGGTCACGTTGGAACCCACTGCACCAACCACTGCGTCAACCCTGGTGATTTGGGGGTTTGGGGTTTGTTTGTTTGGGATGGCTTTTTTTGGCTGGCCTTTTGCCTCACTGATCACAATGTCCCTTTTCATGACTGGTTCCTCCGGATAATATGTCTAAAGCACCTGAGATGAAGTCTTGCCATCCTTGCTTTGCCAGGGCATTCTGGCTGTATGACTTTCAAGACAGATTTGACTGTCCCTTTTCAGTAATAATGATACTTTCAATATTTTTCTCTGATATCATAATTCAAATGCATTACTTATAGTAATAAGCAAAGATGGTGAGTTCCAGTCTTGGAAGCCCACAAGGGCAATTCTTCCCCATCTTATAGGATTACTATGGGTTGGAATCTATTTGATTGCAATTAAGTTGGTTTTCACTTAACTCTATGATTTTCTAAATATTTTTGAGTAAGTAAATCCTATTGATTATATATTTTTGTATTCATTCATTTCAAATTATTTCTATGGTAAGTACTAAGGAAAAGGCAGACACAAAGCAGACACAAATCCCCAATTCTGGCACGAACCTTTAACAGTATATTTTAAGTCATTTCCAACTTGCTGCGATGTAACTATGAATTTTTCCTTAGGAGATATTTCTAGATTTGGTTTTACTACATTGAACAGTATAAACATTTTTAAGGTTTTTGACAAAAATGCTAAATTATCATCCAAAAACTTTATACAATTTATATCGCACACCACAAATGAACAAGCATGACTATTTTAACAGTCTCTTCCACTGTATCGTCCACTCTCTTTCAAATATAACAAATAAAATTTATTCTGTAATAAACCAGGAAAATAAAAAGTACACAAATTTGGTTCACATATGTGCCCAAAAATAGACTCTGAGTTTCCAGTTTCAGTATAATTGCATTTCATGTGAGAAATTTTGAACTACTCTTAACCATCTTTCTAACGGTGATTCCTCCATTGCACAAGTCTACCTTTATAATAACAGGCATAAAATAACAACAATAATAATAAGAGAACAAAATTACATGGGTAAAATTAAGTCGTGGCATATTTTGAGAAAATGAGAAACCAGGCTACCTCCTACAAATGATGATTCATTAATACTAAATAGTACTTTTTTCCATGCAAGGGAGAAAATGCTTTTAGAGCCTAATCATTCCTCATTACAGGAACAGTAGGCTTCACTTAATCTGCTCCTCAAATTTTCAGCTATCCAATCAGCTGACCTGTAATTACAAAACATTTAGGTTTGAAAGGGAAGGAAAAGTAATTCCTAATGACAAATGGATAGCAGTCATCCCAAGCCTTGCCTTCTCTGATGGTCTGTCCACCCACCTTGACCATACTGCTGACAACCTTACTCTATTCTAGAAATGGAAAATCCACTCTGTCCACTTGAAGCACAAGTGTAAGAATAGGATGTGTAAGATAGTTCAAATAAACTCCAATGCCCATATATTTTATGCTGGAATTATTATACTTTTCTCTTTCTATTTAATGCTATTTTAAGTGAGATGTCTTGTATAGAAAGATAACCACTTTATTAATAGTCCCTGTGACACTGTAGCATAAGCATTGGGCTGCTAAGGTAATGTCAACAGTTCAAACCTACCAGCTGTCTGCTCCAGTAAAGATTTATGCAGGGGTCCTCAAACTTTTTAAACAGGGAGCTGTCCCTCAGACCTTTGAAGGGCTAGACTATTATATATATAATATAATATAGTGTAATATAATATAATATATAATATATATGTGCTCATTGTCAGCAGAATGGTCAAGGTGGGTGGACAGGCCATCGATAAAGACAAGGCTTTGGATGAACAAATTCACTGCAGGCCAGGCCCTGCATGAGTCAGCTGCTAAGCAGGACCGGCAGCAGCAGCAAAAATACTGGCAGGCGAGATAAATGTCCTCGGCAGGCCACATGTGGCCGTGGGCCTTAGTTTGAGCACTTCAGAATAGTCTCCGGAATATTACCCGTGGTTGCTGAGTCAGAATCAAATCTATTGCAGTGTATAGTGTCACAAAGAGTTTGTAACCTAAATGTTGACAATTTAAACAGTAGGGCCAAAAGAGAAGTTTGACTTCTGCTGTCATACAGATTAAAGTCGAGAAAACCCTCTGTTAAAGTTCCATTTTGAAATACATGGAGTTGGAATTAGAATTGATAACAATGTTTTTTTGTTTGTTTGTTTGCTTGGTTTTTTGGAGGGAGAGGTTTTTGAGGTTTGTTCTATCACATTACATGATTGTACCATATTGATAATTTCCCTTAATTTTGAACGCTTAATAGTAAATACTGTAGAGAACCTGCATTTTCAGTAGCTTTGATTTTTGTTTTTTTAATAATTTTATCGAGGGCTCATAACTATGATAACATTCGATACATCCCTTGTATCAAACACATTTGTACACATGTTGTCATCTTCATTTCAAATATTTTCTTCTTGAGTCCTTGGTATAAGCTCCTCTTCCCTCCTCCATTTTTTTAAAAAAAACATTCCATTGGGGGCCTGTACAACTCCCATCACGATCAACACACACATCAATTGTATGCATACCACATTTGCACACCTGTTGCCATCATCACACCAGAAACATCTTCCTTCCACTTAGGTCCCCAGTACCAGCTCCACACATTTCCCCTTCCTCCCTCCTCCCCCTCCTCCATGAACCCTTAATATTTTACACATTGTGATTACTTTTTCATATCATACTCAGTCCACTGTGTCTCTTCACCCACTTCCTTACTTACAGAGAAATCATATGTAGATCTCTGCAATTGGTTACCCCCTTCCATTCCACTTCCTTTCAGTATTACCCTCCCAATATCATCCTCCCAATATCACCGCACCCACCACTGGTCCCGAAGGAATCATCTATCTTAAATTTCCCATGTTTATGACTCCAGGGTACATTCCCTGGTCTAGCTGAGTTTGCAAGGTAGAACTGGGAACCTGATAGTAGGTGGGAGGAAGCATTTGGGAACTAGAGGAAAGTTGCTGACCTCATTGTTGCCACACTGTACCCTGACCAACTCCTCTTCTCCCTGCAACCCCTCTGTGAGGGGTGTTGTTTCACCTATTGATGGGCTTTGGGTCCCCACTCAGTACACCCCTTCCTTTATAATGATACAATTTTTAGTTCTTTGATGCCTGACACCTGCTACCTTTGACACCCCATAGTCACACAGGCTGGAGTGTTTCTTTCATGTGGGTTTTGTTACTTCTGAGCTAGATGGCCACTTGTTTACTTTCAAGCCTTTAAGACTCCAGACACTATTTCTTTTTAAAGCAAGGCACCATCTGTCTTCTTCACCACCTTTGCTTATGCACACATTTGTTTTCAGTGATCATGTCAGGAAGGTGAGCATCATTGAATACCAGTTTAATAAAATTAAATGTTCTTGCACTAAGGAAGTACTTGAGCAGAGGTCCAATTTCTATCTGCTGTCCTAATACTAATCCTATAAATATGCGCATGTTGATTTATTCCCCCATCATCCTATATAAATATATTTTACCTGTGTACATGACTATATTTGGACCTCTACATATGTCCGTTATCATGGAGTTCATTTCCCTATTTTCTTTTACTTTCCTCTTGTCCCACTATCATGCTCAGCCTCCATTTGGGTTTTAGTATTTTCTCTCTGTTACCTTACTCCTGGTCAATCACTATTATACCTCTCATACCTTGTCATTGATTTTTTAATCCCTTGTTATTCCCTTGTCCCTGGACTAGTAAACAACACCGCCTTTCCCCCTCCTCCATGAGGGAGCTGGAGAGACAAAAAATATGTACAAAAACACATGCATCCTAAGATGAAACAAGCTAAGAAACTAAAACGATGATAATAACAAAGAAACTCCAATGCCTATATATATATACATACATGTACATATAGATACACACAATATATATGTAAAAAAATAACAAAATAAAAACCTGTAAATAGTTCAGGGTCTGCTCATTGACCTCCAGGAGTTCTCCCCAGTCAGATGGGATGGCACACCTTGGCCCCAAAGTACATCTTTGGCACTTAATCTGGAACTCCAAGCTCTGTTGCACACCCTTAGCTTTTTGCCATGGTGTGGTTGGGTCAGACAGGGTATAATCCCAATCCCGTTTCTCCACTGTTGTCCCCACAGAGACTTGGGTTAGCAAGGGAAGTCATATTTCATATTGGGGCAGGCCATATGAGCCTTTCTGTGCATCGGCTGTTCTGAGTGGGAATATCATCCTGAAGGCTCGGTGGGCCAGGATGCATTCCATTCTCTCTGCCTCCCCCTTCACTTGTTCTCGTGCTCTGGTCAGGTATATCTAGCTCCCCAAGTTACAGCTTCAGTGTGGTCCTCCAAAGCACATGCTCCTGGGGGGAGGGCAGCTGGCCCTGTTGTTGGGATTGGGCATTCAGACTCTTCAAGTGGTTCCCCGCTCCATTGCATCACACTGCATTCACGTCCGAGAACACCGGGTTTATGTTTGGTCCCTCTTTTCCAGTGGAGATATAAACGATATGCTCCCCTTAGATGGGTTAGTACCCCTTTCTCTCTCTACACATCACCGTATGATCCTCCCCAGGTCCCCACCCAGTATTTTCTGTATACAGTAACTTTTTCCCAATGCCCATTTTACATTTTTATATATTATTATTAAGCTTACCTTCATGGACTCATGTTGTACATGTCCTTTCAGACTTGGCTAACTTCACTTAGCATAATTTTCTCCAGTTCTTCCCATGTGGTGATGTGCTTCAAGCGTTCATTACCGCTTTTCAACAATGCATAGTACTCCATAGTATGTATATACCACAGTTTTTTAATGCATTCATCAGTAGATGGAAATTTGGACTGCTTCCAACTCCTTGTGATTGTAAACTGTGCTGCAATGAACATTGGTAACAGATGTCTGGACATGGATTGTTGCTTTCCTCTTCTGGGTATATGCCCAGTAGGGGGATTGCTGGGTAAAATGGTAGCTCAATGTCCATCTGTTTTAAATATCGCCAAATTGATTTCCATAGTGGCTGTACATACCTACAGGTCCACCAGCAGTGGATAAGAGTCCCTATCGCCCCACAACCTCTCTAACAGTTGTTGCCTTTTGAGTTTTTCAATTAAATCATCCTACAGGGTGTCATTGTTGTTTTGATGTGCATTTCTCTTATAGCTAATGATTGGGGACATTTTCTCATATGTCTATTGGCCATTCTGATTTCTACCTCTGTGAAACTTCTGTTTAACTCCTTTGCCCACTTCCTCAGTGGGCAGTTAGTTTCCCCTTTATGGAAGCTGTCAGGGTATTATAGATTTGAGTAATAAGACCTTTATCAGATTTTTCATTGCTAAAGATGTTTTCCCAATGTGTCTGCTGTCTTATTACTCTCTTTTGATGTGCACAGGTGTTTTATCTTCATTATATCCCACTTGTCTATTTGTGCCTCCTCTGTGATTGTGTCTATCTCTATTTCTGATAGCCTATGTAATTCCTGTGCCAGTGTTCTCAGGTTGGTCCCAATTTCCTCATTGATGGCCCTAATAGTTTGGGTTTTTACTTTGAGCTCTGAGATCCACTGTGAGTTTATTCTAGTGCATGGAGTGAGGTATGGGTCTTCATTTTTCTACAGATAGACATCCATTTTTTCCAGCACTACTTGTTGAAAAGGGTATCTGTTTCCCATTTGATATTTTGGGGTCCTTATCAACAAACAGTTGTCTGTATCCTGATGTTTTTATTTCTGGGTTTTCAATTCTTTTCCATTGGTCTGAGTATCTATCATTATGCCAACACCATCCTCTTATGACCACTGTGTCAGTATGTTTAGTATGTGCTAAAGTCAGCTAAAGTCAGCCCTCCCATGGAGTTCTTTGAGGAGTTCTTTGCTAATTCTTCTTGAGGAGTTCTTTGCTAATTCTGGACTTCTTCCCTCTCCATATGAACTTGGTAATCATTTTTTCCATTTCTTTGAAGAAGGAGGAGTGTAATTGTATTGGTATTGCATTAAACTTATACAGTGTCTTGGGTAAAACTGACATCTTTACTATATTGAGTCTTCTAATCCATGAGCATGGGATATTCTATTTATAGAAATCATTCTTGGTTTCTTGTAACAGTATCCTGTAATTTCCATCATATTAACCTTCTGTTCTTTTAGTCAGATATATCCCAAGATAATTCTATTTGTGCTTGGCAATTGTGAAGGGTACTTTTTTTTATCTCCTCTTCTGTGGTATTATCTGATGTATATAGCAGTCTGATCGACTTCTGATTGTTGATCTTGTATCTTGCCACTGTGCCATACTTCTCTACAGTTTCTAGTATTCTCCATGTGGAACTTTTGGGGTTTTCCATATATAAAATCATATCATCTGCAAATAATGATAATTTCACCTCTTCCTTCTCCAGGTGAATACATTTGATGTCTTTTCTTTGCCTTATTCTGTTAGTTAAAACCTCCAGTATCATGTTGAATAAGAGTGGAGACAAGTGGCACCCTTGTCTAATCCTCTTTTTAAGTGGAATTGTGTTCATCTTTTCTTCATTGACTATCACATTGGCTGTTGGTTTTTTCATATATAGCTTGCATTGTCTTGAGGAATTTTCCTTCTACTGCTATCTTCTTGAGTGTCTTAGGAATTGGTGTTGGATGTCAGCTTTTTCTGCATATATTGATAGTATCATGTGTTTCTTTTAGTTTTTCGTGTCAATGTAGTGAATGACACTGATGGTCTTTTGTATGTTGAACCACTCCTGCATCACGGGTGTGAACCCCACTTGGTCATGGTGAATTATTTAGTTTATATACTTATGTATTCTATTGGCCAGTATTTAATTAAGAATTTTTGCATCAATATTCATTAGGGATATTGGTCTGTGGTTCTCAATTCTTGTGAGATCCTTACCTGGTTTGGGTATCAGTGTTATACTAGCTTCATAGAAGGGGTTCTGGAGTTTGCTATCTTTTCTTTTTTGGAAGAGTTTGTGTAGGATTAGTGTCAGTTCTTCCCTGATTGCTTGGTAGAATTCTCCTGTAGAGCCATTTGATCCAGGTGATTTTTTCTTGCTGCTAATCCCTTGATAACCATCTCTATTTCTTCTATTGTTATGGGTCTGTTGAGATTCTTGGTGTCCATTGGGGATAATCTAGTGAGGAATATTTTTTCCAAGAAATTGTCCATGACTTCCAAGTAATTATCCATTTGATTTCATTGGGTCAATTGTGATAACCCCTCTTTCGTTCCTTATTCTTGCTATTGAAATTTTGTCCCTCCTTTCTTTGGTTCAGTCTGCCAATGCTTTGTCAATTTTGTTAATTCTTTCAAGGAACCAAATTTAGCAGCATTAATTTTTTCCATTGTTTCCTTCTTTTCCCTCTCCTGAAATCTGTCCTGATTTTTATTATTTCTTTTCTTTTGCTGTTAGTGGAATTGTCTTGCTGACTCTGCTCTAGTCGTTTTAAGTTCTGTGCCAACATATCAGTTATGAGACACGCTTCCTTTTTCAGGTGTGCATGTCTTGCTATGAAGCTTCCTTTGCTCTGTACCGTAAGTGTCTGTATGTTGTGTTTTCATTCTCATTTGGTTTCTAGAAATTTTTTTTCAATTTCATCTCTGATCTGGACCAGTATGCTCTCCTTTTGCGATAGAGAATTATTTATTCTCCAATTATTTTCTCTAGTTCTCTTCATCTTCCTTTTGCTGATTTCCAACCTTATGGCACAGTGGTCTGAGAGAGAGTTCTGTATGATATCAATGTGCTTAAATTTATGTCAATTCAACTTATGTCCCAGCATGTGGTCTGTCTTCGAATATGTTCCATGTAGGAATGAAAGGAATGTGAATTGTTTTTTATTTGGATGAAAAGTTCGGCAGATATCTGCCAAATCAAATTGTCTAGTTGTAGTGTTTAGATCTCTAGCCTCGTGTATTGAAGTCACCCCCCATAATTGTTGAGGCTGTAATTTCTTTTTCATCTTTTGGAGTATTTGGTTTATGTATTCAATGAGTCATTTGGGGAATATGTGTTTAAAATGCTTATTGGTTCATTGTCTACCCTTCCCTTGAACATTATATAGGGTCCCTTCTTATCTCTTTTTATGGTTTGCACTTTGAGGTCAATTTTATCTGAGATTAGAATTGTTATCCCTGCTTTTTTTGGAATTGCTGTTTGCCTGGCACGTTTTTCTCCAGCCTTTGATTCTCAATATATTTTTTCTGTGATCTTAAGATGTGTCTCCTGTAGGCAGCATATTGAGGACCTGTGTTTTCTAAGCCAGTCTATTAATCTCTGTCTCTTAAGGCCTGAATTCAACCCATTGATATTTAGGGTTATTTCATCTATCTGTACACTTTGTGTTGTCCTTTGATTGCTCTTGTTTTGGGTCATTTTCTATCTCCATGGGTTGTGTCCATGTCTGTCTGTGGTGGTTCATTCTTGCCTTTTTTTCATCACTGAGCCAGAGTTATCTTGGGTACTGTTATCCTTTTGATAGTCTCTGGGTAGAGTCATTCTGTGGGTCAGTCTCTTGTATGTGCTTGGTGACTGTTTTTCTTTGGCCCCCAATGGGTTGGTGAGGATCTTTTGTAAGGCAGGGTTCCTTTCTGCATGTTCTTTGAGAATTTCCTTGTCTGGAAAGACTCTCACTTCTCCATCAATTTTGATAGATAATTTGGCTGGATAGATTATTTGAGGGTTTGCATGGTTTTCCTGCAATTTCTGGAATATGCTGTTCCACTCTCTCCTCTTCTTCATAGTTTCCAGTGATAGGCCTGAGCATATCCTTATCTGTTTGTCTTTAAATGCGATTGCCTGTTTTCCCTAGCTGCTCTCATAATTTTCTCCTTTTCCTCGTAAATGGATAGTTTAACAACTATATGTCTTGTAGTGTTCACCTTGGGATTCAGTCTATCTGGAATTCTTCTGGCCTCCTGGATGTTTCTTTTCATAGCATCAGACAAACTTTTGATGTTTTCTTCTGCCTCCCTCATAGATTTGTTAGACCTTTTTCTCAAGGTTTAATTAATTTCTGCCTGCAAGTCCCCTATGTCACTGGTCCTGTTCTCTGCATCCTCCATTCTCTGGGCTAAAACTTTAAGTTTATTATTAGCTTTTGTTAGCTCACTTCTAAGTTATTCTATTTCCCTTTGGTACATGGCCTTTATCTCTTTTATCAATTCTTCTTTCTTCTCTAGAGCTTCTCTCATTACCTGCATATATCTTAGCAACATTCTGAAGATTCCTCTCTGTCGTTGATCAACAGCCACATTTTCTATGACTACCGTTAAGTTTAGCTGGTCATCTTGCATTAGATTTGGTTTCTCTTTTCTTGACACTGTGGAAGCAGCTAGCTGTTTTTTGTTTGATTTATTTGAATTAGGTGGCATTTTTTCTTGGTGTTTTGAAGCCCTGTCTCTCCTTAGGAAACTGGTTTGTATTATAGCTTCCCTCAGCTCACCTCAGGAACTGTTTTCAGCTGCGCACATTGAGGGTCTGATGGAAATTGTTGATCGAGTTCAAGGGAGTGAGTTTAGGAGATGGTTTGGGGATTGGGTGATCTGTTCCTGGATAGGTGCACCTCCCACAGATAGGTGGGAAAAGCCTCTGGCAGGGCAAAAAGTCTCTGGCTGCCTTATGGCACCTGGGCGCAGCCTCCTGAGTTGGGGAGGGGATGGCTGCTCTACTAGGGGCAAGAGTATTTGTGAGTGGGAGTCGGGGGTACGGGTCGCCGTGGAGTGTCCCCATGGGAAGGTGGCACGCTGTGGTGGGGAGGCCTGGCTGGCGATTTACATCGGTGCTGATGTAATGCGGACCTCTCTGGCCATGGGTTGTGGAGCTTGCGCCCTGAATTCTGGCGCAAAAGAACTGGCAGTGTTCGTGGGGAGTGTCAGCGACCTTGGGAAGTTTCCTTGGCGGGTGCCAGTGTCTGTGGATAGTGTTGGCGTTCTGTTCATGCCTGATGGAAAGTGTGGACCAGGTGCAGGGGAGTGGGTTTAGGGCATGGGTTGGGGATTGGGTGATTTGATCCTGGGCAGACTGCAACGGGACACAAAGCCTCTGGATGCCTTATGGCATGCCTTGGCGCAGGCCTCCTGTGTGGGGGTGGGGCTGGTTGGCTGCTCCACTAGGGACACGAATCTCTGGGGGTACGGAGGGGGGTTGTGGATCTGCGTGGATTGTCCCTACAGGACCCTGGGCACCCTGGGGTGGGGAGGACTGCCTGGCAATTTGTGTGTGTGCTGATGCAATGCAGACACCTCGGCGGTTGCAGAGCGGACACCCTGAACTCTGCTGCATAAGAACTAGCAGCGCCTGTGCCGTGTGCGGGCATCTTTGTGGAGTGCTGGCATGTGGTTTGCACCTGCTTCTGATTCAAAGGAGGATTCTCAGCTTTCTTGGGACTCAACAAACCAAGTAGAGAACCCACCCTTCCCCAAGCCTGCCTCACTCACCAATCTCCAGGAACTCCAGATGTGAGCTACCTATCTGGCCACCATCTCCCCTGGGGCGCAGCATTGATTACTTTTTAAAAGACAAATGAGGGCGTTTGAAAAGTCTGTAGAAAATGTTCATTACTTGTATTCCATTTTCCACACAATTTTTGAAGTCTCCTTGTATTTCGATTTAGAAAAATTGAATGAAAAGAATTGAACTTTTAAACAACTAAATACATATTTTTCAACTACTGTTTCAGAAGTCTTATGCTCCTCCTCTGTCCTTCTCAGAAGGCCATTTCTGGTCTACCACAGACCCTGGTAAATATCATAGTATAATATTTTTATTATTTATTATGTTTAAATAATCTCACTTTCCTTTAAGTTGATATTGCTTTGTATTATTTTTTAAAAACTGGATGTATTTAATAATGTTAAATGTCATTCCTATCACATATTTGAATGATATGTCCTTTAATGACATTGTACCCAATTTTCTGTTCAGATATGGATTTTTAACTTATTGCTTGGTAAGGTAGTTTTATTTATCAAATATATTTTATTTTTTGAATTAAATGATGAAAAGAAATTGAAGTTATTTTCATCATTAATATTTTTTAGTAATGAATTTTTGGTAATGAAAAAATTTGTTTTAAGTAATTACTTTTCAGTAATTAAAATCGTTATTTTCCCTAGAGGTTTTTTTGTTTGTATTATTCTTACTTAGCAGCTTAATCATAATTCAAAATCTTCACTTGCAAACAATAAACATAAAAAAATGAAATTTTGATTTTTTTATCTGAATAAAGTATAGCACATATTGTCTCATCTTAATACAAATAAGAAAGCACATATTGTTGTTAGCATATGGGTACTTGCTAAAACTGGGTCAGAATTTTTCTATCATTTTAGTATCCTTATTACATATACTGATAATGGAAGTCCAATTAAGCAAGCCATGTCAAGCTCCAAAGAAAAATTTCTTAATAAAGTCTCCTCTTGGTGTGTGAGAGAGAACATGCACATAGTGATCTACATTTCTCTTATTAGTAGTACTGGAGACTATGTTGGCAAATATTTCATGGAATGATTCATGAGTAAAATGCAGTCTAGACTTTTTTTCAAGGACACTTGCTCCTCCTGTCATACAATTGTAATAAGTTCATGGATTCAGGCAGTGTAAACAATTTTGAGATCTGGTTAAATTCCACATTGAAAACAGCCGTGACTGACTCACAAGTATCATGTCTCCAGGGGAGACCCAGTTATTAAAAGCTCTGGAGACTTTTTGTACACTTGGTGACCCCATGTACAGCAGAGTGAAATGCTATAACCCTATACCAAGTCCAACATTTATATTTGAGCCAACTATTGAAGCCACTGTGTCTCTCTAGCTCAGTGAGGGTCTTCTGTTCTTTTTTGTCTAACCCTTCTCTTTACCAAGTGTGACATTCTTCCCCAAGGAGAGGTCCCACTTAGTAATAAGTGCAAAGTAAATTAGACAGCATCTCATTATCCTTGCTCTAGGGAGTGCCTAAGCTTGTACTTCTTCCAAAACAGAGCTGTCAATTCTTCTGATTTTCCACAGTATAGTCTATATTCTTTACCAATATCAAAATTAAAATTCATCAATTTTCTTTGATTTTACTTATTCACTGTCCATTTTTATTGGGTGGGAAAGGTGTTGTTTCAACTTCACAACTTCTCATTCAAGTCACAGTCTGATGACATCTCTTTGGAGGTTTGACCTATTTGATATCTCTAAAAAATGTTGCTCCCCAAATCTTCATCTTCTATTAGCATTTAGTATACATTTCCATCACCGGGATGAGGGGTACTGATGAGAAAGTCAAGTTGAGAGAGGAAAAAAGTAGCAGACTCATCTGGAAGAACACAAGTAGAAAAAAAGGGGTGCACTGACCTCCAAGTGGGGTAAGAAGTGGAGGGAGAGTGGCTAAAAATACTTTTAAAGACCCTAAAAAGGGAATATCTCTGTTAATACACAATGAATAAGCCACATTGGCCCAAGTTTCTGGACACACCCTGGGGAGCCAGATCACGTGCCATAGAACAACACTGTGACATTGAATCCTGGATCTTCAAGGCACACAGAAAGCTCCAAAGACCTCATCAGAAAGAGCTGATGTGGAAACTCCACTATGACAGCTATTGAACTGTCGGGGGGGTGGGGGGGAGTGGGTAGACAATCCTAGACTTACTATATCAATGATATATATATGTATATGTATATAACATTTTGGCAATGCTTTAGAAATGTTTAGTGACTACTAACTCATTTGTGTCAATAGGATCCAGCTCTGGAAGGGTTTATTTTGCATCATGTGTAATTCAGGTATTGTGATATAGCTAGCCTACATTGACCTAATCTCCCTCTCTTAACAGTGTTTTAAAAATTAATCCATGACAGTATTCATAGGAACTTTTTAAGATCTAGGGAATCTAAGGAGATGATCAATAAGACTCTCTACCATAGATTAACATGGAGTTTTCTAAAGAGAAACTCCAAGCAGAGATTAGAAAGCAGATCCAGGAATGGGTTGGGAGCTTGGACCTAATCCTACCTTCAATTTAAGAACAATTAGGTTTACATTATGACCCTGCTTAATACTTGTCTCCAGAAAGGGAACATAGAGCATATAGGTGCTATAGAAAAGTGTGGTGAATAAATTACATGTGCCTGGCTATAACATAAAATAGCACCTGGGATCTTAAAGGCTTGTTTCTTTAAGTGGGATGTCAATTAAGTCCACATAGAAGAAGCACATGAACCTCTGTGACTGAAGGATTGTAAATAATGTAATCCAAAGTGAATGGAGGGAACAATACCAGAGTTAAAATTGTGAAATTCAGGTTTGCAGAAGGTTAGGGATGACAGTCAAAGCTCAAAATACTTTTGTGAGATCTACACAGAAAATAAGCCTCTGGTGAGTTCCCTTAATTTCTATTAGAGGGATAGGAAGAGACTGGTTACCTAACAGTTACCTAACTGAAGAGATAACAGCATGAGATCAAAATGATAAACCTGACTTGAATGGCAAAAATCTTATCAGTTGATCCCCCTCTGATGCTCATTGAGACTAATCTGGTTTTTGACAATTTTGTATATATATATATATATGACATATTGTGGTTCTCTGATGATTTTGTCACTGAGGGTGTGAAAAGTAGGTTTGTTGTGGCAACATGGTCAATGAGCACATGTGAGATTAATTGAAGGGTGGAGATATAAATGGCTCTTACCTTTTTCTCTCTTACTCATGGATCTTCTGACCAGCCTGCTGCCTTGCTTGCCCTGTGCCTCAATTTGCAAGTTAAACTACCATGAGACACCTACTCTGTAGACTGTGTCACTGGTAATTGATGCTCTTTCAAGCCCATCTTCACCACATAACTGGAATATGCATTTCTTGAACGAGGTACTGTTGGATTCTGTCATCTAGCTGACTGTTGGTGACCTGCTTTGCCATTTTCTGACAGTGGCCAGATAATCTGAATTGCTCTACAGAGGACTACCCAAGATTCTAAGGCCCTCAAGATTCTAAAGACTATCAGTATATCAGCTGTCTCACACACAAGAGTGAGTTGCACTGAATCATTTGTACTGCTTTATAGGTTAGTTAACTCTTTATTTCTTATGCTATATATCTTTCTATCTATACCTATATATAGATATAATTATTAGTGTCCTGATTTTGTTTTTCTAGAGAAGCCTATCTAACACAGAGGGCTAGCCCAACTTATTTTTTGTTGTATGTTTTTCGACATGAAAGCCATGGTTGATGAAACTATAGGGATAGCAAGGGGAAGATAGGTCCTGGCAGGGTATATGAGTATAGGAGGGTAAAGAGGGGCTGATATCAAGGAGTTCAAAAAGGAAAAAAAAAACATTTTGAAACTGCATGTGATAGCAAATGTAATGATGTAAAAATGTGGTGATTGAATTAGGGGGTGATATGATATCTGTTTTAGCTCCCAATAAAATGATTTTGGGGGGCGTGGGGGATCTTCATTTTCTCTCATTCCTGCTGCCCTGGATTTTGTTTCTGGTTACTCAGGATGCGTGTGCTTGTGTCTCATGGTACTGCCTGCAAATCCTGAGAGCTTTCCATGACCAGACATCTGATTGACCCCACATCGCTACCCGCACTGTCCTTTGATATAACTTCTTCACTCCCCAGCTTGCCAGCCTCACACACTCAACAGAATCAAAAAAGCCCTCAGTATTATAGCTGACAACCAAAATACAACCATGTTTATGCCAAGAAACATGGCTGTATTCTTGTTGTCAGGTGTGTGTGTGCGTGTGTGTGTGTAGGTAGCTTTGTTGTGCCAACATGGCCAATGAAGATTGATAGGTTTATGTGACAATATGGCCAATGAACACATGTGAGGTTAATTGAAGGATGGGGTTATAAATGGCTCGGTGAGTGTGTTAGTCAGTTAGCCAAAGAAGTAACAATACCACGAGGCACAAGTCAAACATACATCAACTTTCCATCTTTATGATTTGTTCCTCTAGTACTCCACTCCTAAAGTACCATAATGTATTAGTCCTGGTAGGCTAGAGGAACAAATTTCATAGACACACATATAGATATAAGGAAAATGTTTACATACAAGAGGAGCAGGACATTGAGCCCAGTCCAGTTCAAAGCCATAAGTATGATATTAACCCATATGCCCGAAATCAGTCTATAAAGTCTCCTTCCGACTCACGAAGTCACAGGTCAGTGGGTGCAGAATCCCGGCACTGGCAGAGGTCTCCACATGGCTCCTCACTTCTAGGGTTCAGGGTCCATCAACAGCAGAAGTAACTCATCACTGGCAGAGGTCTCCATGTGGCCGCCCCAGCTTCAGAGGTCTGGCTCCATCAGGGCAAAGTCGTATGGTCTCTTCACTGCCTCCTCCAGCTTCTCGGACGCTGCCATCTTGTCTTGTCTGTGATTCATTGTCTCTGAGAACTAACTCCCAACAACCAGGGAGATAACTTCTCATCTTCACGGGGGAAGTATCTCGAGATTTCCCAGACATATCAGGAGAAAGTCATGTCTACACAGAGCCCTCATTGGCTACTCAATGGCTATCTCCAGATTAACAGGCTAGACTCCACTCCTACACCTCAATCATAAAATTAACATAAGCTCATGACTGCCACAGTGAGCCACTCCTTTTTCTCTCTTGGATCTTCAGACCAGGGTACAGTTGGCTGCCTTCCTATTTCTGTGCCTCCATTTGCAAGCTACCCTACCCATGGGACACCTAATCTGGGGACTGTGTCACTATAAGTTAAGGTTCCTTCAAGTCCTGCTTTGCCACACTACTGGAATATACATTTCTTGAGCTGGGGACTATTGGACGCTGTCATCTGGATGACTGTTGGTGACCTGCCTTGCAGTTTGCTGCCTGTTTCTGGATAGCCTGAACAGCTCTACAGATGACTACCTGGTGGCCTTCAAGACTTGAAGGACTGCAGTGTATTATCTGTCTCAGAGAAGTATGTTGCCATTTGTACTGCTTTATAAATTATCCCTTATGTTAGATATCTATCTGTCTATATAAATATATACAAAATTATTAGTGTCTTGGTTTTGTTTCACTAAAGACCCTTGTCTAACACAATTGGTAACAGGAGTGCTTCTAGAAAATAAAATCATAAATATGGACTCCTTAAATTGACTCATCAGCCTGATTAATCTTAAAGGTACTGATGATGCTCTTTCTACCCCTAAAGATATGCCTAAGTCTATCACTCTTACTAATCCATGATGTGAAACTACAAAGCTAAAATCTAAAATAGCACCACTAATAGATGGGGTGTTGGTAAAAGGAGAGGCTCTGGGTGACCTCATGTTTAATATTTTCCAGCAGTTTTGTCAAGATGGTATGTGTAGGGAAGCTGGCTGCCTGATTCTCCTTACAATGGAAAGTGTGGTTAAGGAGAGGGATGGTCTCAGGCTCAGAAGCACACCTCATGTGCCAGCTTACAGACTTGAAAGCTTCCACCTGTACTAAAAAGGAGAGCTTTCTGCTGAGAACCAGGTCAATAGTCTCTTTACGCCAGTGGCTGAATTACAACATCAGCTGAATTGCAAATCTAGAGCGGTAGCTAATACCAAGTTGAGGGTGGTGATAGGATAAAGCTGGGGCCCTGAAACATGGGATGGGAACATATAGGCTGGCAGTCCCGAAGAGGAAGATATTGAGCCCCTATACACTTAGAAACAAATGAGCCAGCCCAATCAATAGATCCAACCCTGCCAGCTTGAGGTATTAATCCTCTGTCAACCAAACAACCCACACCTGAGCAGTTTAACCAAACTGTTGAAGGTGAAATGCATCTGTAGCATTGCCTGAGGGAGATGCCTTACAAGACAGTGCTGAGAGCACCGGGGAACACCCTCACCACCTATTACTTCCTCTGGACCTTTTACTAACATTAAGACTCAGAAAGCTCCTAAAGGTGCGGTTGAGATGATTATCCAAAAAGAAGCGTACTACACTTGCAAAGAGCTGCTCAAGCTTTCGGATACACAGAAGCCTGGAGAATATCCCTGGAAAGGGTAACTAAGGTGTGGGATATTGGTGCAAGAAATACAATGTTAGAACAGTCTGCGTTTCTGGATAGGGGACCCATAAGCACAGATTCTCCTTCCAGTGTCTCAGCAACAGAGGCTAAAAGAGGATCTAAGACCTTATTTGGTTGATTCATTGAAGCATGGACTGAGTGCCACATAGCCTAGATTCAATCGAATTGAGGTGCCTGGTCTACCTTGGTACATTTTAGAAGAAGGCATCCAAAAGCTTAGGTAAACTAGTATCCTGGAATGGATCTATCTGGATATTCCCCTAGAACCACAAAGTGGGTGTCTTGAGGACATACCCTTTACCAAAACCATAAGGAACAAGTTTGTGAAGTGGGCACCAGCATCTCTGAAGATTCCCATATTTGCTATTTTATGTGCACCAGGATTAACAGTGGGAGCTGCCCTAAGAGAACTGTGATGTTTGCCCATGATAGGGTTGATTGGACCCCGTAGTGATAGAGGGCAGGTGTCAGCACTGAATGAAGAGAGACACAGTGGATATGGTTACAATAGACAGCAAGCTTTCCATAGTAATCAAAGTAACCTGTCTCTTATGAACTTATGGCACTGGCTACTGAGCCATTATGTCCCTAGGAGTGAAATATATGGGAAACCTACTAAATATTTATGTGATTTATACAGGCAGAAGATTGTTAGTCCAGGTGAACAGCAAGACAGACAATCATGATCACTCAATTCTCATACCTGAGCCTTGAATGAGGGCAAGGCTGGATTCCTTTGCAAGTGGACCCTTCTACAGCACCAAAGGATTTTACTGCTAGTCTTTTTCCTAACCTTCCCGAAAGGGACCTGCAGCCTTTCTCAAGAGTGACTTCATTGGGGAAAAGGGAATAATCAAACTTTTCAGAGATTACTGGACACTGATTCTGAACTGACACTAACTACGGAAGACCCAAAGTGTTTCAAAGGTCCAACTTTCAGAGTGGGGGCTTATGGAGGTGAGGTTATCAATGGTGTTTTAGCTCAGGTATGCCTTAGTTTGAGTCCAGTGGGTCTCTGAACTTATTCTGTTATTATTTCCCCTGTTCCAGAATGCATCAGTGGAAGAGACATACTTAGTAACTGGCAGAATCCCCATATTGGAACCCTGAAATGTGGAATAAGAGCTATCATCATTGGAAAGACCAAATGGACACCATTAGAACTGCCATTGCCTAGGGAAATAGTAAACCAAAAGCAGTACCACATTCCTGGAGGGATTGTGGAGATCAGTGTCAGCATCAAAACTTGAAAGATGCAGGGATGGTGATTCCTACCACATCCCTGTGTAACTCCCCTATTTGACCTGTAAAAAAGACATATAGAGGATGACAGTGGATTATCATAAACTAAACCAGGTGATGATTCCAACTGAAGCTGCTGTTACAGATGTGATTTCATTGCTTGAGCAAATTAACCCTTCTCCTGGTACTTGGTATGCAGCTATTGATCTGGCTTCTTAATACCACTCTGGAAGGATCACTAGAAGCAGTTTTCCTTCAGCTCACAGAGAAAACAATACACTTTCAGAACTTTTCCCCAGGGGTATATCAACTCTTCTGTCCTGTGCCATAATTTAGTCCAAAGGGACCTTGATTGCCTGTCTATTCCACAAAATGTCACACTAGTCCATTATATTAATGACATTATGCTGATTGGACCCACGGAGAAGGATGTAATAAAGACTCTAGATTCATTAGTACAACGTCTGCATACAAGAGTTTGGGAAATAACCCAAAAAAGATTCAAGCACCCTCCAACTCAGCTAAATTTCTAGGGTCCCAGTGATCTGAAGCATGTTGAGATATTTCTACGAAAGTGAAGAATAAGCTATTAAAACTGGCCCCAACAACAACAAAACAGGAGGCACAATGCCTAGTGGGCTTCGTTGGATTTTGGAGGCAACATTGGTGTTCTACTTTGACCTATTTATCAAGTGACACAAAAGACCTCCAATTTTGAGTGGGGACCAGAACAAGAAAAGGCTTTGCAACAGGTTCAAGCTGCTGTTCAGGCTGCTTTGCCACTAGACCCATATGATCCAGCTGACCCAATGGTGTTAGAGGTGTCAGTTGCTAATGAAGATGCAGTGTGGGGTCTTTGGCAGACACCTATTGGTGAATCACAGTGTAGATCATTGGGATTTTGGAGGAAAGTTCTGCCATTTTTTGCCCCCACAACTACCCCCATTTGAAAAACAGCTGTTAGCCTGTTACTGAGTCTGAATTGAGACTGAATCCTTTACCATGGGTGACCAAGTCACCATAAGGCTTGAACTACCCATCATGAACTGGATATTGTTGGACCCAGAGTCATAAAGTTGGATGTGCACAGCAACACCCCATCGTTAAATGGAGGTGATATATAGGAGATCAGGGCAGAGCAGGACCTGAAGGTGCAAGTAAGCAGCATGAAGAAGTGGCCCAAATGCCCACAGTCTTCACTCCTGTCATATTACCTTCTTTTTTCCAGTCTGCAACTATGGCTTCCTGGGGAGTTCCTTATGATAATTTAACAAAAGATAAGAACAGAAAAGTCATGCTTGGTTTATGGATGGCTCTGCATGGCATACAGGTGTCATGTATGATATATCAGATACAATAAGAATCAATGTGTTCTCATTTATATGTATGAGAGACATTTGATGTTAATAATGAGCTTTATTTCATTAATGTCATCCTGAAATTATGTATGGCTAAAGAATTGTGTACAGGTGCCAATTTGGCAAGGGGTGGATTGTGATAGATAGGTTTTTCTTGTGCCAACATGGCCAAAGAAGATAGGCAGGTTTGTTATGCCAACATGGTCAATGAACACATGTGAGATTAATTGAAGGGCAGAGTCTAAATGGCTCGGCAAGACTCGCCCAGAGGCCCTCGAGACTCAAAGGACTCTCAGTGTATTAACTGTCTCATGCACACTAGTGAGTTGCACAGAGCCATTTGTACTGCTTAATAGGTTATGAACTGTTTATTCCTTATGTGTTATATATATGTGTATGTGTATGTATGTATATGTACATACATATATATTTTTATTCATGTCCTGGTTTTGTTTCTCTAGAGAATCCTCTCTCATACAAAGTGTTATGGGATTTGTTTCTCTAGAGGACTCAGCGTAACATATTGGACACACGAGGCTATTTTAAAAATGCTCAAGGATGGGTCAGGCACATCTTACTTCTCAAGTGATATCTTTGCTTTTAAACCTTTCAAAGAAGCCTCTTGAATCATATGTGTCCAATTCAATATTTTAGTTCTTGACTGCCAGTGCCAGTAAATAGGAATCAGAATCACCAAATAAACCCATATCACTATGACAACTGATTTTCAATGTAATTAAAAATTATATTTAAAAAAGCAGTGATTCTGAGGCAATTGGACTATACATGCAAAAAATGAACATATATTAAAATATATTAAATTTAACTCAAATTGGATCAATGATGTAGACATGAGAATAAAACCATAGAATTCTTATGCAAAAAACATTAAAGGGAAACTTTGAAATTTGGTTTTTAGTATATGACACTAAAAGTACAGCAACAAAAT
Organism: Nesogale talazaci; assembly: GCA_004026705.1. Lineage (NCBI taxonomy): Eukaryota > Metazoa > Chordata > Mammalia > Afrosoricida > Tenrecidae > Nesogale > Nesogale talazaci. The sequence continues at coordinate 33,152 of PVJH01001088.1, forward strand.
AAAATGTAGTTCAGTTAAATTTCATCAGAATTTAAACTTTTGCACATAAACTTTATTAAGAAATTTGAAAAATGATGTATTTAATGGGAGAAAAATTTGCTAATTGTATATCTGGAATATACCAGAATATGGAAGGGATCCCTACAATTGAACAACATAAAGTACAACCCGATTTAAAAAGACAAAGAATCTTAATTAAAACAAAAAATTAACAATGCTTGATACAATTCTGGCTCACAGAAACCCTGTAAGACAAGGCACTGCTGTCCCTGTGGGTTCTCTAGTTTGTAACTCTTTTTAAAACTGAGAAGTGGCTGATGGTTTCAGAGTACCAACCTTGTCATCCAACTGTCAGTGACCTGCCTTGCTATCTACTGCCTGTGACCCTTGTACAACCTACTATGCCACCAAAGAGTTTGAATAGACATTTCCAAGAGAAAATGTTTTATAGGGGAGCTGGTACTGGGGGGCCTAAGTGGAGGGAGGATATTTTGAGAGTGATGATGGCAACAAGTGTGCAAATGTGTCCTGCATACAATTGAAGCATGTATGGATCGTGATGGGAGTTGTATGAGCCCCCAATAAAATGATTCATTAAAAAAAGAGGAAGGGGAAAGAGGAGTTTATACCAAGGACTCAAGTGGAAAATATTTAGAAATGAAGATGGCAACATGGATGCAAATATGCTTGATACAAATGATATATGGAATGTTTTAAGCGTTGTAAGAGCCCACAATAAAATCACTGGAAAAAAGGATATCTTAATAAGTGGCTCATAAGAACATATGTAAAAATATGTTCCATATACTGGGAAATGTCAAATAAGACTACAATGAGATGCAACTTGACAAATCTCATCAATTGCTGGTGAAAATGGAAAACTATATTAGCACTGTAGAAAAATTTGATAGTTCCTAAATAAATTAAACAATAAATTAACATAAACTAATATCAATTGCCATTAAATCAATTACAACACACAGAAGCCCCATGTGGTCGAGCAGAATTGCACCATAGGATTTACAAGAATATATCTTTCTCCACATAGATCACATAAGTGTACCCCAAAGACTTCTTTTAGCAATGTCACATAACCCAGGATTCCCTTTCCTTTATATTTACCCCAAAGAATTGAAAGCAGAGACTCAAACACATATATGTACCACAATTACAACATTATTCACAATAGTGAGAAGGTGCCATCAACATATTACTGGATACACATGTTGTACATATAAAGATGGGAAGCTATTCCAATGTCAAAATGGAAGATCTCTAAAGCATGTTACTACTTGGATATACTTGAAAATATCATTTGAAATCAAATAAGCAAGACACAAGAAATATTGCATTATTTCTTCTAGATGTCTAGAATAAACAAAGGAATATAGACAGTGGTAAATTATAGTTATCAGGAATTGATTGGCAGAGAAAATGGAGTGTTAATGACCAGAATGACAGGATGCAGTACAGCACCAATGAAAATACAAATTTCCTCTAGTTCTTTAATGCTTCCCGCATCCCCTCACCCCCCTTCATGATCTGAATTCTACCTTACGAAGACAGCTAGGCCAGAGAATATTCAATGGTAATCCAGAACAGATAAACCCTTCCAAATCAATAATGAATGTAGCAATACCAGGAAGAGAAGGGGAAGGTAGAGAAGAAAGGGGGAACTGATCATAATATCTACATGAAACTCTCTCCCTGGGGGATGGAAAACAGAAAAATGGGTGATGTTGGACATTGGGCAGTATAAATCATGAAAAAAATAATATTAATTTATTAATTATCAAGGGTTTGTGAGGGAGGGAGAGAATGATCAGGAGAGGAAAAATGAACTAATAGCAAGGGCTCAAGTAGAAAGTTATACACATGTGGTTGACACAATGGATGTACGTATGGATTGTGATGAGTTGTACGAACCCCCAATAAAATGATGAAGAAAAGGAAAATGATGATGACAATATATGTAAAGATGTGTTTGATTATATATATGTATATATGTGTGTATGGATTGTGATAAGAGCTGTAAGAGCCCCCGATAAAATTAAAATATAAATACAATAAAAAATCAATTTTTAAAAGTTTTGAGAGTACATACTGGTGATGATTGAAAGACATTGTGATTACAACTTGAAAGGGTTGCAATATCAAGTTTTATGTGGAATATATTTTACCATCAATAATAATAGTGATAATAATCAAACTTCCCACTATAAGGACACAGGAAGATACTTTTCCTATTAACTATAAACCTGCCCTACCACAGTCAGAGCAATAAGAAATATGTCCCTTAGGTGAGAATATGCTTTGCTGTGCATTCTTCTCTAGAGGTAGTTTGGAACCTCACTGAACAGGATGTACTGACTTGTCATTTTTCACCCGTCTTCCCATGGCAGGTGAAGTTTCTGTAATGATTTCAGTAGCTGTTCAGGAATGAGTTATATTTTGGATGAGGACCCTGAAACTGCACTCATTAAGTGATGTTTCACTGCTAAACCAAAGACCACTTGTTTGAACCTAGTAGCCATTATGGGAGAGAAAGAGGAGGCTGTCTGCTTCCATAAAGATTTACAGCCTCTGAAAACATATGGAGCAATGGTTTGCTGTGAATCAGAACTAATTTGATGGCAGTGAGTTTGATTTCTTCAGTTAGATTATATTTTGTTAAAATGATACTGAGAAATATATTTCCAGGGAAATACACTAATGCAAAAAAAAAGAACCCACAAATAAACAAGCAAACAAAAGCCAGTTACATACAAGTGCCTGGGTGGGGAAGTCATGGTGTTAGAAGGAGCCTTAAATACTCAGTCTGGATATCAAGGTGATACTCAAATCAGCTTTACAATATGTTTACCATGAGTGGTCTCCCCAAGTCTTGCGTACCAACATTTATTTCGAGCTCATCTGCTGTAAGAAAAGTTGCAATTTCTAAACTCTGGCTACTTTTCAGATATTAGGCTACCCCTGTATACATAATTACACATTGAGAATACAATTTGACTAGTAGATATATTTAATTGTCCCCTTTTCCTGCCCATTTACATATCAGAAAATAAGGCAGAACATTTATAAAGCTAGTCCAATGTTTAAAATCAGATACATATGGCCCTTTTATTATGATGTCATAATTCCGAGCCTTACTATAAACCTAAATTAAACCCAATTTAGGAAAAGAAAGAAGAGATGGCCTAATTAAGATTTTAACTACCTTGCTCATTAATTCCAAACTTATTCCAATAATTTGAAGGAAACGGAAAAATGAATCAATAGTGCTTCATAAAAATGTATCATTTTCCCACTCAGGATATGAATAGTCTACTCCTAAATAAAAATGTTGCATCTGTTCACATTGTTTCCAAATGGAAGTCAGTACATCCTGTTCAGTGAGGTGCCAAATTACCTCTAGAGAAGAATGCACAACAATGAGAAAGTTGAGTTAATTTGAGTTGTTATTCTGATTGTCTATATAAAACCTGCTGAAAGAATTGAATAGCACTTTCAGTTTTAAATACCTAGTAAAGCATATCCAATTAATTTTATTGATTAGTATGGAAACCTCTTTCTTCACAAAAGCAGTGAATAATAGAGCTTCTTTATGTTTCTAACCAAATTGGAATTGAAATCTTTTGCATCCTAGTTTAGCTATGAATTATATTTGATAACATCACCATAGAATTTGTTGGTCTGTTTTATATTTTCTGAAAGACCACAGATTGGCTTAGGGTTAGATGTGAGCAAAAAAAAAACATGAAATAACCTGTTCACACATAAATATATTTACTTATTTGAATTTAGCAAATGATGATTTCTTAGAAATGGTTTAGGAAAAGCATTTTCCATGTTTAGAATGCACACAAATCTTGTTGATTTCTTGCTCTGAATCAAACCTTAGTTTTGGGGGTGTTTATATGAGAGGGTATTTTGTTTTGTTTTGCTTTTTGTTTTCTCTCCCACTCTATTCTTTGCAAAATAGGACTTTTCGTTTCTAAGAAAACCAGCAATAAAAACCTTCTTGGACATTTAAATTGTTTTACAAAATTTTTGATGAGTTAAGTAGAAATGAAAAAGAAACATAAGGCTCGCATTTCCCTAGAGCACATGAAGGATTGTAAATAAAGGGAAAATGTTCATGGAAACATATTTGAGGAATGCTTATGCTCTGAAAAATAGTTGGGAACATTTGATGGGCCAAAATGCAGCTGGATCTTGCTCATCCATGACCCCTTTTTAAAGGTAAGGGATTATAAATGAAAACATGTATTAATAATTCACATTAGGGATGTTAGTGAAGGCAGAAAAAAATTTCCTCCACATTAGTCATTCAGATGGGAAAAGTCTATGACAGGTTTGACAAAATAAAACATGAGAAAACTTCAAACTTTCATCTTTCACAAAGCACAGTTGCTTTTCATACAAAGCACAACAAACTTACAAAACATAGAGAATGAAAGTATGGGTGACTAGCTGAGTGTGCGGTACAGTCTTCAAAGTCAATAGGCTCTTATTCTCTGTGATCCCACCCAAACAACAGAGCTGTTCCCATTGTAACGCACCTAAGAGTTGGAGCTGTATGTTAAAATCATTACAAGAAATCCAATCAAAATCTCAAAATGTGTTTGTATCATTGAAGACAATAAAGAAGCGGGTCCTTGGGCTTTATCTCAGGTATTCTATCACTTAAATGATGCTTTTTACACAATAAATCTCATATAATCTTAATAATCATATCATCAGTTTGTCACTGCATCTAAGAATTAAAGAACAATAACACCAAGTTCATGAGAATGACTAACAGACATTTCTTGAAAAAAAAAGCAAGAAAAGACTCTATTCTTATAGATATTAAAATGTACCATGAAATATCCATAATTAAGAGAGTGTGGTTTACTGGTGAAAATATAGCAGATAAAAACTGAAGTAAATAGAATTTTAGTGTAAAAATTTATGTTAGCCTGCTAAGACATGTACTATACTTAATGATGTCTGTCACTCTATATGTCAGATAATTTAATTTCCTGTAGTGACATATAGTAATTATCACTATAAAAAGTGCAAGAGTTAAGAAGCCCTTTGGTCACAGTTAGTCACTCTTCTGGACAGCTTCAATAATGGCACAAACGCTAAACCTTTTAAAAATTTAATTATTTTTCTGTACAAATAGATACTTAAATGTCTCTCAACTGACTTTTACTATAAATATTATTTATGTTTTCATATATATAGTCTAAATTAGACAGTTTGAGTGACATATTGTCTTTTAAAAAATAACATTGAACACATTAAAAGAATAATTTATTTGTATAAAATAATAAAATAATGACATGTTCACAAAATAACACTTTTGTGACAAAATCTGTGTTTTAAAACTAAAATAAACTTTTGTAATAAGCATGGCATTGTTTATATTTTGTGCAAATTTCTCTAATATTTGGTATAAAGAAGATAGTTTGGGGGTTTCCTGTTTGCTTCTTTTTTTAAATACTTTTATTGTTAATACTTACATCTCTTATCATAATCCATACATTCATCCAGCGTCCAGAACATTTGCACATTTGCTTCCATCTTCATTTTCAAAGAATTCTAATCCATTTGAACTCCTAATATCAGCTCCCCACTTCTTCCCCTTCCCTCCCCCATCTGCCCTCCCTCACAAAACCTTGATAATTAGAGATTGCTATTTTCATTATCTTGCTTCATCTTCTATCACCCCTCACCCACTGTTACATTTTTCATCCCCTGGGAGGGGTTTATGTGTTGATCCTTATGATCCATTTCTCCTTTTTCCCCTCGCTCTCCTAATCCTCCTGCTATCTCTACTCTTATTGTTGGCCCTAAGTGGTTTCTATATCCTGGATTCCCTGTATTTTGGGCTCTTTCTTATACGTAGCAGTGTGCATATTCTGGTCTAGTCTGATTGCAGTCATAAAGCGGTGGGAGGAGGAAGCATCAAAGGACTAAAGGAAAATTGTGTGTTTCATCAGTGCTGTATTGCATGCTGACTGGCTCACCCCTTTCCTATGATGGGGAGCATGTCCAATTGTCTACAGATGGGCATTGGGTCTCTACTCCATGCCCCCCCACTCAACATTCACATTGGGTATGGTTTTGTTTTGGGTCTTAGATGCCTGATACATGACCCCATTGATACCTCATGATCACACACACAGGCTGGGGTGCTTCTTTCATGTGGGCACAAATATAACCTTAAAAAACAAAAACCATTGTGGCACAGGGGAAAAGCTACTATATACATGCATCCCTGGGGTGAGGTCCAGCAACTAAGGCAGGGTTCAAACACAATCCAACGACACATATGAGAGTCAACTGAATAAGACAGGGTGGCAGGGGGGGAGAAAAATACATGGGTATGGTGGGAGAGCAGAGAGTATTGTCAGAAGAATACACTTTAGAGGACAGGACTGGGGCTACAGCTTGGAGAGAGAGGTGTGTCTAATTAAAGCACATGAGAGAAACATACAAGGATAGAGAGGAAGAAGGGGGCATCCTGGCCCACCAAGCCCCAAAGACGAAATTCCTGCTCAGAGTAGATAATGCACAAAGAGGACCATAGGGCCGGCCCCACTAGGAGACACAACTCCCTCAATAAACCAAAGAACAAAACACTGGAGACACAGTGCAGGCATTGTGCACAAGGTGACCCCCATCTCCCTGGGGAGAAACACTGAGGGCACACAAGGGAGGAGCAAGAGGAGCAAAGGGATGAAATTCCCAGGGAAAACCAAAAACAGACTTTGGAGGCAGAGTGTGACACCCCATCAGACTCAATTGGAGAACACTCTTAAAGGCCAGCAAACAGACCTTGAACTTTTATAGGCTTTTTCCAATTGACAGTGACTTTCTTTTGTTGTTGTCTTGTTTTTTGTTTCCATTGCTGTTGTGTTGTTGGTCTTGGCTTCCATTTTTATTGCTGTGTTATTGATCTTGACTTTCTTTGTTGTTTAATTTGGCATTACCCGCTTTTGTGCTTATGAATGTATCTGTATGTGTGTCTAGATAAAGTAGATGGGATACATAATTCGGAGATGAAAAGAATGGGAACAATCGTTCTGAGGGGGTAGGTGGTAGAAAGGAAAGGGGTTAGGGAAACCATCCCAGAGACAAGGGAACAAGTGAACTAAAGTCAATGGAGAGAAGGCCATAGGATGCCAAGTGGGACATAACAAAGGGCATACTGTATTGAAGTAGTTTTTATGATTTAATTTTCTTTAACCTATATCTAATCTTTTTCAACAGTGGTATTTCACAGCTTAAAACCAGGCTGCCCCCCAATAAGATAAATATTTCAACAAAATATTATGCAGTGTTGCCATTATGATACAGTGATATTCTGAAAAATGCATTGAATAAAATCTAATTGGAAAGCATATTTGTGTGACTTAATACAGATATACAACTAAATAAATTGTAGTTATTACAATTCTATCTAAAAATTGGTCTATAGCTAATAGTACATTTCGTGACACATAATTATGCTTTGTTTTTATAATTAGTTAGACGAAAGTCTATTTTATTTATATTTTAATGAAGTTTCTTATCTGATAATTAAAAACCAAAAAGTGTCAATAGAGGGAAATTGGAAAAATTAAAACATTTATAAAATAAATAACCCCAATGTCAAAACACAAAAAATAAAGCATATTTGAAAATAAAGTATATATGATAATCGTGTTTCTCAAATTTTTTATGTAGTAGGAATAACATAAGTATGATTTTGTTTCATGCGTTTATCCAGCACTATTACATATATCTTTCATAATTTTCAATATATGAGATGAAAATGCTTACTTTTGTCATTGAAACTGCATTTTTGAGGATATGAAAAATACAATTAAATAATTGGGGTTGATTAATACTAAATTATTACTCATAAATACTTATGTGGTAAACTAAGTAGAACTCATCAATAGATTTTCCAAAGCTATAAATCTTTTTATACTACTTTATTTTTTAATCTTGTTAATGTACAGGTATTGGCACATTTTAAAACAAACTACATAAACAGCTTTCCTATAACCGAGGAAGATGGAATGTCAGAAGTCAACAAAATGTGAAAAACTTAAAGTGCTAAAACTGAAGGCACTTCATGAAGTCTGTACACTGAAACAATGAACATGTATGAGTTGAGATTCTTCCCTTTCTCAGTGGCAGGGAAGATCAGGGTCAGGTGGAAGTACACAAAGAAATGCAGATTTGTAGCAGTAAAAAGTTAAGACACACAGGTGGCAAGCCCTTGACACACATTTTTGTTTTTTGACCTGAAGTCTTCTTGTAACTTCCCTCTCTCATAAGAGGATTTGAATTTGAAAGAAAGGAAGAAGAAGAAGCAAAGTTGAAATCCCAGAAAGGATCCAGCAGGGCATGGGGGTGGCATTAGTTAATCACTTTTATAGAAGGAAATTGCCACATTTGACTGTCAACAAAAAATACCTTTTGTTAGTAGTTCAGCATTTATTGTCTGTGGCACAAAGCATGTAGAATTTAAATTAATTATTTAAGTAGATAGTGGAAATGAAAATTTTATAATAAACTTTTTTTGCAGGCATTTTTCATAATAAACAAAATTTGGGGGGATCATGAATGAATAAGAACACTGTAGTTCATTAGCAGAGGAGGGCTCAATCTAGATCCTTGGAAAGATCAAAGTACATCCTGCAAAAATGTATAATTAGTAAACATAACCTTGAAACAAAGAAATAAAATTGTACAAATACTACGATAAGTCAAAAAGTATTGCTAGGATGGATCCAAGTAATACATATATGAATTTATTTCAAACAAAACACATTTATACAGGTCTTGGAATTCAGTGGATGTTTGGGGACAAATTCTCTCAGTAATATGCATGTGTTAGTTGTAGGTTGTTTTTATATAAAGAAATAAATTCAAAGTAGTGGCCTCCAAGAAGATTAACTGGATAAATGAAATTCAAGATAGAAATTACTTTAGAAGTCTGTAAAATTGATTTTTAAAAATATGTAGTTATAAATAAAATAGAAAGAACTATCCTATGATAATTTCATTCAGAAACTTTTTCTATCCACTCTTCAACACCAATTTTATTGATTGAGATTTCTGTTATATATTCAAATTCAAAGAACATTAACAAAGATATCCTCAAGGAAGCCCCATATGCAGTTTTGGTGTGGTATAAGAATAACCCTTAGAATTTGGGATGGGAGAAGGGCATCAAGATGAAAACAGTACCATATATTGTTTAATAAAGGTGATTTTATAATTAAATGAAGGCTACTATGAGGACAATAATCAACTTTAGATAGCCTTGAGCAGAAAGGGGATTCTAGAACACTTAGTTGTGTTCATTCTTGATCTGTACATGGATCAAGAGATAGTTGTGTGAAGAGAGCAAGAGAATACTAAACAATTTGAAATCAAGAAATATGTGTGCTAGGGCTTATCTTCTCAGGGTTATATACTAATTTGATCATATTCTGTACAAATAATCAGAGATGCTGACTTGAATGGAGAATAATGTAGTATCATGTTTGGAGGGAGGCTTATAAATAGCCTTCAATACACAGATGTAATATACAAGATGCACAACTTTGCTTGCAGAAAGTTATGAGGACTTTAAATACTTGCTGGTGTAAATACAAGATTGAAGACTTCAGTATGACTGCAATTCAATTTAAAGAAAGCCAACTCAACTTGATATTGCCAAAAAATTTATCTTGCTTGGATCTAAAACCAAAGCTTATGGGACCAGCAATCAAGAGATCAAAGGATGCATTGTATTGGGTAAATCTTCTGTACCAGATCTCTTTAAACTGCTGAAAAACAAATGATGCTACTTTAAGGACTAAGGTGTGACTGTCCCAGGTTATGGTATTGTCAATAACCTTATGTGCATATGTAAATGGCACCTTAAATAAGGAATACCAAAGTAGAATTTATGCAATTGAATCATGGTGGTGGCAAGAATATGAAAGTAGCATGGAATACCAAAAGAACAAACAACAAATACTACTTAGAAACAAGGATGGCAAGACATAGTCTCCGGTCCTTCATACATATGTTCAGGAGAGATTAGTCCCTTGAAAAGGACTTGACGCTTCGTAAAGCAGAGGGACAATGAAAAAGAGAAAGGACCCTAGACAAGATGGATTAACAGAGTGAATGCAACAATAGGTTCAACATACCAGCAATGGGGAGGACCGTGCAGGACCAAGAGGTCTTTTGTTCTGCTGTGCCTAGGACACCTATCAACCACGATGAAGATTGCGTAGTTAGATGAACGAACCACTGAAAACCTTATACGTTGCTTCAAAGCATTACTGGATACTGAAGGACTAATGAATGGAAGTAGAATATTTTCAGAGACTGTGTTGGGGTTGAGACTGTGTGTTGAGGGTACCCACAATAAAATGGAGGAAAAGCTGACTTCCGGGAGGGGAGTCAACAATGATGGTGTGAGTCAGGGAAAGCCTGTGAGAAGGGAGCCCTGGAGATGTTCACTTGCTGATAGCATGTGATGCAAAGTAAGGAGAAATAGCTGCAAGCATCTGCTAACGATCAGAACTGAAAAGAGGAAAATTGAAATTTGTTAAATGAAATGGAACATGATTTAAAATCAGGAAAGGTGTGCAACAGGGTTGTATCCTCCACTATACTTATTTGTGTGCTAAGCACAGAATGTGGCATCAAGATTGGAGGAAGGCTTATCAAAATTTATAATATGCAGATGACACAACCTAGTCTGCTGAAATGTCGAATACTCCCTGATGTGGATCAAGACCGGCAGCCTAGTGTGCATTACGCCTCAATGTAAATATGTGCAGACGACTGAAATACTCATAACTGGACAATAGGCAACATCATGATCAAAGGAGAAAAAGATGAAAGAGTCAAGAATTTTGTGTTTGGATCCACAATCAATGCTCATGGAAGCCTAAGTCAAGAGCTGAAAAAGATACATTACACTTGGTAAATCTGTTGCACAAAACCCCACTTAAAGTTTTACAAAGCAGCGATGTGACTTGAGAGTTAAGGCGCACCTGACCCAAGCCATGGTATTTTTCAGTTGCCTCCTAGGCAGGTTAAATTTGGGCAGTGAATAAAAAATACCAAAGAAGAATCAGTGCATTTGCATTGTGTTGCTGGAGAAAAATATTGTAAAATACTACGGACTGTTAAAAGAATAAACCAGTCTTTCTGGGAAAAAGGACTGCCAGAGTTCTTCTAAGAGGCCAGGATGTTGTGTCTTCATCGTCCATACTGTAGGCGTCTGGTCAAGAGACAGCAATCCCTGGAGATAGACACCATGTCTGACAACATCTCTGCAACAATGGCCTCGAACTCAGGGATGGTTGTGAAGATGGGGCAGAACTGAGTTGTGCGCAGCGTTCCATTCTGCTGTTCATGGGTTGAAACCAACTCGATGAGTCATCGACAAGTTTTGAACATTTTTTTTCCTACTCAGATTCCATTTCCTTTTCATTTGTACTCATCTACAAAGAAAGAGACGGCTCTCTATATGGGATGTTTACCCACATTCAGTGTAGGTTGATCTTGATTCCATAGTCTGCCTGATCCAGACCTGGCGGTCCCCATTCTCTGTGTAGGCTTAGAAGATCTCAACATTTTGCATTATCTACCCAAATTTTTCCTGTACATTTTCTAGATTAAGCTACTTTCTGGCTACTTCCTATTTTTTCATGAAAAAAACATATAACCCTACATTTTCTACCCAAATTGCTATTCGCTTCCAAAATATTTCACGTTTAAATTTTGCTAATGCCTGCATTCCAACACTCAGGATGCGGTATGTCTCAAGTTGTGTCTTCTCCACTCTTCTCTGATAAATGTGCACCCACAAAGAGAGAGCAAGAAGTCCCTCTGGTTGATTAGGGGAAATAAAAAATGGTGCAGAAGAGACACTGTTGTCAAGTTTTCTGATTATCAGAACTTTTAAAGAAAACAAAGAAGCAGAATAGTCCAAGGTTTCAGAAGAACATGCATTTACTTTATGGGACAGAAAACAGGAAAAATTGACCATAATCAACAGAATTTTAAAACATGTGATCTCTTGAAAGAGGAAATTTAATACAACGAGGAAAAACTACATTAACAGCAGGAAGTTGCTTGGAGAAAGACCTGGAAATTAGAAGGGACACTTATTGAAGAACCAGGAAAATTGTCTTCTCCAAGCTGCAAATCAATTTAGATCCTAAAAATGTGATTATGCAAATATATAATGCTGATGGATTTTCATACATTTCACTATCTGCATGAATACTTTAGTGGGAACTTGGGTGTGGTGAATTAGAAACTGGTGCCTATTTGATTGCGTATCCACATTTTTGCCCTTTGAATTCTGAGCTGTATCTTTGGACAAAGGCAAGTGTTTTCATCTAGAGGAAGACATGAAAAGAATCCAAAGATTGCAGAACCAATTATATTTGGTCTTCTAACCAACTCTTTGTCACAACTATTCTCTACCAAGACCAGAACTGGACCAGGGTTCTACTGAGTCTCGCAAGTTGGACAATTACGTATTGGTGTGTGTGTGTGTGTATGGAAATAACTTTGAAACATGGACTTTGGGTCAACTACTATCCATATATAGGATTTGATTATTTTATGTCTGATAATATTATAGCACATCTCTTGTTCTACTTATTGTTCAGAGGTACTGTGAATACAGACTAAGATTTTTTTTTGGGGGGGGGGGGGGCATCACTGCTCTCCGGTGGTGGGAGTAGGAGGCCCAGCCCCACTGCTGAAATTGAACCTCCGTCCCAGTGGGCGGCAGTCCTGCACACAACCACTACGCCACCGGGGCTCAGCCCTACAGACTAAGATTTTATTAACTTTTAAATAACAATTAAAAGAAGCTGTAAGCAAACAGTGTCCTTACTTGGATTCTAAAATCAGTGTCAAAATCACTTCTAAGAAGATAATCAGCCTATGACCTCTAAGTCACAGATTAAACAATTTGGTAAATACTCCATTATTAAAAATAAATGGGATGTCAAAGACCATTTTCCTACTCATAAATCTAACTAATTGAAACATTAAAATTCTGATCACTGAATGAGAAAAACACATACTGAAACTGAATCACTATGTCCTCTCATCAATGAAAAAGCAGAATAATAATAGAAATATTTGTATGCAGTTGTTTTCAGAGGGGAAAGAACAAATTCTCCACTAACTCATTGCTGTATTGTCTCATTGTTTATGTTCTTGTTATGTACTTTCAAGACAATTTCTATTTGTAGAGTCCCCATGTGCAATAAAAGAGAAAATGGCCTAGTCCTATGCAGTCTCACAGGAACTGCTGAGCTTCAGGCCATTGTTGCAACCATTAAGTAAATACACCTCACTGAGAGTCTTCATTTTTATTCTATTGTACTTAAAAATAATTTTATTGGGAGCAATTACAGATATCATAACATTCAAGAGCATTGTACAATTTCTACAATAATTAGTTTCAAAACATTTTCTCTGATCTCAGACTCCTTGATATCAGCTCCCCTTCAACCCTTCCCTCCCCAACAATACCCCTCAGGAATCCTTCTTCTTATTTTCCTATAAATGGTTTTAATACTATAGTTTTTCCATTTTATTATGTATTTTGTGAAATCCGTTTTTTAATCATTTTATTGCGGGCTCATGCAACTCATCACAATCCATACATAGGTCAATCATGTGTCAAGGACATCCACTGCCCTCTTCATTCTCACAATTTTTTTCCATCTAAGTCCCTGGCATTAGCATCTTATTCCACCACCCCCTTCCTTTAACTCCTCATAAACCTTTGGTAATTACTTATTATTACTTTATCATAATGTACACTGTCCAACGACTCTCGTCACCCACTTCCCAGGGAGAAAGCTATATGCTGGTCACCATAATCGGTTCCCCATTTCTACCTCATCCTCTCTCCACCCTCCCATACTGTCAACCTCATCACTGGTCCTGAAGGGATCATTGGTTCTGGATTCCCTATGTCTCTTATCTGTGCCAGTATATATCCTCTGGTCCAGCTAAACTTGTAAGGTAATACTGGCATCTTGAGAGTGGAAAGGAGGAAGCATTGAAGAACTAGAGGAACGCTGTATGTTTCATCATTGCTACACTAAATTCTAACTAGTTTATCTCCCCCCTGTAACCCCTCTGTAAGGAGAAGTCTGTTGGCTGCAGATGGACTTTGTGTCCTCAATCTGTACCCCTCCCACTCATTTACACTAATAAAATTTTTAGTTCCTTGACGCCCCATACCTGATCCCTCCTACACCGCATAGTTGCACCGACTGGTGTGCTTCTTCCATGTGAGCTTAATTACATCTGAGCTAAATGGCCACTTGTTTGTCTCCAATCCTTTAAAATCCCAGATGCTATATCTTTTGATAGCTGGGCACCATCAGCCTTCTTCAACCTATTTGCTTATGCGTACATTTGTGTTCAGCCATCCCAAAAGGGAAGGTGGTCACATACTGATGATGTCACGGTCCAGGTACATGTTGGTCCTCAGAATACTATCATTGTTCTTTGACACTGTAAATAAGTCTTCTGCAGCAGATTTGCCTAATGAAATAAGTCATTTGAGTTTTTGGTAGCTGCTTCAATCAGCATTGCTTATAAATCTCAATCACATAATATCCTCAAGAATGTCAAACTTTTCTTTGTTAATCATGATGTTGCTTATGGGTTCAGCTATGATAATGTTTGTTTTCTTTATATTTAAATGTAACTTATACTGCAGTCTTCCCTCTGCTTTATTAAGAAACCCAAGTCTTCTTCCATGGAAATTGTGGCATTGGCTTATTGAAGATTGTTAAAGGACTTTTCTCCCATATTGATGCCAACTTCTGTGAATACTGCAGATTCTCAGATTACTTGATACAAGTTTAATAAATATAGTGAAAGAATACAACCTTGTTTTACACTTTCTTGATATTAAACCACAAATTATTCCCTATTTCCGCTCATACAATTACCTCTTGGTGTGGTTACAGATTCAGCATTAGCTGTATAATAGAAGACACTTTTCTAGGATGTGTGTTCAGTGAACTTGATGATTATAAATCACACTGTGAGAAAAGGACTTAAGCCACAGGGTGGTAAATGGCCAGTCCAAACCTTAAAAACTGGCATGCTATATAATAACCTTGGAATAGGCACAATAGCAAGCATTAATAACAATAACATCTGAAGTGTTCTAATGTTTTTATTCTCACATCTGTAATTTTATAACTCATTTGGTGAAATTGGGTAAAGCTAGTTGACTTGATTTCTTTTTCCTTTTCTTTGTTTATAAATATTTCTATGCTTTTAATTCCTAAACTATTTTTAAAAATGGAATGAAATCAATCATTTTAATTAATTCAACTCAAATAAATACTTGCATTATTACTTCACACAGGTTTTCAAAGAAAGGTTTCTGTGTTTACTTTTTTTAACTGTCTGAGCAAATAGCATGCATATGAAATTAAAGTCTTGATTTCAGACATAGGATATTTGTTATCTACCTCTGATCTGTCAGTTTGTAATGCTGTGGTGGCTTGCTTGTTGCTGAAAGCTATGTCACCGCCATTTCCCATCACATCAGGGTCATCCAAGGTCGAAAGGTTGCAATGGAACATCCAGACTAACAATGAAGGACAAGGCTTTCCCCTCTGGAGGAAAGAGCCACTGAAAATCTGATGCATAGTCTCAAAGTATTGTCAGATACTTACGCCCTCTTGAGTGGAAGCAAACCATTGTTAGAGAGAATATAGGATGGTAAGTCCTGGAGTACAAGGGAAAGTGAAATGAGATGGTGCAGGATTTACTCTATGGGATGAAGTCAACCAGGGTGACATGAGTCTGTTAAAGTGTACATGCATGGAGCCTTGAGGATCTCCCCTCGTTGCTGGGACAGACTCTAGGCAAGGAGAAAGGGCTGCTCAAATCTGCCGATGATCAGAACCTGGACGTGTTCAATAAGAAGCTAGGAAAAAAGATGTTGTCAAAAATGAAATGGAACCCATTAAGCTAGATATTCTAGGCAACAGTGAGATAAAATTGACTGGTATTGGCCATTTTTTAATCAGAAAATCATGTACTTTGATGTGCTAGGAAGAACACAATCAAAAGGAATGGTTAGGCATTCATTGGCAAAAAAGGACATTTCAAAATGAATCATGAAGACCAATACTATCTGTAACAGGAATATATTTATCTACCTTTAATATATCAATCACTTTCAAGGATTTCAATCAATATAACTATTATTCAACTTATGCATCGACCATCAGTAATTGAAGAATTCTAACAATGACTTCAGCCAGAAATTGATCAAGCATGCAATGAAGATGTACTATTCATTACTGTCAGTCACAATGCAAAAGTTGGAAACAATAAGAAACAGCCATTGGGAAATATAAATTTGGAAACTGAAGATGTGATATAATTTACTTCAGACTATTGACTTGCTCATAGAAAATAAATTCCTTCAACAATATCAAAAGTGATGTTTATTTCTTTCAATTAATTACTCAGAAATCAAATTAACTTATCTGTGAGATGAGCTGTTAGAGAAACTCGATATCAGCAATTAAAACCAGGCCAGGGACTTACAGTGGTAAAGACTATTGATTGCCCATGTGCAAGATAGGCACGATGCTCAAGAAAATTAAAACAAGCATACTAGAGCCAAAATGCAACCTTAAGTCTTTCACCTGAATTTTCAGAATATCTCAAGAAAAGAACTGACACATTGTACATGAATGAAAAACCTATTGCACTGTGAAAGAACACCAGGAACATTACTGATGAAAAAAAAAACAACTGCAAATGTTAATAAAATGAACAGATGGAAAGATCAAAGTGTATGTCAAAAGAGGCTCTGAAACTTGCTCTCTAGCAGAGAGTTGCTAAAGCAAATGGAAGATATAATGAAGTCATACAGCTGTATAGAAAATTAAAAAGAGAACTCACCCAGCATATCAGAAATTTTTAAAAAACTGAAGGAAAAATTCAACCTTCAAATTGCAATCTTGAAAGATCCCATGGGCAAGAAAAACAGAGACACAGCACCAAAAAGAACTGGTCCCTATTCCACCCCTTCAGGTAGTAGTAAATGAGCAAGAGTCACGGGGAGGAGACAGACTAGTCAAGGTGCAGCTGGGCTGTGATGATGCATACAAGTTTCACCTAGTTCCTGAGGTCTTCCTCCTCTCCAACCATCATGGTCCCAACTCTACCTTGCAAAACCGGGATGGACTGGAGAGGGTACACTAGTAGAGAGGGGAGCTGCAGATATGGAGAAATCAGGTTGGATGAGCCTCCTCGGGCCGGTGGTTAGATTGAAACTACTGGATGGGTGGAGAGAAGGTGGGGTAGAGAGACGGAACCAACTGCAAGGATCTACACATAAGCTCCTGTCTAGAGGACAGGCATCAGGGGAGTGGGCTGAGGGAGGTGTCGGGCAGGGTAAGATACGACAGAATAATAATAATTTATAAATTATTGAGGGTTGATGGGGGAGGGAGAGCAGGGGAAGAGGAGAGGGGTAGGAGGAGCCTATACCAGGGGCTTGGGGGAAAGGGCGGATGTTTGGAGAATGATGATGGCAGCGGACGTGCAAGGGTGCTTGCCACAGTATGTTTATTTATGTATTGGAAAAACGATGTACAAGCCCCTAATAAAATGGTTCTTAATTTAAAAAAATTAACACCGAAAAATAAAAAAGAAAACAAGTCTTTTGTAATTTATGGAATACTAATTGATATGATGCAATATGAATTGAAATGTTTCGAGCTAATGAAGCACTGGAAGAACTCTCTTTTCTATGCCAGGAAATTTGGAAGACAACCTCTTGGCCACTGAGTGGCAGAGATCTGTACTTGTATCCACTCCCAAGAAAGGCGACCCACAAAATTTTCAAACTATAATATCATTGATATGACATACATGTAAAATTTTGACGAAGATCTTCCAACAATGATCGTAGAAATATTTTGACAGGAGCTTCCAGAGATTCAGCCCAGATTCAGAAGAGGACATGGAACAAGGGATATCATTGCTGATGTAAAATGGATCTTGGCTAAGACCAGAGAATACCGCAATGATGTTTACTGGTATTTTATTGACCATGCCAAGACTTTCTACTGTATGTGTCATAGATTGAGAAGAAGAGGAATTCCAGAGCACTTCCTTGTGTTTATGTAGAACTTAATGAATCAGGAGGCAATTGCGTTAACAGAACAATGGAATACTGCACGGTTTAAAATTAGGAAGCTATGTGACAGATTTGGATCCTCTCAGCACATTGATTCATTTTACTTGCTGAGCACATAAACAGAGAAGCTGGCTTTTAGCAAGAAGAATGTGGCATCAGGATTGGAAGAAGGCTTATTAACAATCTGAGATGCAGATGACATGTCCTTGCCTGCTTAAAGCTAGGAAGACTTGAAGGACTTACTGATGAAGACCAAGGCTTGTCACCTTTAGTACAGATTACAATTCAATGTAAAGAAGACCCAAATCCTCACAATCAGACCATGAATAGTGAGCATCATGATAAATGGAGAAAAGATTGATGTACACAAGGATTTTGTCCTGCTTGAATCTGAAACCAGTGTTCATGGAAGCAGCAGTGAAGAGATCAGAAGTGGTTCATTCGGTAAATCTGCTGCATAAGACATCTTTAAAGTGTTGAAAATTAATGGTGTTACTTTGAGGATTAAGGTTACCTGACTCAAGCTATGCTATTTCCAATTGCTTCACATGCACGTGAACCTTGAATTGGACCTTGACTAAAGAACACTAAATAAGAATTGATGCATCATGAATTGTGGAGTTGAAAAAAAATTTTTGAAAATACCATGGACTGCTGAAATGACACATGATCTGTCTTGGAAAAAGAAAGGCCACAGTGCTCCTTAGATGCCAGAATGAGGAAAAGTACTCTTACCTTCTTTGGATGTGGTATTAGGAGAGATGAGTCCCTGGAGAAGGAGGTCATGTTTGGCACACTATCAGGACAGTCAAGTTGAGAATGACCCGCAAGGCAATGGAAAGACAATGCTTGTGCCACAATGTGCTTCAACACAGGAACACTTGTGAAGATGGCACAGGATTTGGCAATGTGTCTGTTGTGTATAGGGTCCCTGTGGACTGGAGCCATCATAACACCTATCAGCAGCAATGTGTCTGCCATTGTGTACTAATTTACTTTAATATAGGAAATTATTGCAATGACACTTATCTCAATGTAAAAGAGAACAGATATTAACTAATGATTGAAGAAATAAACTAGTTTTCTAATCTGGTTCTTTACATTTTACTTATTGAAATGTGTTTGTTGTTGTTGTTGACATAGTTGAATTGTCCTCTGACTCTAGGCAGCCCTATACATAATGGGACAAAAAGCTGACTGATTCTACACCACTAAAACGCATGTATGCAGAGTTGCCTATGAGGTATATACCTACTGTGACCCTTATAGACAGGACCTGGGAAAATTGAAATGCCATCATTGTGAGAGTCAACATTTTCTTCAGGAATGATAGAATTTGAAGAGAAAATGAGCAACAGTTTAAAAAATTTAAGAATGTAAAATAGACATCTAGAAGTCATACATTCTCCTAAATTTTAAAGTTTACAAATGTTATTTTAATATTCACAAAATTATATATGTATTATTTATTGAACAAGATTAGATACTCTAAAATCCTAATTATATGCATGTCTATTCTCTATGCTGAAACAGATATGACACAGGCAAACTACTAGAAAATATGAACATAGCAAATGTTTATAATAATAAATACAGAATAGTTTAAAGTTCTATTATTGAAGCACCTCTAAGACAAATATCTATCCACTATATCCTTTTACTAGGAGAGAACAGTTGAAACCTCCTTGCCTTCAAGAAAATTCCTCTTTTGGTTTACACCTAGCCCATTTGCCAGTTTACAAGCAGTTCTTTTAATGTTTGTGCCCAAATGATAAAATCCTCATTATTTTTTCTGCAATCTTATTATGCTAAGGATAAGGATATGCAGCATATCCCCTTGGTAAGCTGATACAGTACTGAAACAAAACCAGTATTCATTAACAGCCCAGCAATTTAATTTCATTTCCTCCTCTTATACCAAAGTTATAGTTATAAAATTTAAGAGTTCTCTTACTGACTATGTTTTCCTGCTGGTCACTGTTTACTTTGCACATTCCTCGGAAAAGATTGTTGGCTACAATTCTTGTGGCGTTACTAAAATATTTCTTTAACGTACCAGACTAATAGAGTGTATATGAATAGATGACTAAGACAGAAGGTGAATTTTCATGTAGTGCTTTATCATATGGCACACAGGGATTCAAAATGTGGCAGGTTTTAGTAAACACCACACATACTTCAGGAGTGTAAGAATTTTGGTTTTCTTCAATACCCCATACACAATTCCTCCTTGCTCCACATTTAATTAAATTTCATAATTTAAGTTGTTTGCTCCAAACCATTAAAATTCCATCTGTATTTTACATATTTGGGTAAGAAAACAGAGTACATAATCTGCCAGCATAGTTTCCATCAATTATATTTGTCAACAGAAAATGATGCGATTGAATAAAACTTAAGTATTCATTCATCTGTATCTGAAAGTCAAACTCATTCCTACGGAAACTCTTATAAATTGAAATTCTGAGTAATTTTAATTTCATTTATTCTTTTAGCCTGCACCTTTATTAGGTTGCTAAATACTTGTGAAATAAAAAAAAAAATACTCAGAAAATTCACATGAAAATTAGTTGCTGGAGACCCTTAATCAGGCTAGAGTGCTATGCATGAGAGAACAAGATAAGTCTTCAACAGGTTTATAAAATTTTGGCTTAATGAAAATCTTGCAATTATTTTCAGTCACAAGTCCTCAAATGTTACAGATCTAGAGTTCGGGGAGAAAATGGTTCTGAAAACAGAAAACAAACACAGAGTACTGCAGCATCAAAAACTCAAGACATTGTCCTTGAAAGCAATTCATTCTCTTGCATAATAATTAAAAAGAAACCCTTAATAATCATGCCTGATTTGTAAAATAGTCATTTCAGATAGATGAATAAAAATCTACATAGTTTATCTCCTGATATTTATAGACATCACTCACTGGAATTTAGCACACGTATGATATTCATGGGGGAAATAAAAGATGCTTTAACAATCTATGTTCCTGTATATTTTTTATATCTGAAGTGAGTTCTTATTTTGAAGGAGTATGTCTCATTCAAAGAAATATAAAATTAAGAAATAGTGACAACAATGTTGTAGGTTTTAACAAATGGCCGACAGTAGCTGAAGACAAGATATCTCATGAAAGTACCCTAACGGAGCTTACCCAATGGAACTGAGACACCGGTAAACAAATAGGCAATAAACTAAAGTATACATTAATTTCATGTCTTAAGGAATGCTTCAAAGTATTCTGAGGTTGAAAGTAATAAGAACATAGAAAAATGTGACTAAATTATTGGGCCAGGTACCATATCACTGGGGAAGTGATATAGTTTCAGCCTTTTCAAGAGCATGGACAAGAGTGTTTAGGAAGGAGAAGCTATATTCATATACTATGACATTGACATGAAAAAGAACTTGATTGAAGAATTTTGAAAAAAAATAACCCATGGATATGTATGATCTATGGCTTTTTTGCTTTTTGCTTTTTGGGCCTCACTGTCCTCTGGTGGTGGGAGTAGGAGACCCAGCCTTTGCTCCTGTGGAGCCGGCTGCTGGCATTGAACCTCCATCCCAGTGGGCCACAGTCCTGTTACAACCTCTATACAACTGGGGTTCAGCGTGATCTATGGATTAAGTGGTTATAAAAAGGTGTGTCAATTCGGGTAGACTAGAGAACAAATTCATAAACACACATATGAATATAGGGAAAGGTTTATGTACAAGAGGAATGGAACATTGAGAAAGCAATCCAACCCAGTCCAGTCCAAGATCATAAGTCTGATATTAGCCCATATGTCTGATAACAGTCTATAAAGTCTCCTTCCAATTCACAAAGCACATGCAATTACACCAGGACAATCAAAGGCCAGTGGGTGCAGAGTCTGGTGTCTCCAGCAGCAGTAGAAGCATCCTGGGGCTGGCAGGTATCTCCCCATGGCTCCTCGCTTCCAGGTCTCAGGGTCTATCAGCAGTATCCAGTGGAGGTAGAAGCATCTTAGCACTGGCAGGGGATCTCTCTGTAGTTTTTCCAGCTTCAAAGATCTGGTTCCATCAGGGTAAACCCGTGTGACTTCTCCTCCAGCTTCTTCAGTTCCTAGGACTCAAGTTCTATGCTGCCATCTTGTCTTGTCAGTAAAGTTTCTCCAAGGAACTGAGCCAAGTCTCTCACTTAAATTGGGAAATAACATGAGACTTCCCAGACTTCTCACGAGATAGCCATACCCACACAGAGGCCTCATTGGCTAGCTCCAGATTGAAGACTAGACTCCATCCCTACACCACCCCCAGTGCTGAAATTGACATGGATCAGTGACTGCCATGAAAGTGTCAATAGTTTGTCAGAGAATGTCTTATAAATATGCAATGTTGATTTCTTGTCTTGATTCACTTATTTCAACCTAAATAAAATAGCAAGAGTTAATTAACTACCCAGCCAGGGTGGTTGTGCTTGAGAAAATGACTTAAAGAATCTAAAATCTTTAATTTAATGGATAATAAACATTGGTGAGTTTGTATGAAGCCACCTAGATGATGAATACCAGGTATGGGAAGAGTGATGACTAAGACTTTGCTTCTGGTAAGTTGAAAGTCCCTAAATAGTGTGTGTAAGAAACACCAAGTAGGGCTCCCTGACTAGATCAAGGAGCTCAATTATGTTCTGTAGCTCATGAAAGGAGGACTGAAACAAAAACTGCTGACCACGTCCTCAGAGTGGTTGGAAAATTAGTGACCCAGTGTAATTCGGAATGGTAAGGTCAATTGTCCAATCCAACAGCTGCTCCACCGGAGAGGAAGGAGGTTTAGTCCTCGCTCAAAGGTTTACAAGCTCAGAAACCTACAGGAACAGTTGTAGGTTGTCCTGGAGAATCACTCTGAGTCACAAGTGACGTGGTGGCAGTGAGTGACAGCTTTTCGTAAGGCACACATCTAAATGCTGAGGAAGACAGTCAAAACTCCCTAGGAACTAAACAATGCTTACTGTCTTGCTAAGTGTTTCTCTTATGTCATCTCTATTACATAGAAGGAGTCCTAGCAGCCCTTACATTACCTAATTTGGACTTAAAGCCCAAAGAGCCGAGAGAAGGTAACTGCAAAATTGCTAGTTAGCACACTCAGCATAGTAAAGAGATTGAAAACCTTCTTGCAAGAAATAAAGTCTTACAAGGAAACATTCTGTTACACTTGGAGAATTAAAACACCAATATATAGTCAGTAAAATCAATAATTATATATTTCTCCATAAAATTTAATTTGTATAAATTTGATCAAGATTTTGATTAAAATTTGCTTAATATCTTCAAAGTCATAAATGAATCACTTCTATCTTAAAGTTAATATTTATCATATAGAATATGCTGAATTAAATTGAAAACTGAAAAACATTTTGAAAATTTAAAAATAAGAATTAGACTCATCAGAAGAAAACTCAAAAGATGGGATACTAGAAAAGTCATGCATAAGCAGATAATTAGAAGTGACAAATTTTCCCAGAAAGCCTAGTGAGATAAACACAATAAATCCATACATACATGCATGCAAATGTATCTGCATATTGAATAGGTGATTAGTACAAGCCACATAATAGAAATATCAAATATGGGGACTGTAATAGGTAAGCTTGTTGTGCCAACGTAGTTGGGTCTGTTGCGACAACATGACCAATGAACACACAAGATCAATTGAAGGGCGGAGATAGAAGTGGTTTGGCAAGCTCCGCCCTTGCCCTCTTGTTCTTGGATCTTCATACCGTACCAGCCTCGTTCATCCTGAGCCTTGTTCATCCTGAGCCTTGATCATCCTGAGCCTTGATCATCCTGAGCCTTGATCTCCAAGTGACATGACTCATGGGACATCTAATTGATGGGTTGTGTTGCTATGAGCTGAGGTTCCTTCACGCCCTACTTTGCCACACTACTGGAATATACATCTTTTGACCCGGGGACTGTTGGACTATGTCATCTGGCTGACTGTTGGTGACCTGCTTTGCTGTGTGCTGCTTGTGGCCAGATAGCCTGCATTGTTCTACAGAGGATGACTCCACAACCCTCAAAACTCCAAGGACTGCCAGTCTACTAGGTGTCTCACACAAGTGAGTTGTACCAAGTCCTTTGTACTGCTTTATAGATTAGCTAACTGTTTATTTCTTATCTAATATATATTTCTATATATATATAAATATATAAAAAAGAAGCACTAACGTCTTGGTTTTGTTTCTCTAGACCACCCTGTCTAACACAGGGGCCTAATAGAAAAGAAGTTATATTTAAAGCTTTAGTAACAGAGAGCTTTGAGTTTCTAACTCAGATACTAGATATTAAAATATTACCGCATAGAGGAGTGAAAACTCTAAAATTAAATATACAAACCCACAAAGTAAGCATTGAGCCAAACTGTGTGCACAAAACTATATGTACCATGATTGAATGAGAGGATTCCAAAACAAGATAGCAGCAAAAATGATGGAGTATGAACCTCCAAAGTTTCTTCCATCCATAAAAGCAATGGGGAAGAAAAGAACAAAAGTAGTCCAAATAAATGTTTTCAAAATTCCAAAAGTTAACCAGAAGCTGTAGTAATCTGGGGAGATTTAGTCCAGAAAAAACAAACAAACAACATGCCACTTTAGAAAAACTTGTGCCATTTTAACTTCCCCTATTCCACTGCGATGTAGCAGTCCAGTTAGATTCCATTCACTCAGTGCCATCAAATCAAGCCTGCCTCAGAGTGACCCATCAAGAGCAGCATTGCTCCTGGGGGTTTCAGAGATTGTAAATCTTTATTGGCATAGAAATCTACATCTTTCTTCCAGCTTGAGCCTTCAAAAATAACAGCTCCCAGTTTTAGTACCTGAGGGAAAGAACAGAGAAGAAACACTTTCAAAGCTTTTTTTTCTGAAGTAGGATAATTATTTTACCAGGATGATCATTCCCTAGAAGTTACTAAGTGAAATGCCTCTCTTTATCTTACGTCACTCAAACTTGTCCAATATTAAATCTTCTCTGTGGGAAAAATTTCTTGATGGTTTTAATGTCACAGCTGCTTTGGATATAGATAATAGTTGTAAACTATAGGCTATTTAAGAGGTTTATATTTTAGAAAGTAAGAAGAAGATATTAATAAATTCACTGAAAAGTTCCAACATATTTCTGGAATTCTAGAAGGTCATGTAAATGGGTAAAGCTGTGTAAGAAATAGTAAGACCCTACAACCTCTCACTTCTGATTAACTATATTTCTATGCAAGTAGAAAGTAAAGACCATGGCAGGGAAGTAAACTCTTTCTGAGTTTGAAGGCA
Organism: Nesogale talazaci; assembly: GCA_004026705.1. Classification (NCBI taxonomy): domain Eukaryota; kingdom Metazoa; phylum Chordata; class Mammalia; order Afrosoricida; family Tenrecidae; genus Nesogale; species Nesogale talazaci. The sequence continues at coordinate 58,651 of PVJH01001088.1, forward strand.
TGCCCAACACAAGCCTAGTCATTTGGGAAAGACTAGAGGATTTATTTTTTACAGACAGTTAATAAAATACTGTTCAATCATTTGCTGACCTCAAACTGAGGAGAGATTTCAATTTTCACACAGAATACAGACACATAAATTAGAGAAACAATAAAGAAAAATTCCCACACAAATGCACAAACAATAAATAGTAAAACTACAAGCATCAACAAATTCTGGGAAAGGGTGACAATGTCTTACCCAGAGATGCCACATTATATTATTTGACATCAAGTTTTCATAAAAATTATGATACATACAAAGAATTAAGGAAGGAAACCTTAGGAACAGGCTTGCAGGGCAGCCAGGAAACCTGGTAGAGATTCTGACCCTTGCCAATTGTGGCGGTCATGTGCTTATGTTAATTTTATGATTGAAATGTAGGCATGGAGTCTATCCTATTAATCTGGAGAGAACCATTGAGTAGCCAATGAGGCCTCTATGTGGGCATGGTTTTCTCCTGAGACTTCTGGGAAATCTTGTGATATTTCCCTCATGAAGCTGAGAAGCTATCTTCTCTGGTTGTTGGGAGTTAGTCAGAGAGACAATGAATCATGGACAAGATAAGATGGCAGCATCCGAGAGGCTGGAGGAGCTGGCGGACAGACCACACGGCTTTGCCCTGAGATGGAGCAAGACCTCTGAAGCTGGGGCGGCACGTGAAGACCTCTGCCAGCGATGAGTTGCTTCTGCTGTTGGACCCTGAGTCCTGGAAGCAAAGAGCCACGTGGTGACCCCTGCCAGCGCCGAGATTCTGCACCCACTGACCTGTGACTTCGTGAGTCGGAAGGAGACTTTATAGACTGATTTCAGGCATATGGGTTAATATTGGACTTACGACTTTGAACTGGACTGGGTTCAATGTCCCGTTCCTCTTGTATATAAACCTTTTTCTAGTTTCCATATGCGTGTCTATGAAATTTGTTCCTCTCGCCTACCCGGACTAACACACCAATGAACCATACACTATCCACTCTAGGTAAGTAGTTTGAAGGTCACATACATGATATATGCTGACACAAAATCTCACAATGCCCTCTTTTAAGAAGAATTCTGGCTTAACTTCTTCCAAGACAGAGTTATTTGTTATTCTGGCAGTTTATAATACTTTTGATATTCTTAACTGATATCATAATTCAAATGTAACAGTTTATTTAAGTCTTCCTTACACAAGACCTGCATTAGGTAGGGTTTTCTAGAGAAACAAAATTAGGACACTTATGATTTTATATATATATATATAGATAGATAGATAGATAGATAGATAGATATAGATATAGCTATTTAGTCTATACAGCAGTACCAAGGGATGAATTCAACTCACATTTGTGAAATCGTTAATATACTGGGAATTCTTCAACTCACTTGTGCTATCAGGTCTCTTCCCTCTGGCAAGGCAGTCAGAGTCTGCCCACAGGAGCAGACAGCAGAGTGGGTCAGCAACAGTCAATAGCTTAGAAACTTAGAAAAGCAGACCCTGAAGTAATCTCCAACTCAAGCACAGGGGTAGGATCCACCAGCCTCAAACTCAAGAAATGTAGACACCAGCAACATGAAGAAGCAGGTCTCCGTGGAGCCTTATGCTCTACCCATAGGATCCCTGGGTTGGCTTGTCCCACAGGTAGTGCAACATACAGGCTGAGGTACAGAGTTATCTAAAGCAGCAGCACACTGGTCCAGTCCAATAACCAGGGAGCGAGACAGATGGGATGCCAGCTGCTTATTTATTTCATTCATCCACCCATTAAATTGCAACCAGACCAAACTCTACCTACATGCTCCCATTGAGTTTTTCTCATAGTGTTGTCTTTGTAACTTTATTCAACATTGCAACAGTTTCTGTGGCATTTTGCTGGAGCAGGAAACAAAATCTCACATGCATACACTGTTTTCATAAATCGACCATCACAAAAAATTAGGTTCTACTGAAACTTATTTGAAAATACTCACTGTAACGAGAAAGAACCTACGCAGGTGATACCACTGAGTGCTTTAACTCATGTGAGTTGCGCAAAACTTGACTAGCATGAAAGTTTCACTTTTCTCAGTGGAGATCTGGTTTGGGGGAGGGTACCCATTTTTATATGTGTGTGTGTGTTTATACACATGAGTATAAACATACATAAATATATACACAATCCTTAATATGTGTGTATGTATATACACAACACATATACATATACGTTATATATATTCAAATATATGAACAAAGCATAAAAGTAAGTGATGAAGAAATTGAAGAATTATGTCAACATCCTTCAAGCAGCTTTCTTGCTTTCTTTCTCATTAATGTGCCACAGATTCTGTTGGACGCCACACTTTTAATCAGATCTTCTTTTTTGAAGACACCCTAAGAAGTGTAATGGAAGTATCTTACTGCAGGAATTCATATTTAGTCGTTTATTGATCATAGGTAAGTGTTTAAACATTTTATTTGTATTAAATCAGTTTATGATAAATTAGAATCCTCGCAGCAATACTTTTTTATTTGCTCCCTACCACCCATGTCAAAGTATTTATTTTGGGGAAGAGAAAAATCAGTCAAAGAGGGTGCATTTGTGTACTTTTACAAAGGCAAACCATATTAAAACTATCATATATATTATATATATATCAAGCCTACTGCAATTATTTCCAACTCATATTGGTTTTTATGAAAATCTATTTTTTAAAACTTTTCATTGTGAAGTAGGTAAAGATTTAAAGAACAGACTATCAATTTAACATTTAACAATTTATACATATTTTTCTATTTCAAATCTTATGGGGTGATGCCCCCCAAAAAATAAAAGAATTATAAATCTTTATGGGATCTGAAAGCCTAGTCTTTCTCCTGAGAATGTGTTGCTGTTAAAATAATTACTTAAAAAGACACAACAAATTTTCAAGAAAAACCGAAGCAAAACACAGAGAGAGTGGGGAACACAGAGAGAGTAAATAACCAAACAAAATTTAAAAAAAATTACCACTAAAATATTACAGAACTAAATGGAAAAGTGGCCTAAGTTCTCATATTGGAAATCCAAGGGACAATAGCTACTTCTAAAAACTATCTCAACTATATTTTAAATTAATATTATGCCTTAAAATGTTTCCTATTAAAAAAAAATGTTTCCTATTGGCTGCCCTAAAATTTCTAAACCACCTAATATTCAATCACTTCTTTTCCTAACATCTTTTAAATTCTGAAAACATTGATCAAATACTTAACTTTTATTTTATTTTGTCCTCTCTACTTATTCTTTTTGTTCCTTTCCCCCATTATAGTTTTCTGGAGTGGCTTACTTAATTGTATATGAGAAGTCAAGTTATAGAAAACCAATAACATGGACTAAAGTTATTTAAAGAAATAATTGAGGGACTATATTTAAATATGCATTGCTTTCTATTCAAATATTTCTCAACTATAAAAACTAACCTTGCTCGCTGATTATTGCTCTGTGATCAAGTCATTAAACATTGCTATGGGACAATTTGTAAAATCTTACAGGAAGTAGTTGCGGGAAGATGTTGGGCAGTGCAAGATATGAGAAAACAATAATAATTTTTAAAGTATTGAGGGTTGGTGGGGGCAGAGGAAGCAAGGACGACGGAGGGGAAAGGATGCGAAGCTTCTATCAAGAGCTCAAGTGGGAGCGCGGATATTTGGAAAATGATAATGGCAGCAGGCATGTGAAGGTGCTTGGCACAGTATATGTATTTATGTTTTGTGGAAAGCGATGTATGAACCCCCGATAAAATGATTTTTTTAAACAAATTCCCTTAAAGAGTTCAAGAAGAAAGAAAATGTTTTGAAAATGACGGTGGCTGTCATAGTACATTTATGCTTGATCTAATTGAATTATGTATTTTTATAATATGTGTAACTGTTCACAACAAAATGATTTTCTAAAAGAAAAAAAGATGCTACAATAGACTGCATTAATATGATGGAATTTTAAAACTAAAGTATTTTAACTTCAATGTCTATTATTGTCACATACCTTTGGGGAAAAAAAGAAGAAAAGAAAACCTTACAGGAAGGGTAAAGCTCAGGCCTTTGGCTAACCCTAAAGTGTTATTCACTATTTACATTAGTGACAGTCTCCTAATCCTTAATCCTCAGAAATGTATGCTCGGTCAAATCAAAGAACCATGCCATGATTAAATACAGCTGTACAGCTACCCAATGCTCTGCTTTCGCAGCAATCTTCTTGTCATCACTCAGAGATATTTTGAAACCTCAAAACAAAAGTCTACAAATTAATTATTTGTAATGTTCTAAATCCTATTATCAAATCTCCAAAGCTCCCACACTTTTTAACCCTGCTTCCTAATAAGGACAAAAAAATAGAATCCTAGAAAAAAAACCGTCATTAATTAGATACATCCCCATTTTTGTTTTCTTTTCTTAGCTGATTTACACAGCCATCTCTTTCCAATCCCTGTCTTCTCTCTGCTTTCCTTTAACCTTGCAGATTAAGTCCTTTTTCCCTAAGGCCCTTTGAAATGGAACATTCAGGAAAGCAGCAAGGAAGTAGAGCATTAGCCCTTCCTTGACCTCTCAAGGACCCATTAAAATGTATTAAATGTTCTTTTCTTCACTTAGAACAGAACCATACCATTGCCTGTAATACTAGTTGCTTAATTTGTCTGTCATAAAATCAAGAGGTCAGACTTTAAGAACCAAGATAAGAAGTTTCCCAAGGACATTTTAATTTTAGGAAAGCAATGTGAATATGTTTTAAAGGACATCTCTTTTCAAAGTGGGTTTTTGTATTTAGTAACAGATATAGATTAAAAATGAAGAGATTACTGCTTAGACCGGAATGCCACAGAAACCAATGTAGCTTTGAATAAGTTCAAAAATCTAATGCTAACGTTTCAGTTTGAGTTGTTCCTTAGGAAAGCAACTTCTTTGGGAAATTTGATCTGTTGGTTTTCTGGACATTGCAAAGATTTTATGAGGCATGATGATGAGTTAGCTATAAAAGTATAAGAATTTACAAATCCTACTTCCTATTAAATGCACATCAGTATAAAAAGGAGGGAAGAGTTGGGCTGCAAAATATGCATTTCAAATTTTGCTGAATCTAGATATTTGAAAACTGGTTTAAGGTGTTCGCCAAACCAAAAATGCAGTTAAATCCACTCAATCTGATTTATACTACATATTTAAGCCACTTCCCATTGGGTTGATTCCCAGAGTGTACATTATCTGTTGATTGCTTTAAAATATAGACCAAGGTCAGCAAAATATTGTATAAACAGAAGAGAATTATTTTTTGTCCTACTTCGAGTTGTAATGCAACTCAACATATAATTTATATCTTTGAGCCTGTTTCTCATGTAGGTCAAGAAACAATTAGGTTTTAAATATCTGAAAATCTATAGATTTTTACATGGGATATTGCAATGTACTATAATAAAAACATTGACTGGCCCTGGAAGAGGATGAAAGGTATTGTCAATGTACTCTTAATGGCTTTGAGCTTGTGTTAGAGTTTCATTGATGCCACAGCTAAAGAATATTACTCTAAAATGGTAGAAAGCTTCTTTGCTACTCATCAAATAAAAATTAACATGACTTACTTAATGTCAACTCTAGCAAATTTAATGATAGGAAGAAACATATTTGTTTTCATTTATGAAAGATTAGTAACTGAATATTTGGTGAAATACCTTATGAGAAGCACCCAAGTAGACAGTCTTCGGAAGATGAATTGTATATTGGGCTGGTTTCAAGAACCACCCACCCCAACATTGAGATACATATCGGAACTTTATCATAATTGCTTAGCCTTCCTTCACTTTGTGACTCTAGTTGAGAAGTCTCATGAAGATGGATGCTCTTGTAGCTTTCCTTTGCTTTCTGTATTCATTGTGAGAACCAGACTTTCACAGTAATTCTTAGGTGCATAAGAGGTCTAAATGCAGGGTTCCTGTGGGATTTTCCCCAATTCAATTTAAAGTTTGTTACTGTTTTTATCCAGATGAAATTTCAGTTATCTTTCTTAGTGCCATAAGTTTCTGGTGGTTTTGACCTCTGTTTTCATCTGGAAATATTCCTCTTCTGCCTTTCATGTGGCATTTGTTTCTGCATTTGTTTCCGTCTATCTTTCTGGCCAACTCCTCTCAATTTCCATTTTGACTTTTTCTTCTTTTGAATATCCTTTGATTGTTCAGAAACTACCAGGCATTGTACTCACATAGTAAATATATTTTGAAAATGTCCTATGGGCCTGGCATTGTTATGTATACTAGGTTTTATCACAGAAAACAAAACAGATGCAAATAAAACCCTGCTTCCATGGAACTTACATTATAGCATGGGTAGGAGATGGGGCGGGCAAGCAGGTAAAAACCAATAAGTAACTAAAATGTGAAATTGAGTAAGTGACTTTAGGCATTATGGAAAAGAATAAAGCAGAAGCGTGGGATAAATCCCGGGGAGGAGTTAGATTGTAAACAGAGAAGATCTTCCTGAGAATATGACCTTTATACAAAGACCTGAAGGAGCGGAAGGCACCATCATAGGATATACGCGGGAGGGCTACCCTAGGCAAACAGAACAGGTCTGGAAAGAGATTCGACTCTGCACAGGCCTGGTGTGCCTCCTTAGCTTACAAGTCTTTTCACTTCAGTCAGCTGCTACAGAGTCAGGTCTGATAATCACTGAGCATGCAGCAGAACAAATGTCAGTTCCTTCACGATCTCCATTACCATTGGTCTTTCTGCCTTCATGGTTGAAGCCTTTCTTCCCAACCTACACATTGCCTACTCCTTTGGAATAAGTGACTAACAAATATGTCTATCACTCCCAAATCTGTATCTTCATTCACATTGTAATTTCTCTTCCTGGAGGTTTTATGAGATTTCATACTTAGCATATGCTCAAATCTAACATGCATTCCCCATTAGATTAAATTTTCTTTCTGCTTCCTCACTTTGAGTTTTATCACAACATCCACTTAACACTCCAAGTCCAAACCTAGGAGTCCTTGTAAGCTTCTTTATTCCCTGTATCCTTTGCACATCTGATTTGCTTTTCCATTGAGCACTAATTATTAAGAAATTATTTTTGTACCATCTGTGTAACACATTATATTTAAAGTTCCAACATCCTCATTACCTACAGAATCCTTTATTTCTTTAGATATTTCTCCTTCATCAGTTAGTGCCTAAGCAGCTCATTACAGTGGTCTTCCATATCCATGTACCACACATCCCATTAATTTAAAATGAAAAAAAATGCACAAAATCTATAACAATATGGAAGAAAATTTCTTGGATTTGAATTTGTGGAAAAAAATCACTTTAGATTTTAAATGCAAAGCTTGAAAAATGAAAGTTCTATGGATGCTGCTCTAGACAAGACATCAGGGGATCTTATGTCAGTAGGTGACCATGGACCAAGATCTTACCTGTCTCCATTTTAAAATTCTTTTCTGAAAATAAATGGATGGTTAAGATCATAGTCTCCTATGTAGTAATTGTTGAACTGCTAAGTATTTTATATTTTATTCTGTCTGTAGACATGTTTTTTCAATAGAGAAAGTAAATAAAGTGGAATTCTTTGATAACATTGGTCTCTGGGGAAAGGGTAGCATTTTTCAAACTAGTGGTTTTATAAACATATGTATGTATGCATATATATCAGATTTTGAAGATAATCATAAATTGTGATATTTCATGGTAACACAAAGAAGCATTTGCTCTGTAGATTAATATAGAAACAGTTTTATTATGTTGGAGATTGTTCCAAAATGTGACAAAGCAAGGTTAAATTTTTGAAAATTGAATAAAAACAAAAATTTTATCAAGATAGAGATGAAATCTCTATTTCAAACTAAGAAAGTCTACATTATTAGTTTGTGTGTGTGTGTGTTTGAAATCTTAAAAAAGAATGAATGACCAAGCAAAATAGGAATGGAGAAGACTTGAAAATAAAGTACCCCCACCTCACACCCTGCCGTCCTAATGCAACTACCAACCCTGTCAAAAAGAAAGAAAGAAGATGGCTGAAGAGATCAATTTAAAGCACAAATTTAAAGCACACTTCTCCTACTAGTCTTCCTCATAAATTTACTGAAAGTCTGAACTAGTTGGGGAATCATTTCCTAAGAGTTTTGATTTTATTTGAAAATAAGGGATTTACTCATTACCAATATTCTGATATTTCAAATATACTCCGAAGTTGACTTATCAAAGAGAAAGCACTCTCTTCTCTCCCTGTTCCTCTCCAATCTGCTCCTCTCTTAGGCTTTTCCACTCCAGTGCAAGGCAATTCTGTCTGCTCAATTGCCAGGGCAATATCAGCATTCAGGGATCCTGCTTGATCCTCCTTCCTGAACTTTCCTGAGCACCAGAGAAAGGGAACTAGCTCTTCCTCCAGAATAAATGCAGAATATAAATCCATTTCAGATCCCTATCACCAGAGTCCAATCCACTTTTACTTTATCCCTTAACTGCCTTCACAGCTTCCTTCCTAAATTGTGGCCCTCTCTTCATTTTATCTGCTATCCTTCACACTTAAGTTGGAATCACCTTTTATGTTTTCTTAAAATGTAATTCACTTAATAATATATCTTTGCTTTAAATCTTTTTGTTAGAAAAAAATCCAAACCCCTTGTCAAGAGCTACCAAATCCTACATGATTTGGCCCCATTGGATTTTTCCAGTCTCTGCCTCACTTGTGAATTCGTGCTATTGTTAGAAATGCTTTTATATACAAGCAACAGAAGGTCTGAAAACAGTGGTTTGAACCACAGTCAGTTCTGGATTATGTATCAAAACCTTTTGAGAGATGACCTCAGGCTTCATCTCAGAAGTCTGACTCAAGTGACCCATGTTTTCCTGAGGAGAATCGTGTTCACAGGGGTTTCAGCAGCTAATTTTGCAGAAGTGGAGCATCAGGTTTTCTTTCGAGTTTCCTCTGGGAAGATGAGAACCTTAACTGGATAGTTAACTGCCAACCTCTTTAACTCTTTATTCCATGCTACCTTCCTCAGCATGTAGGATTTTAATCCTTGTAATGTAGGCACTGCCATGCAATTTTGTATATGCTTACTTTAGGCAGAAAGAAGGGAGGAAGGATAGTCAACAATTCTCCATTAGGTGTCATTACCCAGAGACGAACTTCTCTATAAATATCTCTGCCTGATAGAGGGAAATATGACCAACCTTAGAGATAAAATATGCTGGGGGAAAAATCTAACTTTGTACCACTTACATTGAAAAGAAGCTAAAAACAAAAATAAAACAAAATACAACTGCCATCGAGTGGATTCTGATAGTGGCAGTCAGTGATCTGTGTCAATTTCAGCACTGGGAGTGTAGGGGTGGAGTCTAGCCTGTCAATCTGGAGATGGCAAATGAGGCCTCTGTGTGGGCATGGCTTTCTCCTGAGAATTCTGGGAAGTCTCATGGTATTTCCCAATTGGAGGAGAGAGACTTGACTCAGTCTCTTAGAGACGGTCTACCAAAAGCAGACCCTGAGTCCTGGAGACTGGAAGAGGTGGACGAGAAGCCACCTTACCCTTATGAAACCAAACATCTGAGGTCAGAGAAGCCAGGTGGAGACTCCTACTAGCACTGTGGTGCTTGGGAGGCTACGGGAAGACTCCTGAAAATGCTGAGATGTTTCTACTGCCACAGAGTCCTGGAAATGAGGAGCCATGAGGAGACCCTGCCAACACTGGGATGCTTCTACTGCTTCTACTGCCGCTGGACACACAAAACGGCACCCACTGGCCTCTGATTGTCCTTGTGTCATTGAACATGCTTCATGAATCCAAAGGAGACTTTAGAGACTGGCATCGGACATGTGGGCTAATTTCAGACTTATGACCTTGGACTGGACTGGACTGGGATGCTTTCTCAATGTTCCATTCCTCTTGTATATAAACCTTCCCCTATATCCATATGCGCGTTTATGAATTTGTTTCTCTAGTCTACCCACACTAACATACTGACTGATAGTTGCTCAGAGAAGAAGTGTTCTTGCATGTTTCAAAGACAGTAACTCTTTACAGGAGTGGAAAACCTTATCCTTCTCCATTAAAGGACACAGTAGAACAGCTCGCTTAGGTTTTCACAGCTTCAAATCTTAACAGGAGCTGAAGCATCATCTTCCCCTTGCAAAATGTGTGACAGGTTCAAATTCTAGTCCAGTGCAAAACCCACTATGCTAAGAGGGCTCTTCATATTGGGAAGAAGCAGGCAAAAAAATGTATCTGTTTCACAAAGCAAACAATATTGGCTTCCATACTGTCTTTTCCTCTGTCTTATAAATACACCAAGCTAATTTCTGCTTTGAGGTCTTTGCAGGTTGTTCCTTCTGCCAGGAGTTCTGCCCCACATGCATACATGAAGCTTCTCCTGAGTTTTTCCTTTTGCCATCTTGTCTTCCTTCAAATACAATCCCCTTAAAGCGATTCTCCTTGACTTCTCAATGTGAAGTTAACATGAGAAGCCTATTTCTATTCTCTAGTGTACTACATTATCATATCTGAAGTATTGCTTCCCATGTGTATGGATCTATGATTTCACCTATTTTGTATGTCTCCCCGAGCACAAGCTAAATGAGAGAAAACAATGCATCCTATTTAAGCACACCTTAATGATCTTTATGACCTAAAAAAGCATTTGATATTTGACACAGCCATCACTCAAAAAATTCTCCAGGGGAAGTTTCAGTCAAGGAATTCCTGAAGGGAAAATGTCAAATTTCTCACAGTGGCTGTGTGGCACTAGAAGTATAGAGAGTTTGTCACTAGCTTTCACCTGGGCCTTTGAGTTTCTGTTGTACAAAAATAGTATATACATACAAATGTGTGTGTGCATATATAGATATAGATAGGTAGATAGATAGATAGGTAGATAGATAGGTAGTGGCTTTGTAGTTTCTAGGAAGGATACATAGAAGATGATTAGTAGTTAATTCTTATAGGGATAAAGTTTCTATTTTGGGTGCCGAAAAAGTTAGTTTCATGAACTAATGGCAATCATTGAGCAATTTTATAAAAACAGTATCACTGCATTCTCCTCTTAAAAATGTTTAGAATGATAAATTTGTTATATATGTAAAATCACTACATACATGCATATATGTATACAGCAGTGACAATATCTTTTTACGATGTTACTCAACTAGCATCCTTAGTCCAGGGGTCCTCAGGCCACATGTGGCCCTCAGAGGACATTAATCCAGCCCGCTAGGTGTTTTTGTGGCCACTGCTGTCCTGCTTAGCAGCCAATTCATGGGCTGGGCCCGCCGTGAATTTGTTCATAGTGAACGGTCCCCCTGTTTAAAAAGTTTGAGGACCCCTGATAGTCCCTGAAACTTTCTCATTACCTCAAACAAAAACGCGGTCCCCATAATAATTCACAATCCATTGCCTTCTACCTCCAGCTCCTACTGACTACTAATCTACTTTCTGTCTTTATGCATCCATCTATTGTTGACCTCTTGAATAGTGGGTAATGTAATACCTATACTTCCATGTCTTATTTCTATCCCCTAGCATGATATTTTTGAAATTCATTTAAAAAATTAATCTTATAGTTAATAGTATTTCATTCTATTCACTGCACGATTGTATGTGTGTATACATTAGATGAAAGAATTAAATAAATGAATTATTTCTTTACCTGTTAATTCACATTTAGATTGTTTTTATTTTTTAACTATCGCAATTACCAAAGCAATGAACATTGGTGCACAACTACATCTGGTTCCATTTTAAGTAAAGAATTGGTCTTACAAGAAAAAAATAAAAAGTATTAAACTGTGATTTAATTGGAGAAGCTATAAGAAACTCTCAGCATCTAATCCTTAATCGCAATATATATAATGAAATATATATACATACATACATACTTATCTATGGGAGATTTCAGTTATGTGGGATAGTATTTATCTGATGGCTGTCTGGCCAGCTCACCTAGATTAGGAACATATATTTATAGCCCCTTTTTCTTCTCAGAACACTCTCCACAACTACAGTTGAATAATATTTTCTTAATAGTTGAATGAAAACTGTCTGCCATCACTATCCTATCTCTGTAAACTCCTACTTAGTGATTCTTAACCCTCCTAATGCCATGGCCCTTTAATACAATTTTTCATGTTGTGCCGACCTCCAACCATAAACTTATTTTTGTTGCTATTTTATAACTGTAATTTTGCTACTGTTATGAAGGGACAATCCCTTTGAAAGGGAAGTTTAACCCCCAAAAGGGTCAGGGTCCACAGGTTGAAAACTGCTGTCCTAGAGAATGTCTGTGTCTGTCTTATTTAGATCTAATTGCCACCAAGTCTGCTCTCACTGTAAAATTTATGAAATAAATAAGAACTTATTTCTACTCTAATGAATTGATTTTTTCTTTAGTATAGAATAATTGCATTGCTTAAGTTAGTGACAATTTGCTTGCTTGTTTGTGCTTCTCTGATTTATCTACCTAATTACATTAACTCTCAAGTATTAAGAGCTATACCTTGGATTAAAATTGAAAAATGTAATTCCTCTATAACAAGAGGCTACAATCCTTTGCTTTTCCTTTGTTGATGAAGAAAATGATTTGCACCAAGCCATCCGTGCTTTCCCATCACCCTGAAGTTTCCCAAACTTCAGAGGAGGAGTACTGTGCATGACCGTGGCAGTGCCCTCGCAACCAGTGCTTACAGTGATGACAGCAACAAACACTGTGATCTGGTCAGCTGAACAAACTTCCAGTAGGTTGCCCAAGTACAGATCAAGTTGTACTGGCTGGAATCCAGAAGGAATTTAAATAAACCTTCCAATTGTTTGAGTTATGGGGGAAGCTAGAAGGAAGATGTGCTGATGGAGAAAGAAGAAGAAAGAGATGTCAGAATGGAAGGGAAATTGTATGCCCACTGATGGGAAGAGAAGAAATAGGAAAAGGGCACTGTGTTATGAATTTAATTGTGTTCTCTCCCTTCCAAAATTTGTTGAATTCCTGCTTCTTGAACCTGTGAATACTTTGTTTATAAGTAGACCTTTTTTTCCTGTTGTGTTAAATACATTACACCAGTGTAGTGTGAATCCACAACTTAATTGTGTCTAAGTTCCAAAATGACCAAAGTAGACACAGAGAGGAAGGCAGAGGCCACATGTGAGTCTTCTACCAACCAAGGGAAGCTGTGGAATCAAGTAATGCCTGGACCCAGGAGAAGGAAAGACTAGATAGTCAATGCCTTGATATGGACATTTAGCTTCAGAACCATCAAAAAATAGATCCCTATTATTTTAAGCTTGTGATTATTGTGCTATATGTGTTGCCACAGAACCAAGCAAATGAAATATTATTCTAGTTTGTAAATTGAGCAAAAAAATTAAAAACAATAAAAGCTTCTCATTTATCTCATTCCACATCACCATTGTACATTAGTGTTGCCACTTCCATATTATTCCATCCCCCTCCAGAGCTTGGAAGTTTCCGACAATTTGAGGGGTGCAGAGCAGGCAATATAAAGGTTGAGTGAAAAGATAGCACTGTGGCTAAGACACCATCAGAGAGCAATTGTTGCAAAAGGAAAGCGTGTCTCTAGCATTATATTCTACCACTGAGACACTTGACTTATCTGCTTCCAAAGCCTAAATGTTTGGCAGAAATAGCCGAGGTCTGCCATTTCAGTTCTCATATGTCCAAAATCTGGAGAGCTAGAAAACACTAGGAGTCCCAAATTGGTGTCGATTTTGGAATATTTGGCCCAGAAAAATGTATATTCTCATGCTGCAGGAGGTTGGTTTGCAAAACGAAGGCTGATTTAGAGCCAAAAAGTAAGCACCATTTGCCATTTGCCAGAGTATGGATGAAATGTGAGAGCTTGTTGCACAAAGTGTCTTTATAAAAGTGATTTGCAGCTGCCATGCCACATCTTGAAAGTCGTAATATGCAGAACCGATATTTAGAAATTCCAAAGGAGGGAGACTGATCTCAATTTTTTACATTTAAGAATGCTATAGGGATATACTGAGATATAATGGTAAAAATCAAATATTGGGCAAAGAAGCTGAGTTTTTTATGGCCCAAGTAAAACTTTTCATTTCAATTTTCATAAATAGCTTTATTTATTATTGTCTTCCCTAACAGAATTTCTTACGGAGTGCTGAAGGGTGTGTATTGTCTCAAAAAATACTGATAAATCAAAGTAAAAAGATGTTGGGGTTCCACTAGTTTTGATACAAGGTTTTAACTCTTAACAAAATAAAAAAAAATTAACTTACTGCCATGAAGTTGAAGCCCACTCAGTGGGTATGCTCTCTGTGAGTTTCTGAGACTGTAACTGTGCACAGGAGTAAAAAGTCACAACTTTGCCCTGCAAGGCACCTGGAGATTTTGAACTGCCCACCATGGCCATCCAACACCTAGTACTATGACTCCCTAATTCCTAACACACAGGAAAGGAGCTCCATGATACTTTCCACACTGGCTGGCGATAGAAACCTAACTGTAGAGACTCATTAAGTGATGTCTGCTGTTTAAAATAAAGATCATGAAAAGTTCCCTTTAACAATCAGAAACGATGTGAAATTGAGACCAGACTTTTAGAATAGTTGACCATTTCTAAAGTGGATAGGAACAAGAAGATGTGTGGGGAGATCCAGTAGACAAAACAAAAGGACAACACAAAGAAGGTAGTAAAGTGAAATGCAGCAAGGAGGGTGGATTTTGCATTTTGTTTTTCCGTTTGTCCTCTTCAATCAGAGTGACATGCTGACTTTTCAGAGCTGTGTGTTCTGTTCTATGACAGCTAAGGATACCTCAGGACAAGTCTTATCAAAAACGTGTGTCTGAAAAGTTTCTATTTGACATCAGATGCATATTTACAGAGATGGCAGTAGGTTTACTTATCTAGTGCTACTGTAACAAAACAATAAGCCATGCGAATGGTAGTTTTAAAAGAACAGCTCTAGAGGCTAAAAGTTCAAATTGGGGTCTTGGCTGTGTCATTTCTTATTTCTGATGTCAGCTGGCCACTTTTTCAAAGAAATCACACTTTTCGTGCTAGAACCCACCCTACTCTGGGATGATCTCATTACCATAACAAAAGAAAATTCTTTTTTACAAGCAGCTTAAACTTCACTGGTTCAGGGATTGGAATTTATCATATGTTTTAAGGGGGCACAATTAGACACCACAGTAGTCAGTGGTAGCAAAAACTTTGATGCCTTCACTACCTACCTATCCATCCAAGTGGACATGTCTACACATGTGTTGCCATTTCTAAGAGATGCTGTTGGTAGCAGAAATGTAACCTTTAAGCAAAAATAAAGCCACTGCCTGTGCTAGTTGTTTTTGCTGTCTCTCTAATGCTCTTCATCTTGAAACATGAATGCTGAAGTTCTGGAGCCAGATTTCTTGAGTTCAAAATTAGGTAGTCTACTCATTGAGTCAGTGATCTTGGACAAGGATTAAATATTTCTTTCCACAGTTTCTCCAAACTGCAAAATAAATACCTCCCTTGAGGGAACTAGATAAGGACTAAATTAAATGTATAATGCCAGCCCAGTGCTAGAATGGTATCTGAAATTCAGGGAAATATTCAGAAAGTTATGGCAATAATAATCACCTGGTGCCATATAAGTAGGTGGGAAGCAATTACAATGACTAAAATTCTGCTGGATTCCTTTCCCTTAAACTCATATTAATAATGCACCAGATTATCCATTGTATGACCCCAGATTTTGATATGACAAAAATACTTTGATCTCATCAAACAGTCCATAGGCTTCCCTATGTTGCCTTGCCTCCTCTGTTACTAATTGCAGCTAAATATTAACAATATGGCCCAGGAAATAAGGGTGGATATGATGGTTGGTACCTTAGACTGGTTGGCTTTCTCTGTCTCAGCCACATTAGCTTTGGGTACTTTATCCTCTGGATGGTAAAGTCATCACATGGAGGGGGTGTCACTACTTACCTACATTAGACTTTTCACGCATGACAATAAGCCATCATGGTGTCAACCATAGGCAATTTGATGTTTGTTTGTTACTGTAATATCACCTACCCAAATCCTCATCACTATCTAATAGTTGTGTTAACATTTAAAAGATACGCAAATAGTATAATCCTTTATTAGTGGCCCTGAAGTCTGTCTTATAAATTCAAAAAATTCAACAATCCTTTTGAGTCTGTATTTACCAGCCCAACCCAGTGAGTGCCCTCGACCCCCAGTGTGTTTATTTTATATGCAGCAGTCTGATGGGTTTATCTGAAATCCCATGGAAATCACACCTAGGGCCTTACTTCTCTAGACTGTTTCTTTGGAGGAGCTGGAAGTATGTGTAATATTTTTGTTGTAAGTTAGCAAGCCAATTCCAACATCAAGCCACCCCACAGGACAGAGTAGAAAGGCCTTTTGGGGTTTTCTAATTGTCATTGAGGTTGTAAACTTTCCAGGATCACTTCACCAGCTCTTGCTTCTATGAAACCACCTGTGCATTCAGAACTGTTGACCTTTTACACCACCAGAACTCATTCTCAAATCTACATCGAACTGCTGACTTCCTGTCCGTTCCCTTCATGGGGAATGCAGAGCACAAGACAATGGTGGGAGAGTCCTGGGGATGTCTGCAGAAACAGTGGTGGGACAGTCCTGTGAGACACTGTGAACCCTACTGGGAACTTGTCCCCCATCTCAGTGCCACTTCGCTGCTTCATGTTTATCTCAGGTGGTCGGTCCTCCTTTTAGATTCCTAGTTCATGATTGTCTATGACTATTTTATAAGCATATATTTTTATAAGCATATAATTTTAGTGGATCTATGTTGAATGAGAAGATAAATATACTCGATAACACTAGACCATTAACCTCTTTTAAAAAGCTTTTTACCCATTTTAAATTTGGTCCAGGTTTTTAAATATTTTCTACTTCCTTTTCTATTGAGGGTTGCCTCTGCTTTATTTTATTATTGCTGTTAGGTTTTTCTGGGGTATGTTTTAGTTCTTATCTGTTATTATTGCTTTTGCATGTTTTTCTGTATACAAAATCTAGTACAGTACATTGTTAGAGACAATAACTGAACTAATAGTGTCTTGGTGGTGTGGCAGAGGAAGTTGGGGGGGAATAGGGAGTTAATAACAACAAGAACAAGAAAGAAGAAAATGTTCTAAAATTGTCTGTGGTAATGATCATAACACTCATAACTGTTGAAATGCATGTTATGTGGATTATGTGCCAATAAAATCTTTGTTTAAAATGAAAAAAAAAAAGCTTTTTAAGGATGGCTGTGCAATTTGCAGCTCTAAAATGCAGTAATAAAATCCAAATTCAAAATTATCAAAAAGACCAAAGATCTCCCTTGCCCTTGCCCTACCCCAAAGCCAGAGCACATATCTAAAGCAAAACAAAACAAACTAAGAGTCTGGGAAATGAGAAATCAAGGACTACCAGTTATAGTAATGACGTGCAAGTTGATTTGTGTGTGCTGAGGTTTCAGGGGGCAGACATTGATAAATCAGAGATTTGCCTTAGGGACTATAATCGTTTTATAATCTAAAGCACAGAAACTCATTTTTGGGAAGGGAAAAAATATAAAAAATACATCCTGAAAGCCACACTGGGGAAGGATTCTTGGTGTTTAAGATCAATTTTGTGAAAATGAGTGTCTGAGACGAGATCTGTTTTATGATAATTGTTTAATAAAAAACTTTTTAAAAATTTGCAAAGCTACTATCTATATTGTAAATGGGAAGTAAGGCAACTAAGAATTATAATTTCTGATATATTAGTGAAAATTTAAAATACAGTAATTTCTATTAATGTAAAACTTATAGGTTTGTAGAGACAGGAGAAGTTTAAAGGCAATAAAACTACTCTAAAGGAATAGGGCAAACAATAAAAGGAATCACATTTTAGATCTGGAAAATACTTCTTAATATCACTCTCTAACTAAGCACCACACTGCTTAACAGAGGCAGGAGGAAACACGTCCAGATTTTTTTGTGTGTTAGTTTTTTTTCATCTAAATAATAATTATCTACTAAAAATTTAATTGCCACTTTAAATTATTTAAGTTAATTGCTTTGTTGGGTGTCAACGAGAAATCTATTAGCAAAAACAAATGAAAGAATTAAATAAATGTATAGATAATCCATCTCAAGGATAAATATTTTATCTAAAGTGTTTAAGTAATTCAGGCAACACATTTTTAAAAGTATCTTTGCAAAAGGAATTACAGAGCTAAGTTCAGCTATTACCTGTAAAATATCTGTGTAGTAAGCTACCACAAAACTTGGGATAAAGGAATTTTTGTTCTGATATAAATTATCCAGTTTGCCTGCTGATATAGCTTCTTTTCATTTTCACTCGGAGGACCCAAGTTACAGGAAATTATACCTCTTTGGGGATTTTTCTAACCACTGTGCCTTTCTCATGAGGTATTCTTCACTCGTAAGTTTACTCTGTTTAGGAATTTCCTATTCTTGATAATCCCCCAGAAGACTAGTCTATACTGAAATATCCTTTAGAAAATTAGTAATTCATTTCACATCCATCTTATACATGTGAGTTTGGTGGAGAAAATTAGCCCAAAGTCTGCCTGGACATTAAGAACAGAGCAAGCGCAAGGTTACCCTGATCTACCCCTTGAGGACAATATATTAGCAGGTGAGTATGAATCATCCCCAGCAGTCTCCCTATGGCATTATTATATTTTTATAAGAAAAACCAGGCTGTCCAAACCATCTGTGATTTTTAAAAAATCCATTGTGTCTTTTCATAAGATACCTAAAATTAAGCTCTCTCTCTCAACCATGGGAAGCATTTCCTTGTTTTGTTTCAATCCAAAGCCTGAGGAAAATGGAAAGCAAATAAGTTTTTATTTAAAGTTTCTGATGAAATACAAGAAAGAATATAAAGGATAAAAGAACAGAATTATTGGGTGGATGAAGTGAGGTATCACAGTAACATTTCAACAGCATTGACCCCGATACCCCCAGAAAATGGTATCACTCAACATCACGGGCTGCATTACTCTTTGTCTATTACTTTGATATTTGTAATGTCAGGCATAAATCATTAATGCACCAAATATTCAGGTCATATATTTTTACATTTATTGACATAGATGTGACATGATAAAGAGTTAACCAGTAAGTGAACAGTAGGTGCAACTAAAACACAACTATAAAATATTTGTGACAGAAATTTGTAGTTGTCTACCAAATGTCTTTCTCTTTTTGTTCATTATCAAGAGAATTCTAATTTTACCTGAGACAGTAATGTCCTCAACATAGTGTCCCTCTTTCAAACTTCTTTGCAGTTAGAAATATCTAATGAAATATAAGCAAAAATCCGCAAATGACATTTCTGGGAAGCTCATGAAAGAAACAAACTCAACTAGGATATGTGCCCTCTTACCTTTAATCCTTCCTCTTTCCCCTCCTCCTCCCCCCAGGATGTGGTCTTGATGGTTAAAGCTCTGATGTTATGGGTTGAATTTTGTCCCCTCAAGAGGTTTGCTTAAGTTCTCGTCATGGTACCTGTTAAAGTAGTTTGATTTTGTTATTAGTTAGTTATATGACACCAGAATAAGGTGGATCCTATTCACTAGATGGGTATCTTATAAAATAGGAGAAAAGATGCAAACATCTGGGAAGATGAATGCCTTGCCATGTGGTTATGACTTGTGGTAGACAGGTTTCTCTAGAGAAGCAAAACCAGGGTACAAATAATTTTATTTAGTAGAAAAATATCTAACTTAAGAAATTAACAGTTAATCTATTGAACAGTATGGATGGCTCAGTGCAACTCACGGGCAGTCCTTTGAGTCTTGAAGGCCGCTGAGTAGTCCTCTGTAGAGCAGGTCAGGCTATCTGGCCACAGGCAGCAGGCAGCAAGACAGGTCACCAGCAGTCAGCCAGATGACAGCGTCCGATAGTTCCCAGCTCAAGAGATGCATATTCCAGTAGCATGGCGAAGCAGTGCTGGAAGGAACCTTAAGTTACAGCGACACAGTCCATTAGATTAGGTGTCCCACAGGTAGTGTAGCTTGGAGATCGAGGCACAGGACAAGCAAGGCAGTGGCATACAGGTGTGAAGATCCAAGAGCAGGAGAGAGAAAGGTGAAGTTCACTGAGCCATTTCTATCTCAGCCCTTCAATTAATCTCCCATGTGTTCACTGGACATGTTGGCACAACAAACCTACCTATCACATGACTGTAAGACAAGGAATTTCAAGAAAACATCTGATTCTTGGAAAAGTTTGGAGACATAAGGAAAGACACAATGAGAGAACTTGGCTCCATGGATACAATGAATTCAAACTTCTACCCATCTGAACTGTGGGGAAACAGATTTTCATTACTTGATGCCATTTATTCTGCATTGTTTTGCTATAACAGCGCTAGAAAACTAAGACATTTGGTAATTATCTAACTATCAGGGTTCATGTTGAGAATAGGTGACACTAAAGATATTGGAGGGGGAAATATATAAAGAGTCAAAAAAAAAACCACAAACAAAACAACCCACTATTCTTGGACTCCCTAATCCTAGATTTCTTCTACGTGAAGTTATGTTGCAGCAGACAAATATCTATAAGTATTAATTATTTTTCTTACTTGAAATCCATGTTTGGCAAATGTTGTCACCCTCATACATATATATATGTGTGTATATATATATATTCCCACCCTGACCAAATTTAATCTGCAACATGAAATTTCTGAACCAAGTATGTAGCTTGGAATACATATGCACAAAATCACCATTATTTCCAGGAATCAGATGTGGTGGAATTATGTAACATCAAGAACATATATAGAAGTAAAATGGCATGAAATGAGTAGGAAGTAAAAGGGTTTTAGTAATTAATAATTTTGTTTTAAAAATATCTAGTTGTACATTATAAAGCATTATCTCTAATAATGGCTATATGTAGGTGCAATCATAAACTCTCTCAGAACCTGGTATCAACTGACTGCAGTACACATTCTTTGCAGTCATTATGTGAAAATCACAAATAAGTCAATGGGCAGTGTGCTTTGAGTTAAACTCAGCGTTTCTCATTGCCCTTTAATCTATTTCTGCATTCCACACCAGACTACGTTCCATGGAGAAAAACACTTTTCTTTGTTGTTCCATTTTAGGGTGATAATACCCTTACATAAAAATAAATAAATGGAAAATACATAAATAAATAGTTTGAAAATAGTTCATGTTTCCAAAGTATAATAGTTAAGGTTCAAAAAAAATCTTAAGGTTCGATCTTCAAAAGGTTGTGAGTACTTATCAATACACTTTGTATGTTTGTAGTAATTCATAAAATGATTTGGACAAAGAATCCTTTGAGAATCAAAAAATCTGGGGACTTCTTCCTAGAAACCAATAAATATACACAGCATAGAGAATATCACATAAACTTCATGATGAACACCCATGAGTCCTTGTTAAAAACCCACCTCAGTTATATTTGATATCTCTATATATGCAGCTACTCCATTTATGGATGATGACTACTTCCAATACAAATGGAGTTCTATAAAATTATTTGTAAGCCTTGTAAATGTATACGTAAAGCATCAAGTGTATTTACTTTGAGGTACATATTTATGTGTGCAAATATCATCTACCTTGTATTGGACCTTTTAAAGCCTTCTTGATTATGACATAGGAAAATAATTGTAGACTTATTATCAGTTGAAAGATTTTTTCCCTTTTGATTGTGTTTGTTTGAAACTACCTCATATGACAGAAAAGAAGTGAAGTCAGTTTCAATATAACTTTTTCTCCTCCTATTGCCACTCTGACCAGAGTTTAAATCTAAAGGGTAAGGAGAATTTTAAGGCTGTATTCTCTTTTATGAAAAATTAGTAATTTGCTTATGTATTTTCCTTTTATTTGTGGAATAAAGCTTATACATAGAAAAACATAATATATGTTGTTACCTAGTACATCACATTAGAACAGTGATAGTATCCCAGTAAACTGTTCTCTCTCTCCCTCTCTCTCTTTTTCTCTTTCTTCCCATCTACCCTTCCTTAATCTCAGTCTATTCCTCCCCTCTCCCTATCCCTCACCCTCAGTCTTCTTGCAGTTTTCTTTTCTAGGTGTGAAAAACCCCCACTTTTCCCCCTTTAAAATAACAGTGTCATGAAATATTTATCTTTATGAGATTAATTAATTTTGCTAAGCATAATGTTTACCAATTTTGTCCAGATCATGAGGTGCCCAAGAGTCTTATCATTATTGTTTAAGAGTGCATAATATTCCATGGTGCTTATGTGTTAGTCCAGGTAAACTAGAGAAACAAATCCATAGACACGCATATGGATATAAGGGAATGGTTTATATACAAAAAGAATGGAACATTGAGAAAGCATGCCAATCCAGTCCAGTTCAAAGTCATAAGTCTGATATTAGCCCACATGTCTGATATCAGTCTATAAAGTCTCCTTCTGACTAATGAAGTCACAGACCACTGGGTGTAGAGTCCCGGCGCCAGCAGGAGTCTCCCCATGTCTCCTCACGTCCAGGGCTCAGGGTCCATCAACAGCATCCAGTGGTGGTAAAAGCAACTCAGCACTGGCAGGGGTCTCCATGTGGCTTCTCCAGCTTCAGAGGTCTGGTTCCATCAGCGTAAGGTCGTGTGGCTTCTCCTCCAGCTCCTTCAGCTCCTCGGACACTACCATCTTGTCTATAGTTCGTCATCTTGGAGATTGACTCCCAATAACTGAGTAGATGGCTTCTCATCTCCATGGGAGAAATCCTGCAATATTTCCCAGAAATCTCAGGAGAAAACCATGCCCACACAGAGGCCTCATTGGCTACTCAATGACTATCTCCAGATTGACAGACTAGACTCCACCCCTACATCTCAATCATGAAATTAACATAGGCACATGACCGCCACATTGAGTTTATTTATTTCTTTACAAAGGGTTTTCTTCTCGTTGTGTTCATAGATTTGCTATTATAGATATTTCTCCAGGAACTGTGGGTGTGCATATATCTATTCACATTTTATCCCTTATTTTTTAGGGTGTAGACCAAGTAGAAAGATGATGGGGGTATATGTTGTTTCTGTTTGCAAGTGTTTATAGGAGCCTCGGCCTGTTTCCCATTGTGTCTGTAAAATTCTGCAATCCTACCAGGTATCCATAAGCATTCAAATCTCAGTATATCCTCTTCAGTATTTGTTATTTTCTGCGTTTTTTTTTTTTGTTGTTTTGCTTTTGTCTGTTTTCTTAAATTTCTAAGATTGCCAGTGTGAGGTGGTATCTCATCATTGATTTAATTTTTATTTCTCCTAAAAATCGTACTGATGATTATGCCTTCATATGTGTTGGCCACCTAGA
Source organism: Nesogale talazaci (assembly GCA_004026705.1). NCBI lineage: Eukaryota > Metazoa > Chordata > Mammalia > Afrosoricida > Tenrecidae > Nesogale > Nesogale talazaci. The sequence continues at coordinate 82,001 of PVJH01001088.1, forward strand.
CGTAGTCTTTAGTAAATTTTCCAAGCCTTGTGCTCTCTTTTATATTGGGTTACTTGTATTTTTCTGTTTAAGGTGCTTTAGTTTCTATAACATTTTGGAATTAGCTCTTTGTCTGATATATCATTGCCAGATATTTTTTCCTAATCAGTGTGTTCTCATTTTATTCTTTTGATGAGATGTTTTGATGTACATAAGTGTACTTTTTGAAGTTCCCAGTCCTCTATCTCTTTTTAAGTAATCTGAGTACATTTCATTGTATCTGGTAGTGTATCTGCTTTGAATTGTGGTTCTTCAGTTTGGTCCTATTTTCTCACTTATGACCATTATGGATCTAGGGTTTTTATTTGTGTCTTCAATTCATCGTGAAGTAGCTTTTGTGCACATAGTGAGATATGTGTCCTGTTTTCTGCTCTTGTAAGTAGAGATCCAATTTTTCCAATCCCATTTATTGAAAATATTATCTCTTCCCAGCCTGATGTGGTTTAGCCCTTATCAAAAATCTATTGTCTATAAGGGCTTGGTTATATTTCTGAGTTCTCATTTCTAATCCATTGAAGCAAGCTCTTACTGTGGTTGCATTCATTTTCTTTTTTAGATAAGACTTTTATTTTACATTATTATCTAGTTGCTACTATACAATATTCTCTGGAATATACAAAAGCATTGGATAACAGATAGTTATTAGAAAGAGGTAATGTATTGTATCTAAAATCAATATATCTACTATTTCATAACAGTCTACTCTATGCAAGTCTGTGTGTGTAAGTTCTATGACTGCTTACATTTGAATAAAAGTCACTCTTTGAACTACATTTCCATTTAAATGTCACAAGGGTGCAAAAAAATCTATCCTCATTTACATTCTATTTACAATGCCAGAGCAAATGCTAAATTTATCTCCATAATGTTCTATAGCTAAATTCCCAAACTTATTAATCATAATTACCTTTAAAATGGATAGTTCCCAAATACTCACCCCAGATTCCTGAATTAGTGTATCCTATATTAATCCATTGGAACAAATTTTTATGCTCCCACAAATCTTAGATGACCAACCTAAAACTTGTTGTTAGACTCTTCTGTACTCTGCACATGCCTAAGGCAGTGGACAGAGAAATTCTAAAGACTAGGGCATCCTTTCTATTTCAATATGTAAAAGAACTACAAAGTTATTTATCTTGATGTCTTGGGCAATCTTTTAATCTGTTCTAGGACATATTTGGAACTACTGAATCAAGTTTTTATTTTGTAGTTAAATCTAAATAGTCTGCCTGAACCCATTACACTATCTTGCCCTGATGTAGCATTTCCACACTTCTACCATCCATGTCCTCAATTCCGGTTCTTTGTGTGGAGAAAATCCAGATGTTCTCATGTAAAATCTGATGAACAACAGGGACGTGATGGCAGAAAAGTAATGCTAAACCTATAGAAAAATAAAGGTATCCCCCTTACAAAGGTACAAAAACCATTGAGTCCGAGGCCTCAGTTCATTGCAGAAACCAGGGAAAACAACATATTTTGGAAAGTTCCAAAAGTGCCAATAATAATTCTCAGTAGATGATATCACATGGACACCCAAAGACTTAGCATGCTTTACCAAGCAAGTCAAGATACCACAGCAAGATAGTGAACATTGAATACAGCCAATCATCAAACCTTGCTCACAGCCATAATTTATCAAGGTTTACACTTGACCCCAGATGTTAACTAAGAAAAGGGAAGAGAAGATGGAGAGAAAGGAGTCTTTAACAATTGTTAAACCAAAAGAAGAGAGTACATTACATATTAGAAATGTGTCAATTAGCTCTAAGAAAAGATCATATTCTAAATATTATTCTTTCTGTTTACAAGGTGAAAGCTTTTGTGGTATAAAATTGTTACATTTTCACACAGTTTAGTATTTTGACAATGCTTGAATTTTTTCAAATCATTCAGGTCCTTTGACTTAATATATATTAATAGAAGGACAAACTTCTAGGCAGACTGCTAATCCTATAATTTCTGTGGTCCTTTGCTTTGCTCAGAATTAGAACCACCATAACACTAGGGGATTCTCCTACCAGGAATCAAAGTGGGAGCAGGAAGAGGATATAAACTTACCTAGCAGTAGTAATAGGGTAGAGATGATCTATTTCCACTTCAGGAGCTAAAAAGATGAAAGCTATTTGGCTCCTATTGAGATTAGACAAACTTTTGTTTCTTACCATGATAGATTTAATTTCTGATCTTCAACAGTGAGAAAATCAAACAACAAATGAGAAACCCTGGTTTTAACATATCTGATCACATAAGATGCAGGACGAAGGCGCTTTAGAAAAGACACGATAAGCTTTATGATTGGCCCTGGCTCCTTTCTGAAGGCAGCTCTCTGCGAATGGAGAGCAATCCGAACTATCTGGCAGTTTCACTGAGTTGAAGCCACCAACGAGATCAGCGTCTGGGAGCCTTTAAGTGGCTGGGAGGTTTGAGACAGAGTAACAGTGAAGAAGGAACTGTGCTGAGAGAGAGAAAACTCTGGAGATCTGCAGAGGGCCCCCCATGTCTTTGGCTGAGTACGAATTTGCACATGTGTGAGGGTAAATTATTCAAGCACTGAGAGAGAACAACTGGAAAGAAGTTAGCCAAACATTTTCCAGAGTTCACACAGGGCTGGAAAGTTTGTGTTCCCACCAGCAGAGTGGAAAGACTTCATAACACATAAGGCATCAAATAGAGCCTGCAACAGAGCATCTCATTAGTACTAATAGGGGTAAGTTAGACCTAAAACAAAGGCTGTTCTGAAATCACATGAATGGGAACAAAAGAATCAAAGAGAATCCAGGTTAATGAACTGTTTGCCAGAACAAATTCCAACACTCTTTAAAATAATGCAAAAAAATCTCATACCCCAAATAACATTAAGAACCTCAAACCTTTGTGTTAGGTTAGGTTAACTAGAGAAGCACATTCGGTGACACTATATATATATATACACATTCGGTGACACTATATATATATACATTCGGTGACATATATATGCATGTGTGTGTGTAAGAGAAAGCTGTATATCAGAAAGGAATTATATATCAAGTGAAAATCCAAGCTCAATCCAGATCAAATTCATAATTGCAATACTCATCCTTAAGACCCTCCTCAGACTCATATAATCTCAAACAATGATGCCAAAGGCAGGAACTGCACTAGCTGGTGGATAGAGAGTCTTGTGAATCCAACAGGGGTGGACATATTTCCAGGGCTCTGGCAGGTGTCAGTGTGGCTCATCCACAGGACGATGAAGATCCAGAGAGAGAGAGGAGCCTCATTTGAGGTCACTCACACAAGGAGGCACCTCCAGGCTGTGACCTGTTACAGACTAGTCTCCAGGCCTACACTTTTATCTTCATGTTGACATGAAATGACGTAACTACTATAGCCACAAAACCAAACTCATTGTCACCGAGTCGATTCTGACTTACAGTGATACAGGACAGGGTAGAACTCCTTTTTGGTTGTTTCTGAGATTAACCCTTTAAAGGATTAGAAAGTTTCATCCACTGATCACTCTAAACCGCAGACTTTGTGGTTAGCAATCCAGCTGGTAACCACTACACCTCTAGGATTTACATTGAAGGAAGATTATGATATAGTCTTCTCTATATTTTATATTAGAAACCACTAAGTTACAAAAACAAGTCAAAAGTGGAAACAAGATTAAATCCTAAAACATGCTCAATTAATCCAATGAGGAAGAAAGACAAGGTATGATAAGTAGAAAACAAATAGCAGGGTGAAAAATTTAAATGTCATTATGCCAATAATCGCACTAAATGTAATTTGTCTAAACATGGCATTAAGAGTATCAATAAAATAGGAGCTCTTATATTAAAAAGAAAGAAATTGATAAATTTAGAGCATAAGGGTCCTAAATGTGTGGCATAAAGTACAATAGAATTTGAACATTTATGAAGCAAATATATATATATAATTTCCAGAATTATTTCAGTAAATGATAGACTAGAGAAAAAAATCAGTAAACATAAAAAAACAAAGAAATACTATTAGACAATATGACATAATAAGTATTTATAGAACACAACATTTTAAGGCAGGAGAATACCACTATTTTAAATAATAATATAGATTATAATATAAAATAATAAATTATATTACAATCCATAATCTGGACTGTAATATAAATTTCAGTAAATGTAATGGATAATGCAATTATATTAAGTAAGGTTTTTTTAGCACAACAGAATCCAACTACAATCCAATATCACAAAAGTCCTAAAATAAATGGAGAAAAGAAATACTCCTTTGGTTAAAGAAAAAACACAAGGGAAATGAGAGAAATTTTGAACTAACTAAAATAGCAGTCCAAGTACAATAGAGAAATAGACAATGAACAGAAACCACAGCAATAAAGTGAAGAGGGAAAACAATATAAAAAACCCTCCTGGGCTGAACGTCAGTGGCATAAGTGGTTGAGTGCAGGACTTGGCGGTTCAAATCCAGCGACGGCTTGCAGGAGCAGCACTGTGTAGCTCCCACGACCACCAGAGGGCAGGGATGCCCCAAAAGACAAAACAAACAAACAAAAACTCTACTGGCTACAGATTATGACCTACTAAAAGGTATATAGCAGGATACTGTTGAATACAGAAGTGAAAAATTCAGGGCAAACAGTTACTGACTATATGACTGAGGAAGGATACATTAATAAGAAGCTTAAAATGTGAAAGCATCCATAACGAATATGAGTTTCAGCTTCATTGAAGAGGGTGTGACTGCTATTGGAAATTGCAGCCTGCCTGTTGCAAACACACTTGCTGGAGATCTTCCTGAAGCTAGATCTGTTCAGGCATGTTAAATTGTGTGGGCAGACTACAGGTGGTCCGAATAAACTGTCTGAAAGGTGACCCAAAGTTTGCTGAAGAATATTAACTGGTCAGACTACTCAGAAGAACCGTTTATTTACTGGTCCAAAAATATGCTGTATGCTCCCGATGGGTACAGCTGATCTACTGGAATCACAACAATGACTTGTAGAGTATCAGAGGAAGGCCAGGCTCCGAGACATATATCATGGGTCTGGTAGATGCAATGGTACAGTGATAATTATTATTTATTATAGTAAAGTTACAGAAAGTATGAGACAGAGAGAAATCATAAGAGTCAGGCACATTTCACTTCTTGGTAGCATGTCCACCTCCACCAATGGGGCATCCAGCACTGAGGGGGCTTGACAGAGGCAGAAGAGAGAAAGGGCCTCTTTATCATGCCCAATCCTTGTATACTCTTTGGGGTCATGCAAGGCCCCTAATTACAGGTAAGGACATAAGTCACAGGAAAGGGTTGTGCTATATGCACATGTTCTAGGAGAGGGAGGTATCCAGGTCCCATGTGACAAGATCTGACCCCCAGACAACTGACGTGGTCAAACAGGTTACATTAGTGATCATTAACAGCATGTGAATCCGCCCACAGGCTTCAAAGGAAGCGACCAGCATCCTAAGAGCATGGGTTAGCTCTATCTATTGTGAGACATAACTGGGAGCTTCAGGGAGAATATCTAACTTAACTTCCACACCACATTCTGGTAAATGGTTTGCTTAATATTTTGGAGCATAAAATTGTGGAAAAGTCCTGTCTTCCTCCCACAGGAGAGAAATATTCTGGAACATTCATTAGGGGCTGTGCTGCATGGAGAAGCCCCAGTTTGACACTGGAAGTCTGGAGCTATTCCCCTGGAAGGAGACCATTGGAATACAAAGAGCCTTCTGATGATTGAGTACGGCTAGGTTTCTCTCATGCACTCGTTGCTATGGGAGAAAAAATAAAACCATGCAAGTCAGGAAAAGAAAGCTATGTAACGGTCTGCATTGTTCCTTCCTCATTCACTACTCAAAAGCCCAATTGTGTGCTAGCTGGAGAAGGTAGCACACTTACAGGGAGCAGTATATTTACCCAAGCTACCAGGCTATCCTCATCTCTCAATTATGGTTGAGAGATTTAGTTTAGTCCCTGTGTAGATCTTGCAAACATGTTTTAGGCTACCACTTTCATCCACTGCCTTCTGTTCACCAAAATCTCAACATTCAAGCTCTGTCACTATTTCCTCCTTCATATTTGGATTATATAATTTATGGTCCTTGGATCACAGATGCTGGTATGCTTATTCCATGTGGGCTCGGCTGGCATCTCACTCAGAAGGTTACTTGTTTGAAAACAAATCTTTAAGACCTCAGAGTTTGTTTCTTCTGATTGTTGGGCATCATCTAATTTTTTCCCCACACTTTGCTATGTCACTTATCTTCCATATTGAAGATGCATTTTATACTCTGACCTACAAAAATATGTGTTGTAAATCTAACCTCTGTGCCTATGCCTGGTCTTCTTTCGAATGTTAATAAGGTAAAATTCTGGTAGCATGTATCTTAAATCAATGACTCTTGTGATATCAAAGAGATCTAAAAAGTGATAAGAAGTGGGGTAAGATAGATGCCAAGACACATGGAGATTTCCAGGGAGGCAAAAGCCAAATCAGCAAGGACCTTTGCATACAATCAACATTAAGAGAAAACCTCTTAGATTCAGCACCCTGAATTTGGACTTCTCACCTTCTAAATAGACTATTAGAAAATTAATGCTGTTTCTTAAAGCCACCAATTTGTGAGATTTCTGTTTTGAAGGAAAATGATGAATGATTAGGCAATAGAAGAGGGCAAAAAAAGAAAAAAAGAGAAGGACAATGTTTACATGCAGTGGCAAATAACCTATCTGAAATATGTTTAAGTGTTTGCGGGAAGATATTCTTGTAAGTGATGAACTTGTATAGCTTGCTGATATGATTTCTAAAGAGATCATGTGGTTTGTTAGCTGTAGTTAATTTCTAAATATGGTTTTTCTGATAATTGTCCCCTTTGTGATATATTGTGAATTCTAGTCTCTGTGGTTGCAATCCCATATAGATGAGTTATGTCATTAAAGTGGGATATAATTTGAGTCCTCATCTTACTCAGATGTGTCTCAGTCACCATTCTTTATTTCCTTGGATATAGGGTCTGCTGAAAGCAGATGTGTCTCAGTCACCACTCTTTATTTCCTTGGATATAGGATCTGCTGAAAGCAGAAACACACTTCATCAAATCTTCATTCTTACCTCTCACCAAATGAGTATGTACAGAAAAAAATGAAGTATGTTCTTATTTTTGATGTTTCATTTTCTTGCCTGGATCTTGCATCTGGCTTGCTTCTGCTTGACCTCTAGTTCATCTGCTAGATGTGAGTTGTGGCCTATTACTTGACTTTATTCCACCAGCTTTTTCATCTCTATGAATGAGTAAGACCATCCAGATAGCGGTATGAATTTCTGATTTGGAACTTACCAGCAACCAAAAGACACTGTCTTTAACAGTTAAGGTGTTCTGTGAAACATTGAAGCAAATTGCATAACCCTAAATGTGACAAATGGTGGTGTGGTAGTTGATATCAAGAATGACAGTAGTGTCGTACTTTTTAAAAAAGTGAACAGTGGAACATCTTTAATCTCTATGTCATTTGTGAAGAGTCTTGTGTGAACCTTACTAAAAGAATCTAGTTCTGCATTCCTCCTTGCCACTTACACTAAAGTATGAAAGAAACGCAATGGAATGAACTGTGTAAGACAGAAACAGCATTCAAAAATTAATAGAATATTGCTGTAAAATTAAGGGCACATAGTGTCCTATAAAAGTCATCAAGGATGTAGGTATACTTTACTTTGTTAAATCTAAGAACTCTGGCAGTCACCTAATCTGTTTTCAATTTGAGGATTAAGAGCATAGAGGTGGAGTCCAGCCTGTCAATCTGGAGATAGCCAATGAGACCTCTGTGTGCATGGCCTTCTCCTCTGAGAATTCTGGGAGATCTGGCACTTCCTTCATGGAAGCAAGAGACACTTCCTCACTCCCTTGGAGGCACTCGACTGACAAGACTGATTTCCTGTGAGACATCCCTGAGGTGGAGCCATATGGAACTACCCTGATGCTACCAGACCTCTGAAGCCTGACACCACAAAGAGATCTCTGCTAGTGCTGAGATGCTTACCACACCTCTGGATCCAAAGAGTTTCTACCCACTGGCCTGTGATCATTCTGCATTTGGCATCATTGCATGTGTTTCACAAGTCTGAAGAGGACTCTATAGATTGGCATCGATTATATGGGCTAATATCAAACTTATGGACTTGATCTGGACTGGGATAGGATGTTTTCTCAATATTCAATTGTTCTTGTATGTTTTCTTAATGTACAGTTGCTCTTGTATATAAAACTCTTTCTTATATATCTTTAAATATGAGTGTCTCCATGAATTTGTTTCTCTAGTCTATATAGACTAACACAATACACGTGTAACTGATGCATCTGACTAACTGCATAGAATGTTCATCAGCTTAGACTTAATGGGACAGAGAGTGAGTTAAAATAAAATGAAAGAATAAATAGAAAGTTGTCTGCCTCTTACAGTTCTAGAGGCAGAAAATAGACAACAGGAGCTACATCTGTTGGTCCTAAAGAAGAGAGAAGGACCACTCCTGGTTGCAAATTGAAAGGAATGATCCCCAGGGGCCTAACTAGAAGAAGGATGTTTCAAGAATCATGATGGCAACAAATGTGCAAATGTGTGCATACAATTGATATATGTATTGATCGTGATAAGAGTTGTATGAGCCCACAACAACATGATTTAATAAAAAGACAAAATAATAATAATAAATTTTTAAAAAACTAACAGCAGGGGAAATAAATTTAAAACATTGAAAAAGAAAAAAGGAAAAAAGAGAATAAGAAAATCAACACAATGGATGGGAAAAGCATGGAGAGCAGAGTTTAACAAGGGTGGTGCCTCTTCCCAGAAGCTGGAGCCCATGGCCAATGCCCAAAGTCTAAGTGCTCAGATTGTCTCAGAGAAGAGAGGATTCATTTGGAGTCCTGAGAGCCAATGTAATTTGTTTTGTTGACTTTGGGACTTGTCGGTGTCTTTAATACCTTCATTCTCTCCAGTTTTCTTTTCTCCCAATTTGTAATGGGGATATTTTTATGCCTGTTCCTCTATTATTCTTTTGAAATAAATAACATATTTTAGATTTCATTTATTCACAGATGAAGATCAGTTTTCCTGCAGGGTGTTGTATATCTAATGTTTCACCTAGATTTGATTCAGAAGATTTGATGCTGATTTCAGATTTGGGGGATGATATATGATGTAAGTATTTTGGAAATGGCCAGGGCATGAATTTGAAGTTATAGAGTTTACTGTTATGGATATAATTATATTTCCCATGATATATAGTGTAAAGTCTAATGTCTATGCCTATGGTGATAATCACATCTGAGAATGGTTTGTCATTGCTATGTTAATAAGATTAAATAAGTGAGTCAAGAAGAGATGAGGTGAGATAGATGCCAAGGTACATGAAGCTCTTCAAATAATCAAGATGCAGAAGATGAGAAGAAAAATCTGATTTTATCAAGCCAACAGAGAGAGAAAAGCTTCAGACATTCAGACATTTAGAATGAGAAATATGCAGAAAGCATCATAAATCATGATTGATTGGATTTAAAGCAGGAATTATATTTTTGCATTTAAAATTCAACTCATATGATCCATCATTTATTGAAATAAAGAAGGAATCCATATTCACATGTCAATAGATAAAGAAGAATCATCAGACAAATTTCATCATACATTCACGATAAAAATTTTAAGTAAAGAAACAATAGAAGGAAATTTTCTCAAGTTAAAACAAGGTCATGTTAATTTTTGCTATTACTAATATAATTGCTGTTGCAAAGCTAGAGATTTTTTTTCTTAAATAAGTACCCATTCATGATAAAAACTCTCAGAAAATTAAAAATCAATAGAAACTATTTTCATATTGAGAATATCTTTATAAAACCTAAAACTGTCATAATAAATATGTAGTAGTGAAGAGATGAATGAGTTCCTTCTAAGATTATGGACAAAAAGAGAAAGTTGATGGTTTGTTTTAATCAGAATAAAAGACAAGAAATAGATGTAAGTAGCTTACAGATTAGAAAGGGCAAAATACAAATCTCTTTATTGTCACATGTCTTGAAAGCTTATTTATATAACTAGATTCTAAACAATTACTAAAATCCTACTTCAGGTAATATGTGAATTAAAGATGTCACAAATATGAGTGACAATAAAATATCTCTTGTATTTTAAAAACTAGAATAAAATACTGATAATCAAAATGACATAAAATATTAATAATTGAGGGATGAATTTAACCAAGGATATGTAAATCTTCTATAAACTAAACTACAAACAATTACTAACAGAAGATTTAATAAATAGAAATAGATATTTAGTTTATTTTTTGAAGAACACAATGTTTATCAGCTGTCATTTAAAATATTTCTCCTAAAATAATCTTCCCACATTTATGAGTAGTTTTGTTTATTTAAATTGACAAGGTAATTTTAAATTTATATGGAAATACCCGGGACCTAGAACAATTTTTACAATTTTAATCAAGAATAACAAACATTAACTACACTGATTTCAAGAGTTACTATGATCATATAGCAATCAAGATAATAATTATTGTCATAAAGGTAGACATAAATTGATGGATGAAAATTGCAAAATCAGAAATGTGTACATATATTTGGTCAATTGCTCTATATCAATCAATTAAAAATCAAGATATTACAAAGTAAAAAGGATATCTTTTCAACAAATAGTGCCGAGAATTGGTAGTTATAAAAAAATAAACAAGCAAGTATTCAAGAAAAGAATCCACCTTATATCATGAGTATACACAAATTCATGTAAAATACATGCTAAAATTAAATATAAGGCTTAAATATTTAAACTTCTAGAATAATGCACAGACTTTTTGGTCATCATGACTAGAAATATTTCTCAAATAGAAAGGAAGAACACAAGCTATGAGCAGTAAAAACTTGGGCTTTATTACTTTTTTAACATTTGTTTCTCTGAGTTATAATTGATAATTAAAATTACTAGTTCAGCAATAGGATACAATATTTCTAATATATATATATATATCTGATAAAGAGTTGAAGAACATAAAGACCCTTATAATTCAATAATAAGATGACAAGTAATTTAAAAACAAGGAAATATTCAAAAAGACAAAAGTCACTAAAGAAGTTACACAAATGCCAAGTAAAAAAATGATAATTTCATAACATTCATCGTGACCAGCTGTATCAGGTTGGGTTCTCTAGAGAAGTGAAACCCATGACAATTATATGTATTTGTATATAGAAAGAGATGGCAGCAATTGTACAAGTGTGCTTTGCATACACTGGCTGTATTAAAGCACTAGCGGCGAGTTCAGTGTTTCATCAGTGCTCTACTGCCCCTTGGATACAGCATTCCTCCATGTGACCCTTCTGTGAGGGACTGTCAAATTATCCTACAGCTGGGTTTTCCTTCTCCACTTTGTCCATGTTCCTTTACAACAATTTTATTGCTCATTTTTTAACTTCTGATGCCTATTCCCATCAGCACCTCATGATCACACAGGCTGTTGGGCTTCTTCCGTGTGGGCTTTATTGCTTCCCTGCTATATGGCCTCTGGTTTAACTTTAAGCCTCTAAGACCCCAGATAGTATGTCTTTTAATAGGTGGACACCATCAACTTTTTTCACCCTATTTGCTCTGCACTCATTTTGTCTTTGGTCATCATGTCTGGAAGGTTAACATCATATAGAATCACAGTATTAGAACAAACCATTCTTGAGCTGAGATAAGATTTAAGTAGCAAGGAAGTCTATCTCCTTCCTTATTACCTACCGATACATACACACACAAGTATACTTATATTTATATATAATTTACAGATATAAATATCCAAATTTATACATGTATATAATTCTCACTTTTCTTACTTCCCTTTTTTCTTTTAATTAAGAGATCATTTTATTTGGGTGATCTTACAACGCTTATTTCATTCCAATCTCCATTTGTATCAGGCACATTTGCACCTGTGCTGCCATCATTCTTTTCTAGACAAACACTTTTTTTTTTAACCTTTACTTTCTATTGAGCCTGAGATATCAGATCCTCTCCCCTCCACCCCTTCATGGTCCCTTGCTAGATTATAAATAAATATTTTTTCATATCTCATACCAAATGCCATCTCCTTCCACTCATGGTTTCTGTTGTTTTTAACCCCCTGGAGGGGGTGTGGTATTATGTTTTGATCATTGTGTTTCATTCCCCCTTCTGCCACTCCTCTCTCCTACTTCTCCCTACCCTACTGGTACTGCTTTTCCAATTCCTGTTCCTGGATGTCATGTATCATGAGCTTTTATCTCTTATCTATACTTGTATACATGCTTCATTCAGTCTAGTCCAGAGTGAGAATCAGCACTTGGGTCATGATGGTTGAAAGGTCATGAAACCTCAAGAAACCAGAGGAATGCTGTGTGCTCCATCGGTACTTTACTGTACTCTGGTTGACTCATCTCTCCCTGGGACTCCTCTGTTGGGGATGTTCCATTGTTTACAGATGGGCTTCGTGTCTCTGCTCTGACCCCCCTCGTTCTCACGAATATGCTTTTGTTTTTTTTTTTGTCTGTTATTTTGTTCTGGGTCTTCTTATGCCCGCTACCTGATCCCGATGATACCTCATGATCACACTGGCTGGTGTGCTTCTCCCATGTGGGTTTGTTGCTTTACTGCTAGATGACTACCTGTTTATCATCAAGTCTTTAAGACAACAGACACGTTATCTTTCTAATAGCCAGACACCATAGCTTTCTTCACCACATTTACTTATGCACCCATTTTTCCCTCAGCAATTATGTTGGGGAGGGGGAAGTGCAGGGGGTGGTGATCATCACAAAATACCATTTTGTTAGAACAAAGTGTTCTTGTATTGAGGGAGGCTTTGACCTGAGGCACAAGGCCCATCCATAATCCCAGTGTATTGCCATATAAATATATATGTATATAGGTCAATACCACTATTTGTTATGGATTAATGTATTTACATATGTACATATCTTACTTTTTTAATGCAAGGGAAAATTCTAAGACTGAATGAGAATGTATGTTGCATGTGAAAAGGTTCTCCCATTAAAATTTCTACATGAATACAATATGTTCAATAACTTGTGCAACCACATCACAAGGATTCTTTATGTCTAATGTTTGCATCTTCATGATACAGAAATGGGTAATGAGGAGAAATAACACAGACCAAATTACTTCCAAGTAATTTGTACTTGGAATTAGTACTTTGATGACATATCTATGTCTTTCTTCCTCTCAAATATTGGACACATTTTGGTATAGAGGTGATGTATCAAATGAAAGTTTGATATCTGAAGCCAAATTTGTACACAAACACAGCAATATAGTTAGTATAACAGTAATTTTATCTTATTTCCTTCTTTTTCCTACTTGTACAATCACTTGCTCAAATCTTCCATCTTAGAATTATCTATCTTCATCATGCTTATAAATCCCCCCAATGAGAAATGTATTATCATTGTATCCAAAGGAGTTACACCATTGCCAGGCCAATTCTCAACGTGGAGTTCACGCACTGTGTGGAATGCCTGAGATCTAGTCACTGGAGGCATTTCTTGTTTGAATGGACCACAAGAAATCAGAGACAATGGCCCTTTTGAATTAACCAAATAGCCCAATGGAAAGTAAACTTACAGAGCTAACCAGAAGAGAAAAGGTGGAGAAATACTTGGCCATGAAAGCATTCCAAGTGGACCAGTAAAAGGTTGTGAACCACTGGGAAGATGCAATTGAAGTATAAGCAAGTTCACCCTTTGATTGAAGATGTGGATGCAAAGCCAGGCTGCCCAAAACAACAATGTTGTTGTCCTTACATCACTTGGGGTGAGAACAATGTCAAGATTTTAATGTTGAGTAAGAACAACCTTGCCATTTTAAACAGACCAACATTCACGAAATAGCTCCCTCCCTGCCATTATTCATCTGTTCTGTGCAAACCTCAGTTACAAAAAGCAATTCAGAATTAAAAGAAAAAAAAATTCAGGTCAGTTGTAAAGCCTTCTTTCACCGAGGCCCAGTCTCAAGGCTAAATGGGAGCATTCTGCCAGCCATCAAACTTAACAGCCTTTAAACATGTGCAGCATTTCTCTAAGCAAATTGGTTTCTTAATATGGTAAAAATGTGCGGCACCCAAGGGGAAATGCAGGTGATCTCATAGCCCCAAACTGATGGAGTCACCACACAGTATTCCTCAAAAGCACTCATATGTTCCACTTTGATAAAGCCAGTAGGGTCTGACATCCATTGTTCATTCTCACTGAATGTTCCTCCTATATCGCATAGCACAGTGGTTTAATTCAGAACTTCCAAGATTTTAAAATATCTACACTATACTATTTTTTATATTAATCATTGGTTTCTAAAGATCCACTGGGATAAATAAACCCAGTTGGCAGGGGATTTTTGTGGCACAACCACTAGAAGTTATAAACAGTAAACAAAACATAGTAACCTTTTTAAGCACAAAAGATTGCTGTATCACAAGCGGCATAAATCATTAGCTTAATCATTTCAGCAGCCACGTCTCCAAAGCAAAATTAAGCCAACAGTTCCCCCTATGGCAATAATGAAGTACTGTAATGCTAAAAGGAAAAATAAATAAATTAGAGAGAGAATGCATGATTGTGCCTTGGAAACGTTTAAAAAATCAAGTTTAACCAGGAATTGGGAACTCTTGGTCTCTGTGCAGATCTGTTGAGAAGGGAGAAAGGGGTTGCCTCAAATTCATAAGTCCATTCTTGCTGACAGTCTGACAAGCATGAGTGCATTTGTACTCAAGCCCCCCATGGCCAGCACGTGCCGTAGGTAGGGCATGAAAGTGCTGACATATTACAATTGAGAAGATGACAAATTTCTCTCAGCTGTATAGGCAGATATTATTCACAGATTTAAAGAGAGCCAGACGGGTGCTAGATTCAGGATAGGAAAGAGATGACAAAACTCCTGTCCCTGGAACTGCCAAGCGCAATGGCCAACACTTTAAAAGACAGCTCTCTCCAATATTGAACTGAAACACTGGACACAAGCACAGAGGAAGATAATATTGTCTTCTTAATGAATTTCACAGTGATAGCTTCATTTAAAAAACTTGACTAATAATTTATTGGTTTTGGAAAAGTATACTTTACTACAGGGCACCATAAGACAAACCAAGCTACGGAAGACTTTATGTTAATACTGCATAACCTACATTTTCTTCATTTTCACTCTGATGTTTTAATCTATATCATGAGAACAATAAGCTCTGGCATTTTTCCTACATATATAATTCTTTGTCAATCCACATATGTGCCCATTCTAATTGGTAAAACAAGATACAGAAATGATGAAACATTAACAATATTATACAGAAGTAAAATTATGCTGAAGATAATTTTAAAATGATTGAAGCTATAAATGGACAAGAAACCAAGAGAAATATGAACTGGTTTCAGAAGAGAACTTGGAGTATCATTGTTCACTTCAGGTAACTCTGGGCTAAAAACAGAGAAGGCTATTATATTGATGATGCAAAGACATTTCCATACCAGATAAACAGGATGCAACTTTTAACAAGATCACCACATAATTCTTATATATTCTCATGTGATCCATATGCATGTTTAAGTATACACAATTTTTGTGGTGGAAAGTAAAATCTCAGCAGCTGGCTAATGGAAATGAGTCAGGTCTATGCCCTGTTCACCTGCGTATTTCAGGTTGTTAATTAGTTTCCTCCAATCCAATATCAGAATCTTTGCATCAGCCTGTAGCCTCGTCTTTCTGGTGCATTTGAATAGAAGACTTTGCTCCACCAGGCAATGCTTACTCCGTAGCATCACCCAGGCTCCTTGATTGAATGAGTATGGTCAAAGGATACAACCTGAATGCACATGTTTCTTAATTTTAAACCACACAGTACCTCATTTTGCTTGAATATCACTCTATAGACAGCACAGTGAAGTATTCTAAAATTCCCGTTATTCACAATGTTATATGCAATAGGTATGGCCCACACAGTCAAAATTCTTTCCATGATCAATACAAGACAGGTGAATATCTTTCTGGTATTGACTTTCAGACAAGCTTTATCTGTTAGCAGCAATGAAATCCCACATTCCCTATCCTCTTCTGAATCTGACTTAAATTTTTGGAAGCTCCCTGCCCCTGTAGTGCTACAACCAATGTTTCACTCTCTTTGGCATAATTTTACTTGCATATGATACTGTTATTGTGAAATAATTTCTATGCTCTGTTGGATCACTTTTCTTTGGAGTAGGCATACAGTTCCAAGTCAGACAACTGTTTTCCAAATTTCTTGGTAGAGATGAGAAAAATACCCTTACCCTCCTTTTCCTTCTTATGCATTATTTGTAATTTTTCTGTATACTATTATGTTTTTATTCTCACCAGCTTAGGGTGATCCTTCTTTATTTCCAGCTCATCTTTTAAGCAGCAGCAATCATCAGTGCATCTCAATTCTACATTTGATCAGTCTCAGACTGCAGACACTGTTTGAAATTCTTAAATGTCCTCCACTTTGTCACTATCAGGGATCCCTGGTGGCACTTTCAGGTGGGCTTCTAATTGTGATGTTGGTGTCCTCAGTATGACTGTTTTGAGTCAATTAACTCCATGTCTGAGGGGTTTTGTATGTTGAAACTCGTGTTTGGTGCATACATTTGGACAATAATCATATGACCCTGGCTTTGTTGTAAGCATAAATCTTGATTCTCTAAGACTGCTATAGCAAAATTATATTTTATGTTTTCATATGCAGGAATTTATTCTCCTACCATTGAGGAAGCTAGAAGTGTTCATTCAGATTGGCAGCGGAAGAGGAAAGCTTTTTCTGTTTGCTCTAGGGGAAGGTTCTTATCTTTTAAAAACATTTAAGGGCCTGAAATTTCTTAGAGATCATAATGTGCTTGGCATCAGTCTTCCTCTGAATCTAGGAAGTCTAGTGTAGGACACCTGGTCCAAGGGAGTTTATTTCAAAGGGCATGTGCTTACTACAGCTTATTTAAAATGTATATTTTTACCAAACACAACAATCTATTCCTGTTTGTTTTACTGATGTGTGACTTTGGGTTGATTTCAACTCATACTAGCCCCATTTGATAGAACATCTCCACAGGCTTTTTTTTTTTGGCATAAAATTTACAGGGCATATTTTCTATATTGTTTTTTTAAAGAGCGAGGGGTGGATACAAGCCAACAACCTTTCATTTAACAGAACAAATTTTAAGTGTTGTGCCACTAGGGTTCTTTATTACATATTAACAAGGATTTGAGTTTTAGATTGTAGTTTCAGGAAGAAGTTAAGCTAGTCACACAGATTTTCTCTAAAGATATCTCATTTCTGATGCGATGCTTGAAGTCTGATCTTAATAGTTATTTAGATTTAAATAGTCTTATTGACATATAACTCATAAAATATATAATTCAAATGTTTAATAATATTAAAGAGTCATATAATCATTACAATCAATTTAGAATATTATTGTTCATTCTTGTATCAATTGTTATTAGCTTCCCTTAACCCCTGATCTTCCCTGCCATAGCACTTAGGAAGTATAAATCTATTTGCTGCTTTTATAGATGTACCTACCCTTGATTTCATAGGAAAAAATAATGTAAACCTCTCAAAAATGGCAAGAAAGGGCTGAGCCGCAGGGACGTAAGTGGTTGAGTGTGGGACTGCTGCCCGCAGGTTTGACGGTTCAAATCCAGCGGTGACTTTCAGGAGCAGTGCTGGGTAGCTCCCACGACCACCAGAGGGTAGTGATGCCCCCCCAAAAGAAAACAAAACAAAACAAAAAATGGCAAAAAAAATGCAAAGACTACATGTACAAATTAATTCTAGTTACATAAACATTTTAAAAATAAATAACATCTTAAAGGAAAAAAGACAACAAAATGAAACACAGAATTTCAATCCAACAGAAAAGAGAAGATTATATATACAAGACCAAGAAGAAATACAAAATGTGTCAAAAGGAAAACAAAAGATAATATGCTCACTTTTAACATGTATATATATATGTGTGTGTGTGTGCGCACATATATATACACAGTAATCTGTTTTCCAATGCACTCTCTCTAAGTGCAAGACTATTGACATCCATGGTCAAATGAAAGGAATTTAATGAAGACTTAATCTGAGTAGGGACCCTGCATATGGGTTTTGAGCTTTCACTGTCATTTATAGCCTTCAGCAAACTAAGTGCTCAGAACTTAAACTTTAGTGACATGTCTCCCTCAGATTTTGTATTTTATTATTTCCAATCCTTGGACACTTGGGCTGATCTGTCCCTTCCATGAGGCTTCCACAGTCTCCTCATTTAGTTGACTGCTGGTTTGAAGACAAGCCTTTACATCTCCAGCTGTTATTCTCCCTAATAGCTGAGCACTACCTGATTTTATCACCACACTTTGCTATAGCACCCATATATTTGATATCATTTCATGAGGGCAAATATCAAATGCCACATTGTAACAACTAATTGCTTTTAGATTAGGATTCATAATTAAGTGCAGGCTCAAAATTCACTCATATTTCTAAAGCTTATATACATCCCAGTCTACTTTAGAGGCAGTATTATTAGCTTATTGGGAAATAATTTGAGTAACCTTTATGAGATATGTGTTAATACTACTACTAATATTATTAATTTAGCCAGTGACATAGAATGCAACGTACTGTTGAGAAAAGGAAAATATACATAAATAAGAATGTTTTTTATATTAAAATGAATGGGATGTTCACTTACATGGATTAAAACTTAAATAACTGAATACTGTTTAAGAAAGTTATCAGATCATACACGCCTCTCAATTTCAATCACATTCATTGACTAAAGCAAACTGCATTTGTAGGGCTAACTATGTCGCCCCCCCAAAAAAAAAAACAGGAAAAAAAGATATGAAATAGCAAGTCTAGGGTGTGCTTTTAAAAAATAGTAGTGGATTCCTTTGACTGGATTTTGCTGAGAGTCTCTGTTTATTTTCATACTGGTTATTGATCTCTAGTACTCTGTGCTTGTCTGCTGGGGCACCAGGGTTGTACTTGCTTCATAACATGAATTTGAGAATCTGTTGTCCTTTTTGATGTTCTGCAATAGTTTGGTTAAATTGATAATTCTTCTCTGAATATTTGGTAGACTTCCCCTGTGAAGCCATGTGGTCCAGCACTTTTCTTGGCTATAAGCCTTTTTTTTTTTTGATAAATCATTTTATTGGGGCTCAAACAACTCTTATAATGATCAACACATAATTAATTGTATGCAGACCACATTTGCACATTTGTTGTCATCATAATTCTCAAGATATCCTTCTTCTACTTAGACCCTTGGTATCAGCTCCCCATATTTCCTTTCCCTCCCCACTCCCTCTTCCCCATGAACTCCAAATAATCTGCAAATTATTATCATGCTGTCATATAGCACACTGTCCAATGTGTCCTCTTACCCACAATGTCTGATTGCAAACCGATGCTCTACAAGATGAAGCCCTTGATCCTCCTTTCTGGGCCACCAAATAAAAGAAGGATAACGGTTGCATTCGGCACTTCTATCCCAGAGCCTCACAGACTGAGAGTGCAGGGTTCTGTTACAGCTTATTTCCATGTAAATTTCTGTGATTCCACCTGAATAAAAAAAAATATTTGGAGGGAATGCAAAAAACTTCCTTCTCCCTTCACCCCAAATACCCCTTCGTAATGGTCTCGATGACAACAAACATCTGGATCTTTTGCATCATCTCGACGATTGATTTCAGTTTTCCACTTCCCCCTAGTGTTTGGCATTGCCAAGTCAGAGCTCTCGCCCTCTGGGCCTTGCTCCCTGGCTTGCTTGCAGCCGCTTCCTCTGCAGGACATTTTGCATTGCCTCCCTTCTTGGCTTCATCCATCCCAAACTCCGTATGTTTTCCCACCAACCTGTCCTTCCAGGAGAACCGAGATCCAGGTTTCTCTGTATTTCCTGTCCATGCCATGGAGCTTTGCTGACTCCCGCTCAGGATGAAAAGGTATAGCAGTGTGGTAAGAAATTCTAATGAATCCTTTATGAGTTTTAAAGACGACAGTGGGTGAAACCGGTCACTTGTCACCTTGTCATGCTGTCATAGATTACATGCTGCTGTGATGCTGGAAGCCAGTCCCCAGTATTTCCAATAGCACAAATACCGTCCATGATTGACAGGTTCCAGCGAAAGGCCCATACTGACAAACTAGGAAGACATCACTGACAGAGGGCTTACAAAAGCGCCCCACATATTGAAAACAACTTAAAATATGCAGTGGCCAGAACAGTGGACCTGAGCATATCCATTATTGTGACAATGTCTTCAGACTGAGCAACACTTCTCACAATAGTACAGGAAGCGAACTTGGTGATAACGAAACAATACAAGGTTAAGCCTGGTATCTTTAGAAGCATTCCAATCTATCCACCAAAAATATTTTTTTCTTCATGTTTAGTATGCAAACACATCCTAAGGCCTTATGACTTTTCACTCTCATCTATATCTCTTGACAGCATGATCTGTCAGTGGAACGATACAATTATGTTTAACAACCCATGGCCTGAATGCCCACTTATTGAAAGACCGACTTCTAAGGACATCAGAAATTATAAAGATAAATAATTGATGCAACTTGCCATAAGACCAGTTCCAGATTACATTTCAAAGACATTCTAAATTACAAATGCCTTTAAATTGTGCTTTAAATAAATAATTGTGCCAAACTTGAAATGATGACAAATAGATTTCATTGAACTTTGCAAAGCATTTGTAATTTGAAAACTGACTGAGTTAGTTGTAAACTGTGTTTAGTTATTGCCTTCACTTACAGTGCTGCGAAAAAGAGACACAAGCCTTTCTTTGTCAGCATTATATGAGCCACTTCTAGTAGCAAGCATAAAATTGACTGAAAATAATCTTTGGTTATATAATTTAAGCAGCCACAGTTACTATCATTTCAAAGATTATTTTATATTTTAACAATCTTATTCAAGTTCATTAAATGGTACCACTAAATCTAGTACTAAAAAAGAATCTCAAATCAGTTACTTAGGAAAAGAAATAAGATGTGATTCTCGCTGTGGAGAGTAACCACTACCAGTATTAATTTAGAAAAGAGCCTTCAGCAAAATAGTAAAGAAAATGTAAAAATCAACTTCAAAGAGAATGTACACTAAAATAATTGTAAATTTGTAAGTTACAAAAAAGCATTACCCCTTTGGGGAAATTTGTTTTGAATTATATGAGTTTGAAATATATGCAAAGTCTCCAGGAATAACACTTCTCTCATATGAAAAACAAGTGCCTTGTACTTAAATTTTATTTCCCAGTGCTCTACCTTACAATCCCTACAGTTTAGTTAGAAATGGTCTCCTTATTATTCCACACATCCTCTGCCAAGGAAACCAGTACTGTTCCTTTCACTGTTTCTTTTATTATACTCCTCTTCCTGTTTTAAATACCTTTGTTCTTCCTATCCATTAATCTGTGCTATATGACCCCGTCTCAAAGCTGTCCTCAAGCTTTAACTCCCTCTGCAGAAATGGGAAGAGAAGTCTAAGTGGGCAGCAGAAGGCAGCAGCTGCTTGCTCTCTTTAATCCAGCATTGCTTACATCTTTGTAATTAGTTCACTCTTCCAGAAAAAAAATCATTTTTAACAATAGGCCCCAGAACTTTAAAGGTGCAAGGCAAGAAATATTCCAGGTACAACTGAGATAAAATTCTAGAATCATTGAAATCCCCAATACTGGTTTTTCTATGTTCTTTATCATTAGACTACTTAGAAGATAACCACTGACAATTGTCTATTGATGATTCCACCATGGTTTTGGTAATGTTTTCTTTAAATGCACATGCCTCGTTTGTGAGTGTGCTTGTACCTAGATGTACCTTGTTATTGCAAACTGTCTTTGAGGAAGCTTCTATTCATGTCTATCTCAGGGACAACAAAAAAGATTCATTGATAGACTCAGGTCCACTCTTATAGCCAGCAGGTATTTTGAATGGCTTTCCATGGAGTTGGAGTGTAGGGAATCTGTTGGACAATGTCAGACAATACTTGTGATATATTAGCTACTCTTGGAAGTAGTTCACCAAGAGTATCTGATTAGTCTGTCTTTGTACAGAAGTTCCCTTGAAACATTTCACCATGGCTGATTCTGCTAGCGGTTGGAATGTGGGTGGCATAGCTTTCAGTACCAGAGCACCACTCAAGCCTCCACAGTGAAGACAAAGCAGCAGATGGGAGGTGGAAGATGTATCTTACACATTTCTATTCTCCTTTTAGCTGTGCACTAGGTTCTCAGAGTATAGTTGATCTGACTTGCCTTCACAAAAAGAAAATAGACATGGTTGATTAATATTTGGGGGGGAGCATCACTGCCCTCTGGTGGGAGTAGGAGGCCTAGTCTTGCTCCTGGAGACCTGCTGCTGAATTTGAACTGCCAAGCCAGTGGGCTGCAGTCCCGCACTCAACCACTACACCACTGGGGCTCAGCCCTGCTAATTAATATTTAAATTTAATACCAATGGTACCTTCAAAACTGACACTAAAATGTGGATTAGAATACCATAAATGGCATCCTTTATATAACCTTCTCTCTTCCATTGCCAAACTGTATTATTAATGTTGACATAGCTTTTCCCATAAGATAACAATTAAAATTTCTGACTTGATTTTTATTTTTACCTCTGCTGTATTTACAAAAAAATCAAACCAACCTCACTGTCATTGAGTCAATGCCAACTCTAAGCTTAATCGTGTATACACTCCTCATTCTAAATGGTGCTCTATTTTAAAACTTGAGTCACTATTGTAGCAATATACTTCACCAAGAAAAATAATGCCTATACTTTTTATCCCTGCGATATTTCACCTTTGGAATTTTTTCCTGTTTCTTCTGATGAGCTTTGAAAAAAAGACCTAACCTTGGTACATCAACTCCCAGCTCCAGATTTGAGTCCTACACTGTCCACCTCTTAAATGTAACTTTTCTTGATCAATCTTCCTCCTTTTTCTTCTATACATACTTTATTTAATGGATTACATGAGTGTGTTTGACTCAAACCTACTTTTCTAGACTTATCTCCTCACAGCTTCCTTTAAGCTGGTGGAAGACTCCTTTCCTAGACTTCAGACTTTAGATCCCTGGGTTTCACAATCTGCCCACATGGACAGGCCCACTTAGATCCTAGGCCTTTCCTTTTAAACTTGTGTTGGGTATCCAGAACCTCAGGATTCCTAATGCAAGCCTGAGCTTGCTTTCAGGGCCAAATTGCTTCTTGGTGAATTCTCAACTCCACTCCTGATGTGCACTATAATTTTAGGTGGTAGAGATGACCAAGGGTATTTGAGACCATGGGAAAGAAGTAAGGAGGGAGAGACTTCCTATTTTCTGCACCCTTTAGTAAAGGACTCTAGCTAAAATTTAGTCTTCTTGGTTTATATAAATGTATATAAGTTTAGGACTTGCTTTATATTTTTTAAGTTTAACATTTGGCATGCGTTCCTCAATCTGTATATTTGTCTGAGGCCCGACAAATCTTAGAGGCTGGCCTGCATCTTGGTTTTATTTAAGGTCCCATTAATTTCTGCCTTCATACTTGTCTCCTCCTTAAGAGTTCCTCATTATCATTTCCAACTTAAAATATCAAAAGACAACATTAATACCTTCCATCTCTTCATAATCCTTCTTGTCCTACTTCACTTTTCTTTGTGGAATCACCACAGACTCAGTCACAGCTCAAAGTCTGGACATCATCTTCATTCTTTCTCCTCAGCATCCCTTATTATAGAAACAGAAAAAGGATATGTCATATGGCTGAAATACCTCCACTCTCTCTTCCCCTGGCAAGTGACATCTGTCTGCTCAAAAGTGCCCGAAGCCACTCTATCACTTAGTCTGTTTTGTCTCTCCTTCCTGAATCCATTACCCTTACGTCCATCAAAACTATTTTGTTGAAATTCCTCTCATGACTCTCATCACTGTCTCACTTTTCACAGAGAACAAAGTCCTTTGTATAACTTCCAGTTCTTCACAATCCGATCCACCCTTACATTTCACAAGCCCTCATGCTCTATAATCTTGCTGATGGTAATTACTCTCTCATCCCAATATCAGCCATGCATTTTCCCATGTATGAACATTTATTTATGCTACTCCTTTCTAAATTGCTCAATTCTTATTCCTCTGTCACAAGCCAATCAATTATTCTCTTGCCCATTCCTCTTGAAGGTTTGTTGCAATCTCCCCATCAGCATGTTGTCGCCATGCTGCCCTACCCTTTAATTGTAACACTACTGAACTATTTTGACTTTGAAAATTGGTGTCACTTTGAAAACCTACTTATGCACATGCTCGCTTCAACTACTGCCATACAAATGTATTGCTGACAAGAATCATTTTGCACTAATGCTTGGATATGTATATTTACCATTTCTTTCTGTCCAGCTGAGCCTGACTCTTGATTATTCCACAAATATCAAAGGAGAATTAGGCTTCATGGAATACGATGCTTCAGAAGTAGATCATCCGGTGAGACGACTTGAATCTCTATCCTCTCATGTAGCAACCAAGTGCTTAGCCATTTGCTCCACCTTTAGATGAATGAGTATTCCTCTTACTTCACATATAAGTACTAGCACATGCAGGGTATGTACTTAGTAAATGTTTGCTTAATGCCTGAGTAAAATTATGATCAATAATTAGGTCAGGATGTGAAAATGAATACTTCACAATGACAGAGATCACTGTAACTGATGAAAAAAATGGAGGATTAGCCATTATATAACTGCCAAATTGCATGAGTCTACAGCTGCCAAACCACGGAGAATTATAGCCGAGCCAAATTAGCACAGAAACTTAGTTATCCCAGGGAGCATGACTCTCACCTCCCACGGGCTGGTGGTTGCTTGTTACTACTTCCTCTTACTGCCACGCAACATTGCTGCAGAGAGCAGATTTTTAAACAATGTTCCTGACAGTGAGATGTCAGAGAATGAGAGAGTTAGAGAGTGAGCAGTGAGTATATTTGCTTAAGGAGGACCTTTGCTACATTCCAGTCCATTGTGCAACCCTTATTTTCTTCATCACACGATTCTAAAGTTTCTGCCTCCAAATGAGTTTACCATTCTCTTTAAAAGTTGCAGGGGTATGTCTGCAAAACCTGTCAAGAATTGTGATGAAAGTCGGTGGAGAAGTGAAAGCATTATTGCAAAGACAGGTGTGGAGCTCATTCCAAGACCCACACCTGCGTGTCCTTGGTTTACAGAGATGACTCGCACATGTCAGACACAGGTTTCCCCAAGTCACTTATCACCCCATGCACAAGGCTCCTGAGATGGACACCATCTGCTATTGCAAAGCTTTCCAGTGCAAGCGTCTCTAATATTTTGGTCACCTGCTCTGACATAAGCCTGACTTTGTTTCATGTTTGTAGTATGTCTCCTGGGCAGTTTATGGATCTGTTTCTGACATTACCCCCACCCCCAAATCATCTTGGGAATCACAGAGTAATGTTAGGGGGAAGATCCAAGTTAGTCTGTTAAATTTTCTTTCATGGGATTTACAAATCCCTTTGGTTTTTAGGACGGATCACACCAAAGTGCTCTGTCTTTAACCAGCAAAGGGGCCTGTGAACCCCAATGAAGAATATCAAACATCTTCATAATCTATCTTCTGCTCACTGTGAACTAGTCGATTCTAGCTCTTAGTGATCTTATAGGACAGGGTACAGCTTCCCTGATGGGTTTCCGAAATAGTAACTCCTCACAAGAGTAGTAAGTCTTATCTTCTGCCCCTTTGTGATTTTCAACCGCTGATTTCACAGTTAGGAGCCCAATATGTAACCCACTCTGACCCAGGGCTTCTTCTAATGGTGAGAGGAGAATAAACTACTTGACAGTTGAGAGTCACCATGTCTATTCTCATGTAATCTAATTCTCAGTCAATCCCTGCTAGGGATATCCTCTTGAGAGTAAGAAACGATGATTCTTATTTTTGTCTTGCTTTTCTTGGGAACACAAGAGCTACATGTCTTCTGAATCAAATCCTACAGTACTTAGCTCAGGAAATAGTTAAATAATTAAAAACCAAGTTCAGTCATCTTCCGATTAAGTGATATAATGTTTTAGCGTATGAATTCTGAAAGGTATTCATAGAATTATTGTTTCAGCCCTATGCAACTGCGTGTGGAAAGGTAAAGTTCAATTAGAAGAAAACATAAAGAGTGCGATATTTTAAGTTAGTTTAGTGCTCATAATTATTGAGTACATGACAAATTGAAAAGTGGATAATAGGTAAAATAAATAAAACAAAATGGATAATATTATTTTTTCTAGTGACTATATTTTACTACTTTTATCTAATTCCTGGAGATTTAGGGTTAAAATATTTATTTTAATATTTTTGATGAATTTGTTACTATGCATTACCCACCATTTGCTGTGTATATTTTTGCATGTTGCGTTTTCACAGTCATTTGATCCAAGGGACTTTTAGACTATCTATTTATATACTTATATCCTATTGCACAGATTTTTAGCAAGGTATTATTCAACTGCCATGATTTTTATTTTTCCTCTTCGACTTCTCAATTGCTATTTGCTAATCTTATAGCATTTTGCTCTGAAATGATATTCTGTGATATTGCAATGTTAAGTTTATTTAAGTTTGTTTTGTGGTCTAATATAATCAATTCTGGAGAATATTACATGTGCACTGGAAAAGGATGTATGGTGTGTTGTTTTTAGGTGCAGTGTTCTACATGTTTTTGAGTTCAACTTGATTGATTCTGTTATTTAGTGCTTCTGTGTCTATCTAACTTCAATATTTCTGTCCTTTCTCAAAAGTAGTATATTAAAGCCTCTTACAATTACTGCAGAGTGGTCAATTTCTGTGTTTGCAGTAGTTACATAATTTCATGTCACCTTTAATATAGATAAAAGTATAGGGTTTGAGACTGACCTGTCCATCAAGTCACAGCCTGATGGTGACTCCTGGTGGACATGGCCTTCTCGTAGGAGAGTCCGGGAAACCTCTGCTCTGTTTTTGGCTTCACTTTCCTGCTGGTGAGCCACTCAGAGACCCAGCAGAGCCCTGAGGATGTGTCCACTGCAGTGAGATCCACAAGACTTTGCATCCACCAGCCTGTGATCTCTCTGAGTTCTGCATCATTGCATGTGACTGCATGAGTCTGAGAAATGGAGTATGGACTCGTATTGGACTTATGGACTTGAGTTGGTCTGGGCTGGGAGGCTTTATGAATGTATATAAAACCCGTTCTTCCACTTATATGAGTCACTGAATTTGTTTCTTTAGTCGACCAAGCCTAGCACAGTCTTTAATTCTGTCAGGGTTTTTTTGTTTGTTTGTTTGTTTTTGGCATCACTGCTCTCCGGTGATGGGAGTCGGAGGCCCAGCCCCACTGCTGGAATTGAACCTCCGTCCCAGTGGGCCGCAGTCCCGTGCACAACCACTACGCCACCAGGGCTCAGCCCAATTCTGTTAGGGTTTGATTTATGTATTTTGAAGCTTTTTAATGGTTCTCATAGATATTCATTATGGCTACGTTCTCTTGCTCAATCGACCCTTTAATAATTAGATAATGTCCTGCATTGTTTCTTAAACTGGCTTTTCCCTTAAAGTCTGTCTTATCAGATGTGAACATTGCCATGCTTACTCATTTTTGGATTACCTTTAACTTGATATTATTTCCCCCATTTGTGGATTTTTCATTTTATCTTTGTCTTTCTCCTGTGTGTTTCTTATATACAGCATATTAAAATGTCTTATTTTCTTATTCATTATGCTAATCTTTATCTCTGGACTAGTATATTTAATTCATTTACTTTCAGGCTAATAGGTACATATTTATTGCATCATTTTACTTTGCTTTCTTTGTGATGTTATTTGACTTCTGTGTGTCACATACATTATCATTGTCTATAATTTCGTCCATTGCTTCCTTCAGCTGTCTTTAGTTGAATTTGTGTAGTGAACTAGGTTTTATTCTTTCGCCTGTTTTTATGTTCATAGATTTTATTAAGGCTATCAAAGGATTACATGTAAACATAAAATTATATTTAGCACCTAAATTTAAAATAACCTAGCTTAAGTTGATATCAATTTAACTTCAATAATTCACAAAACTCTATTCCTATGCCACTTCTCCTTCCTCTTTCTGTTGTTATAACAAATCATATCTTTATATAACATGTGTGTGTTAATCTGGATAGACTAGAGAAACAAATTTCAAAGCCACGCATATGGATATAAGGAATGGGTTTATATTCAAGGGGAACAGGACATTGAGAAAACATCCCAGCCCAGTCCAGCTCAAAGTCACAAGTCAGATATTAAGCCATATGCCCGAAATCAGTCCATAAAGTCTCCTTCTGACTCATAAAGTCACAGGTCCATGGGTGGGTGCAGAGTTCCGGCACTGACAGGGTTCTCCCCACGTCTCCTCACTTCCAGTGCTCAGGGTCCATCAACAACATCCCGTGGTGGAAGACACAACTCATCACTGGAAGAGGCCTCCATGTGGCTGCCCCAGCCTCAGAAGTCCAGCTCCATCAGGGCAAAGCCGGGTGGTTTCTCCACCGGCTACTCCAGCCTCCCAGACGCCGCCATCCTGTGTTGCCTGTGATTAATCATCTCTCAAACTAACTCCCAAGAACTGGGGAAGATAGCTTCTCATCTTCACGAGGGAAATATCGTGGGATTTCCCAGGAGTCTCAGGTGAAAGCCATGTCCACATAGAGGTCTCATGGGCTACTCAATGGCTATCTCCAGATTAACAGGCTGGTCTCCACCCCTACATTTCAATCATAAAATTAACATAAGCACATGACTGCCACAATGTGTCAAATAAATTGTTTATTAATTTAAGTTTCATAAATGTAGCTTTTATATTTGCCCTTAAAATTAACTTTATTGGAGACTATGTTTTCTTCTATGCATAACTTAGGGTCACTGTATAATTGTCTCATTACTGTTTTCTTACTATTTTTTTAATGAATGTTTTTATTGGGGACTCCTACAACTCGCATCACAATCATACAAATATCAATTGTATGCAGGCCACATTTACACACTTATTGTCATCATCACTCTCAAAACATTCAATTGTCTTTTATTTCAATCTGAGAGAATTTCCTTCAGAATTTCTTTGTTATTTTTCAATCATTTTATTGGGGGCTCATGCAACACTTATCATAGCATATATACATCCATTGTGTCAAGCATTATTGTACATTTGTTTCCCTCATTATTCTCAAAACATTTGCTTTCTACTTGAACCCCTGGTATCTGCTCCTCATTTTTCCCCATTCTCCCTGTCTCCCATCCCCCATGAATCATTGATAATTTTTAAATAACTACTATTTTGTCAAATCGTCCACCATTCAACGTTTCCCTTCACACACTTCTCTGCTGTCCTTCACCAGAGAGGAGGTTATATGAAGATTCTTGTGATCTGTTCTCCCTTTCTACCCTGCCTTCCCTCTGCCCTTCCATAATCTCTCTTCTCTCACTGGTTCTGAAAGGGTCTTCTGTCTTGAATTCTATTTTCAGTTCCTATCTAACTGTAAATCCTCCAGTTCAGCAGGATGTGTAAGGTAGCCTTGGGATCATGTTAGTTGGAGGGTGAAGGGAGCATTAAGAACCAGAGGCACATGATATGTGTTTTTTGTGTGCACCACTGCCCCCTGGTGGGAGTAGGAAGGTCAGCCTTGCTCCTGGAGAGCTGCTGCTGGATTTGAACCACCAACCCTGTGGGCCCCAGTCCCACGGCAACCACTATGCCACCGAGGCTCAGCCCCACATTGTGTGTTTCATCATTGCTGTACTGTACCCTGATTATCTCCTTTCCTCCCTGAGAGCCTTCTGTGAGAGAATGTACAGTTGCCTACAGAAGGGTTTTGGATCCCCCTCTGCATGCCCCTCATTCACAATGATATTACTGCTTATTCCTTGATGCCTGATACCTTGTCCTCTCAACACCCCGTGATGCCCCAGGCTGCTGTGCTTCTTCCATGTGGGTTTTGCTGCTTCTCAGTTAAATGGTCACTTGTTCATCTTCGAGCCTTTTAGAGCCAAGTGCTATATCATTTGATTGCTGGGCACCATCAGCTTTCTTTGCTGATGCACCTACTTTGTCTTCAGTGATTGTGTTGGGAAGGTGAGCATCTCTGGCTGCCAAATTATTAGAACAAACTGTTCTTGTACTGGGGAGGTACTTGAGTAGGGGTCTACTGTCCATGTGTTTCCTCAATAATAAACTTATGAATATATGTACATAGATCTCTTTCCCCTTCGTCATATATAAATATATTTGCATATGTATATGCCTGTGTTTAGATCTCTAGAAATGCCCTTTGCCTCCTAGTTTTTTGCTCTATTTATTTTTACTTTTCTCTTGTCCCACCATCATGCTCAGGCTTCAATTTCTGATCAGAAAACTGTAGTTGTAACAAACTCCCTCTGTTCTCTGTGTAGCTGGAGTTTTGCTCTATTAACACTTCTTGGTTTTAAGTAAATAAAAGCAGTCACAGCCTTCAGGAATTGCTGTGTTCCCTCCATCATCCCATATTAGCTCTGAGAAAGGGCACATCAAGGGCTGCATCCATGCCAGTCTTTCAAGTCACTAAACATACAAGAACAGACACACATGGTATTCTCAGTATTGAGTCAGAGATCTGAACTGTCTCTGAAAGTATGGACTGTGATTCACTGTCTATAATATCTCTGCCTATGCTTCTGCCAATAAGTTGAAGGGGGTAGGACAAGTATAGACATTGGAAAATATTTCTCTACCATTTATAAATCACCTTTTCTTGAAGCAATGCTGTTTAGTTATCACAACCTCTGATTTCTTACCAAGTGTAGTACCCTGTGGTCTTCCTTTATGAGCATGTAGGGAGACAGGCACATAGAGATTCTGCTCATGCTATCATCTCTCAGAGAGTTCCATAAGTTCTTTTTATTGTGGGGGGCATCACTGCCCTCTGGTGGGAGTACGTGGCCCAGTCTTGCTCCTGGAGAGTTGCTGCTGGATTTGAACTGCCAGCCCAGTGAGCCACAGTCCCACACACAACCACTATGCCACCGGGGCTCAGCCCGAGTTCCATAAGTTCTTTCAATTCTTTATATATTCTTTATATAGCTCACTACCAGATACATGTTTTGCACACATATTTTGCTCTGTGGGTTGTCTTCTCACTTTCTTAATGGAATCTTTAGAAGCATATATGTTTTAAATTTTGATAAAATTATATATATATATATATATATATTTGTTTTGTCATTCATTCTTTGTGTGTTATTTCTAAGAATAATTATTATTTTTTTGCCAAAACTCATGTTAAGATGATTTAACCCTATGTTTTGTTTTCTTTTTTATATATCATCTTATTGGGGGTTTTAAAAAATCATTTTATTGGGGACTTGTACAACTCTTCTCACAGTCCATACATAAATACATTGTCTCAATTACATTTGTACAAATATTGCCATCATTGTTTTCAAAGCATTTTCTTTCTACTTGAGCCCTTGGTATCAGCTTCTCTTTTTTTTCCTCCTCCCTTCCTTCCTCCCTGCCTCCCTCATGAACCCTTGGTAATTTACAAATTATTAATTATTCATGTCTTGCACTGTACAATATACCCCCCCCCCACCACCACCACCTTATCTGTTGCTCATCCCCCTGGGAGGGTGTTATAAGTAGGTCAGGGTGATCAGTGCCTCCTCTTTCCCACCAATTCTTCCCTTACCCTCCTGGTATAACTACTCTCAATATTGATCCTAAGGGGTTTATCTGTCCTATATCCCCTTTGCTTCCAGCTCTTGTCTGTACTCATGTACATGCTATGGTCTAATGAGATTTGTAAGATAGAATTAGGTCATGATTTTTTGGGGGAAGGGGAGGGAGAAGAAGCATTAAAGAACCAAAAGAAAGCTGTGTGTTTCATCAGTGCTACACTATACCCTTACTGGTCAGCCTTCTCCCCACAAACCTTCTGTAAGGGGACATTCAATTGCTTACATATCGGCGCTGAGCCTTCACTCTGCACTAAACTTCTCATTCACATTATGATTTTTTTTGCTCTGGGTCTTTGATGCCTGATTCTGGATCTCATCAATGCCTCATAATCATGCAAGCTAGTGTGCTTCTTCCAGGTCGGCTTTATTGTGTGTCAGCTAGATGTCTCACTTGTTTATCTTCAAACCTTTTAAACTCCAGGTGCTATATCTTTTTATAGTTGGGCTCCATCAGCTTTCTTCACTACATTTGCCTATGCACCTGCTTTGTCTTCAGCAGTCATGTCAAGAATGTGAACATCGCAGAGTGTTGAATTATTAAACTAAAGTCGTCTTGTTTTGAGGGAGTTCTTGAATACACACCCTTACAGCTCTTATAACAATCCATATATCAATTGTATCAAGCACATTTGTATCTAGGTTACCATCATTTTCAATATTTTCTTTCTACATCGGCCGTGGTAGGTTCTTCTTTTTTTCCCTTCCTTCCCCTCCTCCTTCCTCATGAACACTTGATGAACTATAGATTATTATCATTTTCATATCTTATACCATCTGATGTCTCCCTTCACCCATGTGTCTGTTGTTCATCTCCTGGGGCATAGGGGTATATATCCCTCTTTGCAATCTACTCATCCTTCTCTCCCTTCTCCCCCAACCTTTTCCCTACCCTCGTGATATCATTTCCAAGACTATTCCTGGAGTTTTTATTTGAATAATTTTATAGGTATAGTTGAAGATTCTTATACTGAGGTATTTCATCCATTTTAGGTTTTATTTTTAGTTTGTTTGCTTGTTCTCTGTTGCATTTTGTTTTATGTGACTCTGTAAAACAAATCTATTCTGTCCTGTAGGAACCTATTAGTCAGAACTGACAATAAAAATCAATAAAAAAAAAATCAAGTTGTTTCAGCATCTGTTGTTGAATTTTCCATCTAGTGTTCTTGGCACCTTCATTGAAAGTCGGTTAGTCATATATATGTGGGTTTATTTATGGACACTGAATTTTATTGCATTGATTTTTATATCAATCATTATGACAGCACCAGAGTCATAGCTAATAAGGCTTTAAACAAAGTTTGCAATGAAGAAGTGTGAATCCCCAAATTGTTCTATTTCTTTAAGGTCATTTGGCTGGTGTGGGATATCAATATAGTTCATGATTTGCAAATAATTCATTTCAGATTGCTGAGCATTAAATTTAATCTATAGATAAGTTGAGAAAATGCTTGGATAATTATAAAGAAGTGATTAAATTAAATCTTTAAATTCACAGACATAGATTGTATTTCATTTGGATAGGTATTCCTTAATTTTTTCAAACATTACTGTACATTAACTGTATACTAAAATATTTTATTTTGAGGAAAGGATTCCCTTGTAAGTGGAATTATATTCTAATGTCATTTTCATTTGATATAAATGCAATTAATGAATATTTCAACTTCATAGTGTGTTCATTAGTTCTAATCATTTTTGTGAATTTATTTCTCTACATATACCATCATATTATCTGCAAATAGAAATAGTTTTCATCTTCATTTCCCATGTATTTTTTTGGGGGGGTTTCTTTGCTATTTTCCTCGAGTACAATACTGCATAAAAGTAGCAAAAATAGTCATATTTTGCTTACTTTTGTTTTCCTGGTGAGTGGCAGTACTATGAAAAAAATTTACAGTGCTGAATTTAGTGAAAAACTTACCAAGTTGATTTTTTTTGGGGGGTGGGGGAGGGCATCACTGTTCTCCGGTGGTGGGAGTAGGAGGGAAGTTGATTTCTTAAAACCTCAAAATGAGCATTGCAATCATGGCTACTTTACAGTTGTCAGATTTCTATCTACTCTACTGGCTCCCATTTAAATCGCCACTCCATTGGACATCACAGAGCTTTTCTTTCAGTTCTATCCTGCGAGTGTGCCTAGTGAAGTCGAACATTTGCAACAATTTTTTGCAAGTAGCAAAAATCATTTATTAAGAATTTTTAAATCTTTTTTACCCATTCACTCACTATTAAGTGGTTGGTTGGGATTCTAGACCTTTATACTGGCATTTAGTTTTTAATCCATAATTTAAAGATATGATTCTGCTGTCTTCTCACTTCTCTTATGGCTTATGAGAATAAATTACCATCATTCTTACTTTCCTTTCTAGGTAGCTTTCTTTTTCCCTTTTGTTGTTTTAAATATAGTCTCTTTGAAGTTGATATTCTGATCTAAATTTAACTGCAGTGTGCCTTGATGTGAATTTGCTTTATCCCCAGGGAATAAGTATGCTTTTCAGTCTGCGGTTTTAAACTTTTCTTCAATTTCAGATGATTTTCTCTCACTGTTTACTTAAATATTGTCTCTTATTAAATTATCTCTATCTCTGTTTTCCAGATGTCTTTCCAACTAAAATTAGTTTAGTATTATCACATTATTACCTATATATTTCACTTATTTTTTATCCATAATTAAAATTTTTGATACGTTGAATTTAACATTCTATTCTTAAAACTGGTTACTAATTCTATCTTTGGTTAGGGCTTTTAAAAGTTCATCGTCTTTGAAATTAAAAGATAATGGAATTTTCCCAGGAACTTTTTGATGCCTCCTCATATTATTTTAAAAATCCATTAAGATTTTGCTATACTAAGGGCTACCTTTTTATCTCTAGTTGTTTCATTTTGTTCTTTTTACCTATGCATTATGCAAAAATAGGTGTTATGTGAATCTGACCACATCAATTCACAAAATGGAGGTTGACTTCTAAAACACTAAGCGTCACAACCCAGCCATGAAGGACACATAACTTTCATCACCTGAGGCATTGCTACTTTTGCCTAGCAACTTTGTGTTCATGACTGCCAGATAAGTGTCATTAAGCAGAACACAATAGATATTGCAATGCTGTTAGAAATGTGAAAGATCAGAAAGTAAGGTAGCCAAATAAGGTAGCTTGTTTATTTAGCATTTGTGACTTGGTATTTTATTAGGTTACTATTTACTTGAACATTTCAAATTCAATTAAAGAAATTCTAGTCACGTTCAAATTGACCTGCCATCACTTTATCTTTGAACAACATTGTCACACTTGCCTTAGTGAGCTCAAGAATATCGTTGAGTGGAAATTAATACCTGCAAGGATAGAGGTGAGATTTCCCCCCCTCTCCTTTCTGTGTTGCAAGCATCTGGGGATGTGAACCTGTCCCTATGGAAGGTTAGAGACTCTTTGCTTATTCAAGGATGAACCTAGAGAATTCCTGTGAGCTCAGGCATTTGTTATCATTATCACTAATTTGTTTGTTTGTTTGGAGGCATCATTACCCTCTGGTGGTTGTAGGAGCTACCCAGCCTTGCTCCTGGAGAGCTGTTGCTGGATTTGAAAATCCAAGCCCGTGGGCTGCAGTCCTGCACTCAACCACTATGCCAATGGGGCTCAGCCCTATTATCACTAATTTAAAACTGCTTGTGATTCCCAATTCAACCTGATTTAACTTGTTAAGCAGTCAAGTTTGACTTGCTCTGTTACAAGCTAAAGGACTTGAGTTTTTAGAAGATTTTAAAACTCTTCTAGAGCCTGAGGAGTCAAGGTTTCTTTGTCCTTCCCTGGGGCTATCTGCAGCACTCTTCAAGTTCCCGCTAAAGCATTATTTCAATACTGTTTTTTATCTGTCATTTTTTCCTGGTACATAGAAATTTCCTTTTTTATTATTTGTGCTTTGCTTGAGATTTTCTTAGTTAGTTTAAATGACATTGAATCTAGCATTTTTTTTTATCTGTACAGCTGAAGGTTTGCCACAATGAAAGGGTTCACTGAACCAAAGTCTGTGTTCTTTGAGGATTTAAGTAAAATGATTCAATAGAAATGGCTTGAACAACTATTTCTATATCTTTCCATACATGTTGTAGGGTAACTAATTCCCTCTTGTAGCAAAATATACAAAGCTATGCAATCTTTAATTATTCAAGTAAGTATTGGTCTACATTTTTCCTTACCTTTCTATCAGTGAGAAGGCTTGCTCCTTATTTACCATGAGAAATCCACAGAGTTGAATGAGAACAACAAAACACGTGATCAGTACCAAGCCAGAAACTTTTCCTGTTGCCTTCTTGCCTACTCAAAAGTTGTGCACTCCCTTAGTGTTTTTATGGACCCTGGTTATATTTATCAAGATTAATCAACAATGATTTCACTACTTTCCTCCCTCTGGCTGCCACCCACAGTGACCCTCTTAAAATTCAAATCTAATCAGGTCACTCCCAATGGTTTTCCATCTCATTAAGTGCAACACCTTTACCATGGTCCCTTAAAAGCCAGTAAATCTGGACCCCTGATACCTCTTTGTTCTCCTTATTCTTCCCGTAGCTTCTTCCACCACGGCACCACTAATGACTGTTGTTCTAACCCAGACCTACAGACTTTGCCCGGACTTCTTGCTACTTTGAATGTATTAAGACAGGTTTCCAAACTTATTTGGCATGCTCTCCCTTTTTAGGAGAGAAAAAACAAAAGCTCAGCACTCTCAGACAATTAAAAACCTTTGACCTAGAGCTCATAAGGTGTAGGTATCTGCTTTTGTAGCTTCCCGGGAATCATTCCAGGACCCCCAGGGCACAGTACCACCTACTTTGGGAAACACTGTTCTAAAGGTACATCTCCTACCTCAATGTCAGTCGGAAACCCTCCGGCATAGTTCTACTCTGTCCTATAGGATGGTTAGTATGAGTTGGACTCTTTCAATGGTCGTGAGTTTGATTCAGGACAGTTATGTCAGTGTCATTCCAGGAAAAAAAGGTGAGGAGAAATTCATGCTGCTGGAACAAATACTAATAAACAAGGCATCGCTATGTAGAATACAAAATATGCACTTACATGAAAATTGGGTGCGAGATAATCTGAAGGTTTTGGTAAAGTGTTTATTAAAAAACTGCTGTGGTTTCAGTGAGACACATAGTAACCTTATAGGACAGGATAGAACTACCAATTTCTCCATGTACATGTTTTCATTGGTTAGATATAGGTTATGACAAAGTTCAAAATACTGAAAAATGCCAGTGAAATACTAGCTGTATAATCAGAGCACAAGAGCGTAAATAATAATAAATAGCAAACAACAGAGAGAGAAATGAGGAATGTCATATTTAAAGTCCTCACGACCTAAGAGTGCTTGAATTTTAGTTTTCATTAATTAAAAAAGTGTTGTTAAAAAAATAGTGGTGTTTCGGGAAAAAAAACAAATAAATAAGAAAAGATTGACCCTTTAATAGTAAAATTTCCCAGTTCGATCAATTGGATAACCACAAATAATGAAGAAAAATATTGAATCTAGATGAAAAGGACTTCTATTTACTAATTTAGGGATGTTGGTTATGAATGCCCATCACTTTTCTGTCAGTTTCTTACTGTAGTGGCTTTCATGCTTTTGTGATACAGGAAACTGTGCTCTAGGTATTTCAAATACCATCAGAGCAACTCCTGGTGGACAGGTTTTATCACGGCTTCCAGATTAGACAGACCAGGAAGGAATCCTCCTTAATGTCTTCTGAACCAATAACGGCAGCAGCAACAACAACACTGGCAGCTGAAAACTTTATGAACAGCAGTTGAAGATTGCCCCATACCGTGCCAGTAGATGCATCACTTGTTTCAAAGATATAAAAACTGACTAAAGGAAAGAAAAGCAATAAAGGAAAAAAAAAACTAAAGAAGATCTACCCCTCACAGCAGAAGTGACTTAATGACATATTTGAGGATACCAGAGAATACCAGAAAGATGCTTGCCTGTGTTATGTTAAATTCACAGTGATATTCAACTGTGAGAAGCATAACAAATTACGAATAGCAGTGCAGGGAATAAGAATTTCAGAACACTTCATTGTGCTCATGAGGAACCTGCATATAGACCAAAAGACAGTTGATATAAAACTATAAGGATGTGCCACATGACTTACAATGAGGAAAGATGTGGTTCAGAGTTGTATCCGTTCAACAAATCTATATGCTGGGCAAATAATTCTAGAAGTTGGACTATAAGAAAGTCCTTATTGATGAAGCCTTTATTAAAGAAGATTAAAGATGATATCCTTTATATTGTGCTAGGCTGGGTTTTCAAGAGAAGCAAATATACATATACAAGATTTTGATAAATTGGTTGCTGGCCAAGGAAGAGGTGTTTCTGGACCCAATGGTTGCATCCGTACTTGTTGATCCTGAATCATGGCAAAGGATTAGCTTCCCTAATAAAACCAAACTCACTGCCAATGAGGCACTCCCCCTGCACATTGACCCTGCAATGCTATACAAATAGACGCCTCGTATTTACTCTACAGAGCAGCAGGTGGTCTGGAAGCATTTACCTTGTGGTTAGCAGTCCAATACCTGGCCATTATGTCACCAGGGCTAAATTCCTGTAATTGTTAGTTTTATCTTCGGGTTCTCTGTGGCCACTTCAGTGAATTGTCAAACCCAGCATAGCTATAGAGTGGTAGGAGAGGGTGATTGGCTTCAGAAGCATGAAAGATGGAGGAGGAAGGATTGTTTGACACCTGCTTAGTGGCAGTAGGAAAGCCAGAGGAGAGGGTCTTAAATAAATGGTAAATCTGCTGATATAAGAAGGCAGAGTCCTAAATTGACAAAAATTAATATCAACAATTAGTATACTTCTAAATTACTTCTTTGGAACTGTGGTGGCATAGTGGTTAAAAGGCTATCATGACCCCAATTCTACCACATAAATCCAGCTAGACCAGGAGATGTACAGTGAAGTTGGAAACATGGGAAACTTAGGATAGATGATCCATCAAGACTAGTGATGGGAGTGGTAATACCAGGAGAGTGGAGGGATGGAGGAATAGAAAGGGAGAGCCAACTTCAGGGATCTAGACGTAGCCTCCTCTCTGGGGCATGGACAGCAGGGAAGTGAGTGTTGGGACACATTGGGCAGTGTACAGGATGAAAAGTAATTTGTAAATTACTAAGGGTTCAAGGGGAAGGGGGGAGGAAGGGCAATATAGGGAGCTGATAATGGGGGCCTGGAGGGAGGGAGAATGTTCTGAGAGTGAAGATGGCAATGGGTGTGTAAAAGTGGCCTGAATACAACTGATATTGTTAGGGATTGTGATGGGAGTTGTAGGGACCCCCCAATAAAATGATTAATTTTTAAAAAAAGAGGGGGAGGGGAAAGGGGAGGTTTTTTTTTTTTAAAGGAGCTTGTATCAAGGGCTCAAGTGGAAAATATTGGGAAATGTATGTGGAAATAGGTATGCAAATGTGCTTGATACAAATGATGTACTGAATATTGTAGTAGCTGTAAGAGCCCCCAATAAAATTTTAAAAATTAAAAAAAAAACTTAGCTAGAGTTGGCAGTTAGAACTCAACAGTCACTCCATGGAAGAAGAATGTGGAAGCTGTTTTCATTATAATTTTAGCCTGAAAACCCCATGGAACGGTTTTATTCTGTCCCATAGGGT
This sequence comes from Nesogale talazaci, assembly GCA_004026705.1. NCBI lineage: Eukaryota > Metazoa > Chordata > Mammalia > Afrosoricida > Tenrecidae > Nesogale > Nesogale talazaci. Next base: position 121,555 of record PVJH01001088.1, read on the forward strand.
CATTATGAGTCCAAGTTAACTCCATGGCACAGAACAAATGACTTCTAGTCAAAATGTCATCACAATTCTATTATGTTTAAGTTTGAATGCACTGCTTAAGGCACACAGAGTTCTACCAAGTTGGCAAGCCAAGAAATTCCCAAAAATGCTAGATATGAGTGATTTGAAACTAAAGATATTTAAGATGAAGTTTATAGTTATACACATGTGCATGTATATTCATTGTTGGTAGAGTAAACTTGGCACATCAACAAGAGAGTACAGTTATCCCACTGCAAATGAATAGATTATAAAATCAGTGTACTTTTCATGAGCAAGATTAAGAAAAATGCGCCACAAACAGATATTCTTTCAAGAATATTTTTATCTTTAAAACAAATTTCTATGAAATTGCCTAACATGAAATATTAGTTAGTTCAGATTCTATGAATTTAGTAGAGTTAAAATTAACTTGAAAACATCTTTCATTTCTATAGCTACTTTATTATATTTATACAAGACTACAAAAATTAATTGGGTGATTTAAGTGAGTCAACTGTCACATATATTATGAGTTCTCTGTGTGTTATGTGTGCTATGAAGCAATGCTGGCCATGAGTTCAGCCTTTTACCAACTTATTTAGCCAAAGTTTCTAGAAGTTATTTAATGAGCATGAACACACAAACTGTCAATAAGCCTACAGAAGGAAAAGTGGCCTGTGACCTAAAAGAACCCCTCTGTGAGGCCAGAGAGATGATGAAGTATGTTAAGTCACCAGGCCCCCTCTGTGAGATGGCTGTTCATGCTGCCAAAGCACGTGTAGCAAATTTGCAGCATTGGAGAGTGGGGCAGAAAAAGGTCACCTTCTAAAACTTCAACTTGCAGCATGCATCAACTGAAAACTCTGTGAGAAGTTCTTTTTCCCAATTAAAATGTAATCATGTATGAATATTTGTAGCAGCACTCATTACTCAAGTTATTCCTAATTTCATTTAGCAATTTACATTAATTCTGCCATAAAATGTTAGAGTTATGGTGAGGGGAAAGTATAGAAATTGCTTATTGAATATATGTAAAGATTAAAACTGGCAATTCAAGAAGCACGTAGATTTGGTTTGACTCGTAGCATTATTTGCAAGTTGTGGGGGTCTGGGTTAACTACCAAATCTTGAAATCTTGGTTTATTTATCTTTTAAAAGGGGCTCACAAGTAATACTATTACAGAATCCAGAAACTTACATAAAAACAATAAGGTTAGACTTTACACTATCTTGCAAGTCAGCTTTCATTGGAAAATGGGTAAATGGCATTTATCAAATAAACAGAATAAATTAAAATGCATTATATTCTAAGTGAAAAAATAATTTATGCAGTTTAATTCACACTCATTTTTTACTGCTTACCAAGCAGGAATAGAAAAGGATTTTCTAGTCTTATAAAGTGTGCCTTCCAAAAGCAAGGCATTATTCGATATAGGGAAGCAGTAGGAATTTTTTCGTTAGAATCAATACAAGTATGGCACATATTACAATTTTTATTGAACACCCTCCTCAATGTACTGACTAGTATGCAATATGAGGATAAGTGAATCAAATAAGTGAATAAAGGTGAGGAAAAAACACTAAATTTCAGATGATACTTCTGTATACATTTAAAGTTTCAGTGAGTCAATAAATTATTAGAAATATTCATTTTAGTTAGGTTTTGGAAGAGCACTATAAGCTGTAAGCTCAATATGCAAAATTAAATTGCATTTCTATGTATTATCAACATTCTGGAAAGTTACATGTAAAATATACTACTTTCAAAACAGCAATAAAAATAGAGTAATAATAATTTTTAAGAGTATAGAAGAACTGCACAATATTCTAAAAATCAAACAAGAGAAACCTTTTCTTAAATGTGGCTATAGGGGCTGAGCCCTGGCATAGTGGTTGAGTGCGAGACTGCGGCCCACAGGCTTGGCGGTTCAAATCCAGCATCAGTTCTCCAGGAGCAAGGCTGGGTAGCTCCCATGACCATCAGAGGGCAGCGGTGCCCCCCCACACCAAAAAAGGAAACAAACAAAAACAAAAACAAAATGTGGATATAAGCCATTTTGAGGATAGGGTGGCTTAGCATTGTAAAAATACTCATTCTTGTCAGAATGGAGACAAGTGGAGCTTGACATGCTAATTCTAAAGTTTACATGGGAGAGCAACGGGTCCAGAATTACCTATCCAAAACAAGAGACAAGTTATCACATTCACCCACTAGATTTCGTATAAAACCTTCAAGTAGGACATTGGTGCAAGGGTGGATGAGCTTACAAAGCTCCGAGAGACAAGAGCAGACCCAATATTGATGGAGGGGTGTGCGTGTAGTGAAAAATACACTGAGTCAGGAGGTGTTCTACAGTTGCGTCAACTCTGCCACCATCATCGTGAAGGGTAAATGCTCATTACAGTAATGATTTAAGCCAACTGACAGAAGCCGCAAGTGCTAATGGGACCTAGATCAGGTGAAAGGGGTCTGACATTAATTACCTCAGACCCAAATTTTGCTAAGTTATTCTTCTCAAAGACAAGGGACTCTGGTAGTTTAGTGGGTTATGTAGTGGGTTGATAACTGCCGGCTCTGCAGTTCTACTTGGCCAGCTGCTCCATGAGAGCAAGACTTCTGTCCTCTGACAGACTTCTAGTATTGCAAACCCACAGGGGCAAGTTCTACTGTGTTCTGTCGCAGTTGGAATCAGTTCCATGACAGTGGGTGAGTGTTCGAAAGCCTTCTCAATCACAAAGCTCTCATTCGTATGCTATTCAAGAAGCCTGTCAACATGTACCTGACTTTTTTGACCCTGGACCATGTAGCTCTCTTTCACTCCACTGGTCTCAGAAATCTTTAGAATTTCTGCCACACAGGAAGCCAACCACTCCATCACCACTGCCCATTCTTTACTTTTGACTGGAGAATAGCCTTGGCCTCTTTGCCTTCTCTCCATTATAGTCATTCCTGCTGGCAGATGTGAATTGTCTGGAGAGATTTGTTGACGAGCTCCAGAAGCTATGCACTCAACTTATCTCTGATGAAACCTAGACCTTCAAATGGTATTAAAGTAGTCCAAGAACTGATTATGGACCATCACAGGTGAAAACTCCCACCTACTATCTTGATCACCCACACACACCTCTAGACTGGTAGTGTTTATCTTCTCAGACTTCACACTTATCCAGCAATCTATTTTCTCAGAAACATCCTGGACTCCTATGATACTTCCTACAGTCATAAACCTCAAAACATCCAATCGGGCATCCCATTGTCTTTCCTCCCAGTCTGCTGATCTATTTCAAAGGCTATTGCCTTTCAACCTCATTGAAACCTTCATTTTTGACCCTTGAGTTTCAATTATTTTGACAATGGCTTTTAAAAATAATCTGCCTGTCTTGTAATCTAGTCGCCCTATATCCTAAAGGAAGCCTACATTGCCTTATTTGAAAATACCAGAATCTTTATTGATTCTATCTTTATGTATAACATTCTCTTTGCCTGAAAATGAAAAAAGAAGCATAAAGGAAAAATTTTAAAATCCCTTGATAACTGGCTTATGAACCATTCATTGATGGTTTACACATACAAAGAAGGGGTAGTTGGGGGGGAAGATATAGACCAATAAGTAAATTTGGAGTCATAATATTCCAAATGGAAGCTGAATGCATGAGAAGATTGCTTACATAAAGAGCATAGAGGGTAATGAGAAGAGGAAGTCAATGAAATATTTTGAAATTAGTATACAAATTGATTGTTTAACTAGATGAATGGCCTTGAAAAGAGGTGCCCGTGCAGTTTATTTTCTGTAAGATATTTTCCATAGTAGTATATTATCGAATATAACATAACAAACAGTTCTGAGCATTTCAAAAACAATTTTAATGGCTACCTTTTAAGAATATCTAATTTGGGGAGTTGAAGAATGTATGTATTTTAATTCAAACAAGCAAATAAAAATGAACAAAGCCTTAGGGGTGCTACTGTGTAACTGATCATCACTAAGCACAATGTCAGCAGTAGAAATTCAGTAGACTGTGGAAGAAAGATTAGGATGTATATTCATAAAGAATTGCAGCCTCAAAAACTCTTTATATGGTTTGTAGGTTTGGCAGTACATTTGTTTGGGGTTGGTAAATAAAAATTACAAATGATAGTGACATGATTACTTTTATGTGAAAGGGCACTGAAATTATTCTTCCACTCAAAATTCCACAATTTAGCTTTTGTAGATGTTTATGTGACCTGAGAGTTGATATATAGACAATTAAATTTTTAAGAACATCCCACATTTATTAGAGATAGCATTTCTTGCATGCAGGTTAATACAAGTCAAATATTTTTTAGCAGTTCTTCTTTACAAGAAAACAATGAAAACAATGATCAGTACATCAATATTTACATTATAACATTTCTGTTTCTGTGAAAGATGGAAAAACTAATTGCTGGAATCTACATATGACCTCTCTGGAGTACAGACTTCCTTCTCTGGAGGAAGTGGGTGAAGGGAAACATTGGACTGAGTACGTTATGAAAAAATAACAACAATCTATAAATTATTAAGGGTTCATGGAGGAGGGGAAGTGGGGAAGGAGAGAAAACTTGGGGAGCTGGTACTGGGCGCCTAAGTGGAGCTAGGATGTTTCGGGGACGATGATGGCAATAGTTGTGCAAATGTGGTACGCATATAATTGACATATGTATTGATCATGATGGAAGTTGTATGAGCCCCCAATAAAATGATTTAAAAAAAAAGATGGAAGAGCAAGGAATTTATTTACCCTCCTACCTGAAAAAAAAGTGAAAAGACAAAATATATGAAGCATAGTTTAAGACAGTGGATATTAGATGATGAAGCACAGTGATCCCTGAAAATCTGGAAACAAGTAAGATGAGCTCACCAGGCTTTCCTAGTTCCTGGATCAGATAATAACCCAAATGGAGCCTACTGGAATTTCTGGCTTAGAATACAGAGCTCAGTGTCTGTGGAGAAGAGGGTCGATAAGGTTTTCTAGACACTGTACTGAAGAGGCTAGAGATAATTCCAGAGATCTGTAAAAGGTTCTATTTAAAATCTAGCACATACACATGAGGAAAGTACTCAAGGTTAAGGAAATAAGTGTGCAAGGGATTTTTATGTGGAAAAATATTCACAATGTTTGTCAATTCAATATATCAACATGTATAATTCAGTGACATTGATTATAATCTGTTGGCTGTACAACTATTGACACAATCCTTTGCTGTTCTGTTCTGCAACCATTAACTTACACTCAGTGCCCTCTAAATCACAACTCCTCTTTTGCCTCCCTCTTACAGTTCATAACCACCACTAAGCTTTAGATTTTATCTATAAAGCACCTTCAAATGATTTGTATAAAATGGAATTGGGGCTGAGCCCCGGTGGTGTAGTGGTTGAATGCGGGACTGTGACCCATTGACTTGGCGGTTCAAATTCAGCAGCAGCTCTCCGGGAGCAAGACTCGGTAGCTCCCACGACCACCAGAGGACAGCTTTGCCCCCCAAAAAAGATGGAATTGAAAGATAATAGGTTTTTTCTATAAATGTTTTGAAACACCTTTCTATCTGCCTACTTAATATTGCATTCAAAATGATTTTTTTTTAATTTTCAGGAACCTTCATGGGCCAGAAAAAGTATTTTTTATGTGACTGAAAAATTTTTATTATTAATAATTTTATTAGGAGCTCTTACATTTATGTAGCAATCTACATTTAAACCAGATCAGGTGTAATTTTACAAATGCTACTATGATCAGTTTCAACAAGTTTTCTTTCTTCTTGAATTCTTTGATACTAGCTTCCTTTTATCTCTTGCCTCTCCTCCTTTATCCCTCAGTAGCCCTTATTGTCATAGTATACATTATTATCATTACTTGCAATATCTTACACCATCTCATGTAGCCATTCTCTTGTAATTCTGTTATTTATCCCTCCTGATTGGAGTTATACAATCACCATTGCTCTAAGTTATCCCTCCAGGATTCCCCACCTCTCTTTCCATATCCGGAAAAAATCATTACTCTTGTTACTATTTCTGAAGGGTTGTCTTTCTTGTCTTTCATGACTAGAACACTTATAATTACACAAACGAACATAACTAAATCTAAAAAGATTGATGAGGTAAAATAAAGAACATAATAGTAAGGGGGGATATTAAAGAACTAGAGGATAGTCATGTACTTCACCAGTGCTGTATGATTCCCTAGAGTTATCATCCTCTTCCAAGTGGCCCTTCTGGGTTCATCTTACAGGTGGATTTTGGGTCTCAACTTTGTCCTTGCTCTTATTATTTTTTTAGCTACATTGGACAACTCATGTTTCAGAGGGCATTGGATAGAATACTCAGAAGTTCTTAGCAGAATAATAGAAATTTTCCCAAATGAAGTACTGTTTGACATTTACCTAGATGTGGCATAGATGATAGATAGATAGAAGAGATTTAAAGACTCAAAATTCACAGTTTAAAACTATTATGTATGACATGAAAAACACAGTGGAGGATATGAATGGTGGATTAGATATTAAAGAAACAAGTATTTGTGAGCTTGAAAAGCAATAGAGACAATCTATCCATAATTAAACATGGGAAATTTAGAACATCATTGAATGAACAAGGAAATACCTTGAATATACATAATGTGTTTAATAAAAGTTCTAGAAAAAGACAGGAAAATAGAGGAAGTTAGAAAATTTATTTGAGGAAATAATGAGTAGAAAGATCTGTTTGATTAAATTAAAAAAAAAACTAGTTCTTTAACCTAGAAACTAAATGAATCCCAAGCATATGAGGACAAAGACACCACACCAACATACAATCATAATAAAATGGACTAAAATTTGCAATGAATAAAAATTTTAAATGCAATCAAGAAAATCACATATACTACATAGTGAAAAAAAGATAATCATTAAAGCATAGCTATCTTTAGAAAGAAAACAACTAAGAAGACCATAGAGTCATACTTTGAAATAATTGACAATGGGGGAAGAAAACCAACAAGCCATTGCAACCTAGAATTCTATAACCATAAAAATTCCTTTTTGGGGCTGAGCCCCAGTGGCATAGTGGTTGAGTGCGTGACTGCGTCCATTGGCTTGGCGGTTCAAATCCAGCAGCAGCAAGGCTGGGTAGCTCCCACCATCACCAGAGGGCAGTGATGCCCCCCTCCAAACAAACAAACCAGCAAACAAATAAAAATAACAAAAATTACTTTTTGAACATAGGTATGTTTTCATACATGTAAATCTAAAATAATCCATAACATGCATACACGGAACTTATGGATATATGTGAAGCTTAAGAAAAATTCTCACAGGTAAGCTAGTATTTTAACCACTTTAAAAGAGAATTGACCATTTAAGCAAGAATTGTAGCACTGTTTAAGATATAGTATAAAGGCCATGTGTGACTTCCTCTGACTATACAAGGGTGAAGAAGAATCATCCTCATACTGTCCAAGATTGATTCCTATGTGGCAAAGGTCAGACTATCTTACACACACCAATCTTGTTTACATTACTCTGACACTAATAGTCCCTCCTTGATGTTCACTTTCTCTTCTGGGTTAGATAATTCTTCCCAATGCCACACAGAACATACAGATGATACTCATGAATATGGAGTTTATTACGGAGGCTAACAGGTTACAAGTCAAGATCAGAAAATTTAAGGATGCACTTCTTTTGTCCACAGATTTTCTATTAGTAGTCAATAAACTGAAATGCCATTCCCAGTATAAATGGGTTCTGTGAAGAAGCTTGCTTGCCTGTTTGGTGAGTCTGGATTCTGCATATAATTGGCTCTTTAGATTTGAGCTGGTGACCTGCCATATTGCCTGTTGATCTAGGGAGTTGTCAGTGGCCTGCCATGTTACCTGTGATTTGGGGTTAATTCACCTCTGCAGTCAAAAGTCTTGTCTTTTTATCAATCTAGGTTCATCAGTGCCCACAGCTATACAAGTTGGGAATAAGGGCCTCCTGTACTTTCAACTCCAGTAAAGTGTTACAGTCCTGAGAACCCCCATGGGCAATTCTACCCTGTCCTGTAGAGTTGCTGTGAATTGATATCAGCATGATGGTAGTGAGGTTTGGGGTGCGCGATTTTGTTGTTGTTTTACATTGTGCTCATGTAGAAACTGTGCATAGACCTGTGGCTGTTTCTCTCAGACAGGACAGTGGAGGGTTTAAATCAGGAGAGTTGTGTACCAGGATTATACCTTCTCACCATACTTATTCAACCTCTATGCTGAGCAAATAATCTGATAAGGTGGACTCTGTGAAGAAGAAGAGGGCCTCAAGATTACAAGGAGACATACTAGCAACTTAGATGTGAAGCCAACAGGATCTTTCTTACTAAAAGCAAAGATAATTTGAAGCACTTGCTGATGAAGATCAAAGAAGACAGCCTTCAGTATAGATTACACCTTAATATAAAAGAAACAAAAATCCTCACAAGTGGTCCAATAGATGACAACATGGTAAATGAAGATAATTGAATGGTGAAAATAAAAGGAGAAAAATGACGTTCTCAATCATTGCATTTTAATTGGATCCACAACCAATGTCATTTGGAATAGCAATCACATGTTGCAAAAGATATCATTAAAATGTTCAAAAGCCAAAATATCACTTTAAAGACTGAGGTTTAAGAAGGTATCGCTTGATCTTTTCAGTTGACTGAAAATAATGAATAAAGACAAGAAAAGTTGATGTATTTAAATTATGGTGTTGGTGAAGAACCCACATCATGGGTAGTCAGAAGCATAAACAAAATACTCCTATTCACGGAATGCTTCTTAGTAACAAAAATGGGTAAGACTTTGTTTCAGGAAATTTGACCATTTTATGTTTTTAAGAGGGACTAGTGTCTAACAAAGGATATCAAACTCGGGGAAATATGGGGTCAGCGAAGAAGAGAAAGACGGTCAAGGAGAGGGACTGGCATAGTAGCTGCAACAATGAACTCAAATACCATCATGATTGTGAGAATGACTCAGGACAGGACAGTGTATGTTTATTTTCTGTTGTCCATAAGATTGTGATGAGTCAGAATCAAATTGATCACACCTCGCAACAAAAGCAACATAAACAGAAAGAAAATGTGAGAACTAGGTGAACTTCCATCTGCTTTTATAATACACTTTCAAGCAAATATTTAAAGAGACTTAACATCAGATATCCTTTTATATACTTTTAAAGATTACTCATTTAATTCTTAAAAATGACCTTATGAAGTAATACTAATCTTATTCTTATTTTCAGGCAGACAAACTGAAGTGCAGAAGGACTAAGCAATTTGTCCGGATCCCCCATAGCTAGTAATCTGGAGGTGGATTGCTAGCTGTAACATTCACAGTCTTAATCTCTATGAGTCCTGGTTTAGAGTTAAAAAAAAAAAGCATTCTTGGCTGAAAACATTTTACATCAACTCCAGCAGGTCCCTGGGTGGTGGAAACAGCTAAGGATGCAAGTGCTACACAAAAGGTTATTAATTTGAACCAACCTAGGCAGAAACACTGACCATCTGCTTCAGAAAGGTCCACATCCATTGCCATTGAAGGGATTTTGATACATAGCATTCTGAGAGTTCACAGCCATGCCAGGGAATAATGTCACCCCATACACCATATGGCATTACCATGAGTGAAAATCAACCTGATAGATATAGTCTGAAGAACATGCCTATTTCATGAGAGGTGAGAAGAGCGGTAATAACTGCTTGCAAGGAAGAGGGTGGCAGATAGAAATAATGGGTTAAGCAAGAAAATACTAGAAAGAAATCACATATTTTGCAACCAATATGTATTGAAAGTCAATCAAAGGGGACAAAACTGATAATCTAATATGTGTTTTTTACACAGAAGTGAGTAGCTGTGGCACCCAGAGAAGCTTCATGTTACATATGTGGCCCTTAAAAGCATTAGAGTTCCCAGTCCCTGACCAGGAAGATATGAAATGCTGCAAAGAATGAGAAATAAGCCTGAAAACAGCATTAAATTTCTCATTGTTGTTCATTCATTCATTATTCCAGTCATCATGTACAGTGTCTGATGGCTGAGATTTCCATTTAGCGGGAGAAATAAACACTATACTGCTTATTTTACAATGAATTAAGTTATATTGTTATAAGTTGTCAAAAAAGGTAAGTTCACTTGCTAAGGAAATATAATCACAGTTTATAGAGAGTTATCAAAATTAATAAAAATAAGGTTACAAAGGAACACGAATTGCAGTAGTGAAGGGGTGAGTTGAATAGACAGGACTCAGAGAAGAATGTGCAGCGATGCGGTGCATTTTAAAGAAAGAGGAGATATTAGCTAGATGAGGAAGAAGGGTAGTCTTACTCAGAACTTCCAAATCTTCTTTCCACTGAGAGGTAGTCTCAGCCACAAATTATATTTCTGTTCTGACAAATGGATTTGTCCCAAGTGGAGTATCCCATGCAACTCCCTAAGAATTCAGAAGGATTTGTAGTTTAATGAGCATAAGAAGGAGGGTTCAGGGTGGATGGGGGGGGGTTGCTTTACACCATCGTTTTTAATCTGGCAATTTAAGCTTTCTATATGGGATGACTGAGAATGGATTAGCAGCTTAACATCTTTCAACTAACTTCCTCCTGTCCAATCACCTCTGACACAGAGTGACCCTGGAGACAATGTAGAAATTCCCCTGTGGCTTTCTGAGCCTGTAATTCTTTGGGGAAATAGAAAGCCCCATCTTTCTGCTGAGCAGTCTATGGCTTCAAACTGCTAGAGGAGTCTGATTATTTTATGACACAAATGAGATTTATGAAACAAAGTTTACCCATACCCTATTTATTGAACAATAGAAAAAAGATCCACATCTTTATCAAAAGCATAGAAAGGTCAGATGGTTCGTACAAAATACTGTACCTGAATGAACAGCTAAGTTTTAGGTTTCTACATTTTATTTTCAAGTGAGAGAGCATTCTTGTTGCTAAGTCCAGTCAGAGTTGGCATTTTGGGAGGGCTCCTCCTGCAGTGCATTTTCTTTCAGAAGCCTCCTTTGTTCGTTTCGTATGAACTCAATCCAAGTTGCAAATGCATGGAGCTGTCATCGTTTCTCAGAACGTGTTGTTTTCCACATGACCTGCTGGTTTTCCCAAGTGCTCACTGTTGTTGCGGAGTCATGGTAGCATGCCCCGTCAGCCCCTTGTGCTTGCTCTTTGGCCACCGAATCCCTTGCCTTTTCTTTGACCTCCACCCAAATATATAGCCTTGCATCATTCTTTTCTCCAGATGTCTCTGGTTTGGGGTTGTTGTTGTTTTGTTTTGATTCAGGTCCAACTTGAATTACTTGACTTCTCCCAATAATAAAAGCTGCTGCTGAAGAAAACCCAAGCCTCCCCAGTGAAATCTCACTAGCATAACTCCTTCCTGTGCAAGGCAACTTCATTTTCATATCACTGGAAATATTGCCTCTCATTTCTGTTTACTCTCCATGGTGTTATGGCAGAGTCAAATGAAATCAAACACGTAAATTTATCTTTATTTGGTTGAAATGCTGGAAAGAATAACTTTATTGTGACTTTATTTATTTACCTGGTTTTAGCTTTCTTGACCTGTAGACATAATGATCAACCGCTTTGTGAAGTTGTGATGCAGATCAATTGATACACCTACTGATTGATTGCAACACATAGTCTATCTAGGTGTCACCTCTTCCAAGAACCTAATAAAAACACTCAGTCTAAACCAGCATCTCAACTCAGCTGTACATTAAAATCAGCAGAGGAACTTTTTAAAATTCTGCCACCCATACATTTCAAAACAATACATTACAAACAGAGAGAGGAATCCCTGGTGGCAGTATGGTTAAATGCTAGCCTGCTGCTCAGCAAAAGGTCTGTGGTTCAAATCCACCAGTTGCTCTGCAAGAAAAAGATGTTGACTGTCTGCCTCCTTAAAGATGACACCCTTGGAACACACTGGGGCAGCTCTGCTCTTCCTTACAGACTTCTTCTGAGTTGATATTCATAGTTTTGAGTTGGTTGATGCTCTGATATGTCCTGTACAGACCTCTATTACAAGACTTAATCTGTTCATCTGTGTGTCTCCCTCCAGACTATAAATTTACCCATCAAAAGTTCATACCCATTTGATTCATTTTATGTGTTTTATTTCATAGCTAAATTGTAGCACAATGAGTAGCATATACTAACCATCAATATGTTTTGTTGAAATAAAGAGAATTATAAGGCACCCCAAATCTCCCTGGATGGTTTTTCCTATTACAATTATAAGAGAAAGCAGGAAAATAGTTGGACAAAGATAATTGGGTAAAAGTTGAATGTTCTGTTTGTTTTGAATATTTAAACTATTCGCTATGAATTTTAAGACAGATGGAAAAACTATAAAAATGTCATCTCTAAAATAAAACATCCTTTTGATATGTAGTGTGTTACTTTTAGAGTAAATGTTACTGAATCCAAAAATCTGATGGTACATTTTAAAACAAATTTTTGACAATTTAAAAAGAAATTTTCTAGAATCTTCTGAAAATTATTTTCTTTCAGAATTGTAAATCACTCATTCTAATACTTGAAGAAACCTATATGGAATTTGGTAAAAATGTTGGAACATTAGCATCAATTTCAAAATTCTGGATTCAAGATATCTTGAGTACTCAAAAGTAGTTTTAATATTCTTTGCTGACACCATAATATATATTTATGACGCATAGATATATTTATGTAAGCAATTATTTTTTTTTCATTTACCTGAAAAACATTTTGTTCTCTGGACAATTTATACCATAAGTGGTATAGAGCTTCACAAATGGCAGGAATGCAAGGTCAATGTGATTATCGTTTTTGAAAATAACGTTTGATGCCTTTGAGTAGTTTGCAACTCAAACAAACCTCATGCACAACAGAACAAAATGCAGCTTTGTCTTGTGTCATCCTCAGAGTTGCTAAATTTAAACGCACTCTTGCAGCTACTCTACCTTTAATCTCTTCCAAGGTCTTTCCCCCGTTCTCTGACCCACTATTTTGCCAAGCCTGGGGTTCTTTTTTTGGAAGCCACGCTCTCCTGCTAACATGTCAAAAGGATATGACATGAAGTCTCCCTATTTTTTCCACTAAGGAGCATACTGGTTGTACTTCTTTCAAAATAGACTTATCTGTTCTTCTGGTACTCAAAAGTAGTTTTAATATTCTTTGTTGACACCATAATGCAACTGCATAAGTTTTCCTCTGGTCTTCATTATTCATTATCTTGCTTTTATATACAATCATAAAAGACCAGAACAATAAAAATGATACTTCTATGGTACCTTTAAAAATGTATATCGTTGTAAGTACATGTGTGGGAACTCATGGTACATAGTTAAATTATTCAACAGATGCGCTCCCCCTTTCTTTGAAGCTGCTCATTAAAACTGTTGAGTAGCTCTGTTACATCTATCAGAACGGCAAGGGGTCATTTCCATTCTGCATCATTGAACTCCAGTATATCTTTGTTTTTTGAAAGCAGAAAAGTTGTAGTCTATGGAAATAAGTCATAGAAATACCTCAAAACTCTCCCTTGACTCAGCGAATGGTCTTCTGTGTGGTACAGAACATCTACATAGGCAACATTTAACTCAGATGGAAATCCTCTGTGATTTAGTGCATTAGCGCTAATAAAGTTAACACAAGATACCATAATTTTCATAAGAGTCCCACTTCAGTGATTTTCCACAGCCCTTGTTGGTGGATGAGGCAGTGTATGGTTATTGGATGAGAATGGTTATGTTTGTCCATCTTTTGGTAATATGAGCAATGACTCCTTTCTTAGACCCCACCATGCTAGGAGCACCATCAGTTGTCACGCTGGCTGGTTTATTCCAGTCCAGCTCCAAGCCATTCACAATCGGCAAGCCTTTTCATAGATATCTTCTCCTGTAGTTGTTCCTTTGAAGCTTTGCAGTGCAGCAAGCTCTTCTGTCACTTTGAAATAGTCATTTGTCCCACAAATAAAAATTAGAAATTGTGCAGAATCACGAACATCATTCATTACTTTTGTTGAGTGCCAAGGAAAAATAGGAAAGTTTTTTTCACAGAGTTTTGCAAATGCTGATGCAAATTGTCTCCCATTTCTTCAATCCTTCGTGTAATTGTAGGTCCTGAAAGACTCACTGTACTAAATAAATCAGCCTTTCTCTGGACACATTTCTTTGGCAACAGGAAGAAGGCATTCTTCAATAAATTCTCCCTCCATGAATGGTCTGCCAGTGCACGCTATTAGCTTGGCAACTTGAAAACTTGCTCACAGTGATGAAATATTTAGCTGCTCCTGCTTCACAAAAGTATTTTGCTGAGTTGTCAATGTATTTTTCAGTTTTAATATTTTATCTTTTCTCACCTCTCTGACCAATCATATTTATCTCTATGATGAGTTTGATAGTGTTGATGCAAATTGAAGTCTTTGAACACAGACACTATATTCTGGCATATTAAAGACACAACTCTTTCCTTGTACTTCATGAAAAAACAATTGTAAGTCCACTGTTCTTTGAATATTCTACAACCTGAGTCAATTTTTCTGTTTCTTTACATCATTGTTTCCTAGGTATTCCAAATTGCTATTAGGAAAATACATATGTGTATGTGTATATGCAGTGATATTTTACTAATAGCAGTAACTTTGCCTATACAGAGCCATATAGACTGCACTGCCCATGAATGCAGTCTGATCAGTGTCCATCAATGCAGCCTTGCCAGTCCACATCCTTTCAACCTCATCAGTGGCCATATTGGTGGAACTCTGCTTTATTTCAGACTGATACTTGTGCTGTGCAGGAAACGGCATAACGACAAAACTGGTTCCTCCACCATCTTTCCAGTTCACACTCCCCTGTGTGAGCCGCACTGGAATCTGATTGCATGGGCCTTCTCACCTCATTCCACTGCAGGATAAAATAAAGCACATATGCTTTTTTTTCTTCCAAATCTAGTGTGAGTTTAGCCATACAAGCATATGGCTGTACTCACCCTGCTCAGAAATGGTAACAGTGTGAACTGAGGCTTACACAGCATATAACATACAACATCATACACAACTGAATAGCGATCAGAATATAAATCAACTCACTCTCAATTAAATTGGGTTTCCTACTCCACAGCTGCCTGAAGAGCCAGATTAAGTTTACATGGGACCCTAGGCAGATTACAAGTTTGGGGCCTCCATGCAATGTCACTGAGCACTGACCATTTGCATGAGCACTGAGCACTTAAAGTTATCATTACCCCTGAGTGCTGACTATTTGCATTACTTCTGAGTACTGAGAATCTGTGTTAGCTCCAAGTGCTATTTGTGTTGTCACTGTGAGGCAATCCCCCTGGAAACTACCCCCAATCAACTAACCTACTTTAGAAAAAAAAGGCTCTCCTAACTTCAAAAAAAAAAAATCTACACTTATTCTTTCCTTGATCCTCAGGCAGCAGCAGGCTTTGCGCAGGCAAGCTCTTGACTCATCAGATCACATGGGGACTGAGAGAAGGAGTTGAGAGACAGAGAGAAGGAGGGGACTCAGAGAGTGCTGGGCAAATTCCACACACGCATATTGTGGGTCTGGTAGAAGTCTGCTGCTAAGCAGAACAGGCAGCAGGCGAAAACACCTGTCAGACCGCATATGTCCCACAAGCCATAATTTGAGGCTCCCTGGTTTACAGGAACAATTCAGCACCATGAATTATATTCATTTTATGTAACTATTTGTACATCTTTCTGTCCTTCTTAACAGATGTTCAATGGTTCCTAAATAATGGCCTTTCTGTCTTCTCACCACTTTCTCTTGGTGGTCTACAATTTTGAAAAATAATTTTTTCAAATCAATATCTTGATCACATTAGGACCTTCATTTTAGGGGAAATAAATAGAAGACGTGACCATTCAGATGCTCAAAAAGTGTTGCTGACCATACAAGCAGAGAAGAGCGTCTGTAGGTTTTTTATGTTCTGATCCGGCTTAACGCTAACTGAAGCACTTTGTTCAGACTATCTATTCCGCAAGAATAATGATCAGGTCCACCAGTATCTTTGGTGGTGGTAACAGAATCTACTCTACCTGCTGTTTTCAGAAAGGGGTTTATTATAAAATTTCAGTGACTCACAAAAGCATTGAGAGGCTGAAGTAATAGACTGTAGTTTAAATTCCAGTAAGGACTCCCAGAATCCCACTCCAATCTGGCCCACCTCAGAAACTGATGCTTCTGACAAAGTAAGAGAAAAATGTTTTGAAATTGATAGTGGCAGCTATTGTACAATTATTCTTGATCTAACTGAATTATGGACTGATATCATATCTGTAAGAGCTCCCAATAAAATGATTAAAAAGAAAAAACAGAAAGCCACTACTACAGCACAGTCACAGTTCCCGCTGAGAGATGGAGGCATCACACCAATCTTCATTCTGTGCACGACACCACCAAACCAAGAGATCTCTCAAGTACATCTGATTCATAGAAATGAAAGTCTCATTTGCTCCCTGCAGCGAGGGAATCTACCTTGGAAAGTAAGATGCACACTATAGAGACAAATGTACACATGATGCTCTACAGCCTTTTGGTAGTTCATGTTCACTATACTAGGTAAATCACTGCATATTAGCTATGTGAATTATGAAAAATCCCTACATGCCTTGGCTTTTTCTTGATCACCCTAAGAGGAAGCACATGCCTCACTAGTTTTTCCTCAAAGTAAAGCCAAACCGAACCAAACTCCTTGCCTTCTAGTTGATTTAAATTCATAGGGTGAGGTAGCAATGCCCTTGTGGATTTCTAAGATGGTTGCTCTTCAAAGGTGTAGACAGCTTTCACATTCTTACACACAGTGGCTAGTGGTATCAAACTACTGACCTTGTGGTTAGCAGCCCAATGTGTAACCACTATACTATGAAGGCTCCTTCATAAATACCTTTTGATTTCACTTGAACTTTTCACTTATCCTTTATTCTGGTTTGATTATGTTAAGAGATAGCCCCGGTAACACAGTGGGAAAGTCTTTGGCTTCTGATTGAAAGGCCTGTAGTTTGAATCCATCAGCTGACTGCTTTCATAAAGCTAGCTGTTGCTACTGTTAAGAAGCATTGGATTGATCCCAAGTCACACTAGCCTGGTATACATCACACAGAAACCCTTCCCACCCCCTCTTGCACCATCATCCCAGTCCAGTGGTTCTCAACCTTCCTCATGCTGTGACCTTTTCATACAGTTCCTCATGGGGTGGTGACCTCCAACCATAAAATGACTTTCATCGCTACTTCATAACTATAATTTTGATACTCTTATGAATAGTAATGCAAATATCTGATATGCAGGATGTATTTTCGCTATTAAAAATTGAACAGAATTAAAGCATAGTGATTAATCACAAAAACAATATATAATTATATGCTGTGAAATACGTACCTCTAAAGACAAATGAATCAAATTTTGTCTTGAAGCATGGTGTATCATGGGTAATAGTCTTAATAAAACAGCAGTAAACTATATTGCTACATTTTGCGAGAGTTTGCATAAAATTCATTGTCAGTGAGAAGGTCGAGATAGGTTCTTTCTCACCAGATCAGAAATTCTTGGGGTAGTCTTTGCAAAAGCAAAGTAAAGATGATCTTCCACAACAAGTCTACTTCTGTATTTAGACAGGATAACCAACAATTTGGAAAGCCCTGCTTCACAAAAATATGTTGTAAGAAATGGAAGGAGATAGCAACACAGTCTCAGAACAGAATCCAGAATTTTTTAACTGGCATTGTAGAGAAATCAGTTCTCGCTGCATTGCTGTTAATAAATTCAAGGAACTCCTCTTGTGCTGTCTCGGGAACATCTTCAACTTTGACAATGAATAGGCTTCTAGCAAGTGCAAATGATGTGTCATGTAAATTTGGACAGTACAATGAAATTTTGTCTGCAAGCACATGCAAGTGTTCTTTCCCAGAAATTATCATCATAATCCTTCTACCTGGTTCAGTGTCAGGTTCCTCAAAGAAAGCAGAGATGGTAGACAACATGTAAATTTTATTTCATCCATTTTTTTTTCAAAAGCTGAAGTTTCAACTGAAATGATAGAATCTTTTCAGATAAATTGAGGCTTGATGAATTTGGTCCTTTTAAGTGGAAATTGCTTCTAATGGCAGTCTTGCTTTCTGATTAAAAACTGTGCTGAGTTCATTAAGAAGCTCAAAAGCATGTTGTTTTAGTCCAGGTAGACTAGAGAAACAAATTCATAAATACACAAATGGGTATAAGGGAAAGGTTTATATCCAAGAGAAATGGAGCATTGAGAAAACGTCCCAGCCCAGTCCAGTCCAAGGTCTTAAGTTCGATATTAGCCTATCTGTCCTGTAACAGTGTGGCCGTCATGTATTTGCTGTGCCAATTTCATGATCGTGATGTAGTGGTGGAGTCTAGCCTGATAATCTGGAGATAGCCATTGAGTAGCCAATGAGGTCTCTGTGTGGCCAGGCTTCCTCCTGAGACTTCTGGGAAGTCTCGCTATATTTCCCTCATGAAGAAGAGAGGCCATCTCCCCATTGTTGAAAGTCAGTATCAGAGACAACAAACTATGGACAAGACAAGATGGCAGCGTCCGAGGAGCTGAAGGAGCCAGAGGAGGAGCCACACAGTCTTTACTTGAGGGAACCAGACCTCTGAAGCTGGAAAAAGCACGTGAAAACCCCTGCCAAGACTGAGTTGCTTCTACCACCACGGGATGCTGTTGATGGATCCTGAGCTCTGGAAGCGAGGAGCATTGGGGAGACCCCCACCAGCACCAGGATGCTGCACCCACTGGCCTGTGACTTCATGAGTCAGAAGGAGACTTTATAGACTGGTATTGGGTGGATGGGCTAATATCAGACTTATGACTTTGAACTGGACGGTTGGAATGCTTTTTCAATGTTCCATTCCTCTTGTATATAAACCTTATTCTTATATCCATATGCATGCCTATGAATTTGTTTCTCTAGTTTACCTGGACTAACACATTATGGTACCTTAGGAGTGGGTTACTAGAGAAACAAATCATAAAGATGGAGGGTAGATGCTTGTTTGACATTTTGCTTCATAGTATTGTTACTTCTTTGGGTAAACAGAGTCAGATATGTCCTTCCAGTTTACTGACTTATTTTCTGAAAACAATATGGGAAGTTAAAGTTTGATTACTTTGTTTAGAAGCTGTCCTTGGTTATTCCTGTATGAAATGGCCAGAATGAATACTGCTAATGTTTATCTTGAGCTCAGGGTAAAAGCCACCATTTGAATGTCTTAGAACATATGCTGCTCAAGGAGGAAGGTTGAAATGGTTGATGAAGGTCAAGGTGGCTGACAGAATGCATAGATGTGTTTTGAAGCCATAAGAGACCTAGTTCCATGTTTTTTTATAAATAGAAAAGATTAGATAAGGATATAGATAAGCTTAATAAGTATTGACCTTGACTGCTTTAAGAATTAAGTTTAGTTTCTGACTCTATGCTATTTATACTGATTTCTTATGCTTAGTATTATAGATATATGGATATAGATATATGGAAGTATGAAAAGAAAGCATATAAAACAATTGCCTCAAGCCAACAGTTTGACCTACAGCTGGGTCTAGGACTCACCTTCAAAGATGTCTCTGAAGACAGTGCCCCCCCCCCCTGCCCTTAGGTGGGTTTAGACCACATCAAAAACGTCTCTGAAGAAATTAGCCCCACCCAGTCTTTTGGAGTACTCAGGATGTTTGCATTCTGAGAGAAGGTCAGACTGACCGATTGAAGAAGGATGAAGTCTGTTTCCTTGGAAAATCTTCACTAGCGATTATTTTCAGAAGTGAAGAAATCTGGAACCATGAAACTAACTCCTTTCTGGGACTGAATGTTAAAGGAAGCCTGTGGCAGGCTGAAATGCTTGTGCGGTGACCACCCAGATCTATTCTTTGAGTAGAAGTATCAGAACTGCAGCAATAAAGAGATGAATTGAGTTTGGCCACTGACACCTGTGGACTTGGTTCACAGAAAATAGAGAAGATGAGAGCAGGCTGATGGGTCTGAAGTTCATGACCTAGTGTGAGAGGACTGGGCTTGTTGAGCATTTGTGATGGGACCATGGTCTAAAGGGAAGGCGACCCTACCCTGGTGAGGCTAAGTGAGACGGCCCACATTGAACGGACCAGAACCTGACCAGAGGAAGGGAGCGATTTGAGTCTGTAAACTGGTGCATATTGCTGCTGGCTTTATGGATTGCCTGTCCTGATTTGACTTTGCTAATGGATGCACACTTCACAAGGTTCCAACTGGAATGAAGATTCATCACTTTGAAAGATATGATTGTTTCCTTAGAGCACTGGGTTGATATAAGTGGGCAATATAGAAATTATATACTCAAAATGGGGAAATAAAGGTATGAAGTGATTGGATTGCAAACTCTCATAGGTGGGGGAATATATATTCATAAGATTATAAGATCAAGGTGTAGCTATTATGTAACTGCAACTGTAAGGCAAAGGATATATTTTGTTTTGTTCACTTATGGAATATTGTTTTTAAATGATCATGGAACATGTTGAATTGTATGACTTTTTAGTCTTATCCTGTTGGGTATAGATATGATTTTATTGTTTATTTGAAAGTTACATGTGGTTACAGAGTTATGTAAAAATGTGAAATTGACTAGGGGTGATCTGTGGTGGTCATGTATTGGTTATGCCAATTTCATAATTGGAATATAGCTATGGAGTCTAGCCTGATAATCTGGAGATATCCATTGAGTAGCCAATGAGTCTTCTGTGTGGGCATGGCTTTCTCCTGAGACTTCTGGGAAATCTTGCTATATTTCCCTCATAGAGAAGAGAGGCCATCTCCCCAGTTGTAGGGAGTCATTATCAGAGACCACGAACTACGGACAAGACAATATGGCAGTATCGAAGTAGCTGAAGCAGCTGGAGGAGAAGCCATACAGCCTTTCTCTGATGGAACCAGACCTCTGCTGCTGGAGAAACCACGTGCAGACCCCAACCAGGGCTTAGATGCTTCTACCACCACGGATGCTGTTGATGGACACAGAGCTCTTGAAGCCAAGAGCCATGGAGATATTCCCACCAGTGCCAGGATTCTGCACCCACTGACCTGTGACTTCGTGAGTTGGAAGGAGACTTTATAGACTGGTATCGGGCAGATGGGCTAATATCAGACTTATGACTTTGAACTGGATGGTTGAGATGCTTTCTCAATGTTCCATTCCTCTTGTATATAAACCTTATCCTTATATCCACATGCATGCCTATGAATTTGTTTCTCTAGTTTACCCGGACTAACACAACCAGTCTATAAAGTCTTCTTCTGACTCACGAAGCATGTGCAATGTCACCGGGACAATCACAGGCCAGCAGGTACAGAGTCTTATGTATCCAGTGGCACTAGAAGCAGTAGAAGCATCCCAGTGTTGGCAGGGGTCTCCCTATGGCTCCTCATTTCTAGGGTTCTGGGTTCATCAACAGTATCCATTGGTAGTAGAAACATCTCAGCGCTGGATGGGCTCTGTGGCTTCTTTGGCCCCAGAGGTCTGGTTCCATCAGGGCAAGACCATTTGGCTTTTTCTCCGGCTCCTCCAAGTACCAGGACTCAGACTCTATAAGTATAGGTTTGCAAAAAAGCCACCATCTTACCTTGTCAGTAGACTGTCTACAAGAGACTGAGTCGATGATCTCTCATCTCCATGAGGGAAATATCACGAGACTTCCCAGAATTCTCAGAAAAAGCCAGGCCCACAGAGAGGTCTCATTGCCAATCTCCAGATTGAAAGGCTAGACTCCTCCCCTACACTCTTAGTCAAATTGGCACAAGAGTACATGACTGCCACACAAGTTTTCAAAACTTTCAACCATCCACTTCAGTGTGAAATAGCAGAGCATTATTCTCTGCATCCAACTTTTTGCACAGTTGCAAAAATATTTGACTGTTTAAAGTGCTCACCTTTACAAAATTGACAGAATTTATGACGGTTTTCATTATTCTTGTAACTCTTGTGGCAGCGTATTCATTGCTATTTGGCAATGAGTCATACAGTGAGTTCAAATGACTTACAGTGACTCATCCAGTACTAACTGTTGATACCCAGGTCAAAATCCTAGGATAACTGGAGCACCATCTATGCAAACAACACAAACCTTTTCACAAGAGATTTCATGTTCTTTCAGAAATGAACCAACTGTTTCAAATAACTCATGTGCAGTAGTTGTCACGTCAAGAGGTTTGCAAAAATGCTCATTTTTTAAGTCACCATCATTAATATGCCTAACATAAACCAGTAACTGTGAACCATTTGCAATGTCTGTACATTCATTAAGCTGGTTGCTAAATATTAGAAGTGGAACATATCTAATTTCCTTGATTGCCTGATCATGAATATGAGCAGACATGTCATCTATACTTCTGTGGGCAATGTTATTAGATATGGAAATTGCAGTCAATTTTGTAACAAATTCATCTCTGGTCATAACTTGAACGATGTCTTTGGCCACTGGCTACAGTAAATCCTCAGCTTAATGTGAGGTTTCATAGCTTTAGTGATTCTGAGTGCCATCAAATATGAAGCTTCAGTGGTTGCTACATTTTTGTTTGTCGTACTTGTCACCAGTGTCAAGTCCAGTTTTCTTGATTTCATCAGCTTTGCTTCTAAAATAGTTTGTATCCTTGCATCCAAGTAAAACTTGCATGCTTGCTATCAAAGTGGTGTTTTAGTCTGTTTGGCTTTGTAAATTCAGCTGATAGAATTTCACAACAGATAACACATTCTGGTTTTTCAGTTCCTGCTGTAATTACTGAGGTAAAACCAAACTAAAAAAATCCTCACTAGATTTTCTTTTCTTAATGTTCTTCTCTACACGATCCACTGTCATGGGATGGTTTGCTAATAAAAATAATGTATAACACTAGTTGTAATACTACAAAAGATGATACATGGCATAGTTTAGTCAATACATTTCATTAAAGTTCCCTATGATTTAACATGCTCTGCTTTGCTGAGTTCTTTATTTTTTGCATATTTGTTACTATTACAAGGAGGCAGCATACACATCAACCACAGCTAAATAAAAAAAGACTGATCAGCATCCAGATTAAGTTCCAATGGTACAGATATTTTTTGCAGTTGTTGATGATTTTACAGTACATGATTTTAAATGTACCCAGTAATTATAATTAATGAAGTGTTTTACCTTGAATACTACTGCTTTCAACACAGCAGCTGCTCTCTACACAGTAGCTACTCACTACACATGTGAGACTAGTCCATATCAGTACATTATGGCATCAACCCTGTCACATGCACCTGTATTTGTAAGGGATGTATGAGATGGGGTTGGCACAATGATGTCATCAGACTGGGTACTTTTATATGGGTGTATCTGCATGTGAGCAGACCCGCTTCGAGATGAGAAGCAGTTTCTTGGTTCTTAAGACCATCAGGAATATGTTTTTTCTGAATGTTTTAGGAGACCCCGATGAAAGGGTTGCCCAACACCCAAAAGGGTCATGACCACAACTTGAGAATCATTGTCTTAATTGCTACTATGCTAGAGCTCATTATCATAATCACTAGATCAACACATCTCACTGAGAATTTGTCTCTTATACCCTGACCCCTACTTTACCAAAAATAATGCCTTTCTTTTGAAACTAGTACCCCAAAGTAGGTGGGATTAAGTCTCACCACCTCCACTTTTAAGTATTTCTTAGAAATTTTATACTTCTTCTAACACATGTTTATTCATTATTCTGGTAATCCATGGTGCATTCAATATTCTTCACCAGCACTATATTTCCAATGAATCAGTTCCTTTCTAGTCTTACACTTACTTCTCATTATCTAATTTTCACATGTATTGGAAGTGATTTAAAATATTAGGCTCAGGTCACATACAGTTTTATTCCCAAAGCAACATTTTAAAGAGTTTTTTGAAAACAGATCTGTATAATGCCAAATCTCCTTTGATTTCTTGATGGTTGATTATGCGGGTATTGATTGAAAATTGAAATGAAAGGAAATCCATGAAGACATTACTATGCTCTTCACTTATCATAATGTTTATAACTACTGGCCTTGTGAGGTCTTTGTTTTTTTATGGTAAGGTATAATTCATTATTAAGTTCTTTGATCTTCTTCAGTAAGTGCTTCGAGTTCTCTTCTCTTTTAGCAACCAAGATTTTGTTATCTGGATGTCACAGCTTGTTAATGAGTGTTAGTGAATATCTCATGCCATGCTCTTTTTCATAAAGCAGAGCTTCTAAAATGGTTTGCTCAATATATAATTAATATGAAAGGACCCAACCATAGCACATGCCTTTCCAGATTTTAAACTATGTGGTATGTCTTTTTGTTCTGTTTGAAAGACTTTCTTCAGGTCTATGTGCAGATTTCATATGAGCACAAGCATAAATTCTGGTTTCCAGTATTATCTACATTTTTCTATGATCCACATTTGAATATATTTTGCATAACCATTAACAGATGTATAATATATTCCTGTGATTCTTTTCTTTCAGCAGAGACCCATTCAACATCATCAATAGTATCTATGATGCTAAGCCCCTTTCTGAATTCAGCTTGAATATCTGACAGCTCCCTGCTGATATAACACTGCAAACACTCTTGAATTATCTTCAGCAGAATTTTACTTGTATGCAATAGCAATGGTATTGTTCCAATATCTATCTGTGTTATGTTGAGTCATTTTTCTTTGGAATGGGCACAAAGACATAATTATTTTATAGATGATTGGCCAGATTGGGTTTCCACATTGCTTGGTGAAGACACGTGAATACTTTAGGGCTTCATCAGTTTTTTGAGATATTTCAGTTGGTATCTCATCAATTCCTGGGATTGTTTTTCACCAGTGTCTTCAGTGTGCTTGAACATCTTCCTCCAATATATCTTCCTTCTTGGTCAGATGTTACTTTCCAAACTGTTTTTAACAACTACCAATTCTATATGGTGCAGGCTCTGTGTTTTCCTCTCATCTCATTTTGATGTTTCCTGTGTCATTCAATATTTGATTCTCGCATTGAAAACACCATGGACCAAATCTACTCAATCCTATTAAGTTTGCATTGAGTCATAATTACTTCTTTGACAATAGGTTTTGGCTTTGAAAATATGTTTTTCCCTCCATTTGTGGATTGGGACGCCAGTAAAAAGATGTTATATTGGGAGAAAGAGGGCAAAATTTGTCTACAAAAGGAGCTGAAGATGGAATGGTCAATGAAAGTATTTGTCAGTTCTATCAAGTATACTTATAATAAGGAGGACAAAATCGTGACACATGTGACATTTCACAAATATTGTCCTACATTTAAAGAGCCTGTGTAGTCTAGGAACTCTCTTTGGCAGCATAGGTTATGCATTGGGCTGCTAACCAGAAGGTCAGCTGCTTCAAAACCCACCAGCCACCCCACTGGAGAAAGATGGGGTTTTTCTACTCTTGAAGCATCCCAGAACCTCACAAGGGCAACTCCACTCTTTTGTATGTGGTCACCATGAGTCGGAATCAGCATTATGGCAGCGATTTGGTTTAGATGGTATAGGGGGTTATACATTGTTCTATGAACCACAGAAAGCAACTTTAGATACTTCTTAGGGGGAAAGTGAGGCCTTTGTCTCTCCACAAAGACTGACAACCTCAAAAATCCAGAGGTAGTTCTACTCTGTCCTATGGAGTCACTGTGAGTTGGAATCAACCTGGTGGCAGTGAGTTTTTAGTTTGGATCCTTAGCACAACGATAATGCATAATAATAAAGATAGAGAAAATGAGTACCCACTGGCTTTACCTTCCACAAAACCACCTGAAA
Organism: Nesogale talazaci; assembly: GCA_004026705.1. Taxonomy (NCBI): domain Eukaryota; kingdom Metazoa; phylum Chordata; class Mammalia; order Afrosoricida; family Tenrecidae; genus Nesogale; species Nesogale talazaci. The sequence goes on from PVJH01001088.1 coordinate 147,410, forward strand.
ATCGAGATGAATGTTAATGAAATAAGCAGACAACACCCTGACATATCTGACAATTAAAGAAAATAACAGTCTACCTTTAAACAGAAAGAGATGTGGCTTAAATTAATACTAGATTTAGCTCCTTGCCTCTTTCATATGTCAATTGTATGGTATAACTACAACGTATGTGAAGAATCTCAAAGATTCCATTATTATTTGTTATTCTAATCTCTATGTGATGTCTATGTGATCAAGAGATGGGAACTTTCCAAACCCTTGCAAGCAACTCAGTGTGCTCAAATCTTTTGGGGTAGAAAGTTTTTCTTCCTTCATTACATCAACTAGTCAAGATTTCAGGGTAGCACTAACAAAATTTCTTCAGCACATAATATTTGTGTATGAAAGCCCTTTTCTTTCCTCTAGTGGGCAGAATCTTTATATAACTACCTTCTCCCTCACTCTAAAGCTAGTCCCTAATTTCACTCAGGCTGACTAAATGTGGAAAGATTACTATCTTAAGTACAAACAGAGCTAAAGCTTAAGCTTTAAGAAAAGATGGGGTGGGGGAGGATGGTGGCTGTCCTAACTAACTTTAAGACATCACTTAGTAAATAACAGACTTTCAATATGACTTTAGAAGAAACATGGGTGAATATAAAGATATCGTCTCCACTTACATATGACCCTGGACATACTTATAAAAGTATCCCCAAAGGGCAATTGCTTTTTAAAATGTTTCACAGCATATCTCTTTAGAAACAAGTAATTCATACTTAAGAATATGAATAAGAAGGGATAAACTAGGATTCCCTTATTTCATTCCCGTTGCATTGCTCTGATTCCAAACATTAGTAAGGAGCATGTAGTAAGGAAAAATCATCCTAACAGGATTCCAAGTTCACAGGACCTTCATAAAATTCCTAAGACAAATAAACAAACAACATATGTTTGGTAACTTCTCAAAATTCTCCGCGGACTCCTGATCAACCAAAGGGTAAAGCCTCAATTTCTCAACATGGCATGTTGTTTTTGGCTGTTGCTGATTGGACTCCCCATTCACGGTGACTGCAAGCACAATGGAAGGAAATTCTGCCCACACCTGTGACATCCCTTTGACCAGTTGTGGTACAGATGCTGAATGGCACTCCGCCGCCACTCCTTTGTGTATTGTGACATAGAATACTCCTTTATTAATAAATTAACAACCTACCTTTCAAGTCTTGTCTCTTGCCATTCATTCTCCCTTCCTCTACTTAGCTTATCAACTTAATGACTCAGTCTTGTGCATTTCCACTTCTTAGACCATGAAGAGAACTAAAGATTTAGCATTGAAATTAATTTTGTCCTAACCAACTATGCCATTTCACCTTAGGTTAATTCTGACCATACACAAGCTCACCGAGATCTCACCTTCTTACTGACACTTCTCCCACCTTAAGTTTCTATCCACTTTTATTATTGTCTCACTTTTATTATTGTCTTTAAGTTTTTAATTTCTTCTTTTGCCCTCTGTTTCCACCAGAATGTCTAACTTTCAGCCTTTTTCTGAAGGCAAACATTATCCACCCTGTGAAAGAAAAATCGAGCAATTTCAGTCCATAAATATTTAAATCCTCAGAAACCTAGGGAACAGTTCCACTCTGTCCCATAGGGTGACTGACTTAGAATCACCTCCACAGCAGAGGGCTTAATTTGGTTTTATAACACCTTTCAAATCTTTTCCAAGAGTTATATGACTGCAATTTAACTGCTGAATGGAGCTCTGGCCCAATATGACTTTTTTGTCACAACCATATTGAGACTTTTTTATGTTTTTACCCCAAAATATCACATCCCTTAGAAAATAGGCTTCTGCTCAGTTAACACAAATGGGTATGCAATTGACTATTAACTGAAAAGTTGACCATATCAACCAACCCACTCAGAGGTGACCTGAAAGACAGTACTGCCACAGTATTTCCCAAAAGCCTTGGCATGTCAAGCCCTTTAGAGCAGTTCTACCCTGCACACAAGGCTCATTTGATGGTAACCCCACCACCAACTTACCATATAAATACTAGCCCAAGTACCATCAAATAAGCTTTCTTAAGATGAAAGTACAGTGGAATTCATGGCCTTAGGCTTAGCCCTAACTTTTTCATGATTCTTTTCTTTACTAGTTTATTGTCATGAGGTTACCAAGTGTTTTTGTTCTAAGCCACAAAACTTATGGGTCTACAATCTAATCACTGTTTCTTGAAAGCAATGTGGTAATTTTTCCCATGGTCCATGACATTTGCTTTTCTGAGACTTTCCTTATCTTTACCCAATCAGCAAAGTCCTTCCTAGTCTTTCAAGTGTTCCTTCTACGAAGTCTTCATGAAAATCCTTAAACTTCTTCCAACTTGGCATATGCCTTATTTACACAACTTCTCAAATTGCATTGTATTTTTTTGTTTATTTGTTTCTTTTTTACCCTTGCATATGTTTACCCCAAACAGACTGAGACCTCTGTAAGAGCTAGCTTAGTCCATAACAACTTCTTTCTCACTCACAGCTGAGACCATATGTGCCCTATAAAAATGTCCCTGGGGCTACTCCAACAATTTCATGGAATTTGGCCAGCATCCACTCCCAATCTTTTTTCCAAATTTCTTATTCTACTCTAATACTCACTTGCCTCATATCCAAGCTCCTATTACTGGATGAAGTAGGTGTGTTCTGCCCTTCTGTCCAGCTTCTTTAGATGGAGCCCTCAGTTTAACTACCTTTCTCAACTTGGATTTGGATTTTATCCTGGGGTCTACAGCATCTTTATTTTTGTAACAGTTTTATTGGCATATGATTCACATACCATACAATTAAATGGTCAAAATATATTATTAAGTGTTATGCAATTATCACTACAATACATGTTGGAACACTTTATCATTGTGCCAATTATTATTAGCTACCCATTATCCACAACTTCTCCTGCCATCAGCCTGAGGAATTATTAATCTAGTTACTGTCTTGATGCATTTCCTGAACTTCAGATAAAGAAAATGGTAGGAAAAAAATGTCCAGAATAGCAACAAAGGACCCAAAGCAAAAAACAAAGGCATTACTCCTAAGTCTATTCCAGCTCATAGTGATTCCCATAGGACAGGGTCGGACTGCCCTTGTGAGTTTCAGAGACCATAACCCTTTGGGAGTAGTAAACCTCATCTTTCTCTTGCAAGCAAAAAATGAAAGACAGAAAATCATCAATGCAAAAGAAAGCAGACGGTAACAGAAACTAGAACAGATTGAAAATGAGTCAAAAGGAGAAACAATCATAATATATTGATTTTCGGAGGGGGCATCACAGCCCTCTGGTGGGAGTGGCAGGCCCAGCCTTGCTCCTGGTGAGTTGCTGCTGGATTTGAACTGCCAACCCTGTGGGCACAGTCCTGCACTCAACCACTTCGCCACTGGGGCTCAGCCTTTAATATATTGATTTAAAATTAATTTTATCTACAATAATCCACTTTTGAATGACTTTGAGAGCAAGATGATTCATATTCTTCACTGATGGTCTGAGCAGTTCAAGGGCCTCTTAATCTGAGTGGAAACTGCAAATGGAGTTTGGTTTTTACAATCATCCACAGCCTTCTGCAAACTGGGTGATAAGTGTTTTATTCTTGTACCCAGAGGTCAGTCAGCTTGTTCCAGCCCAGCCTATAAATATTCAAACTTGAGTTCTATTTTTTCCAGATAAAGAGTTTCAACAAAATAAACCTACTTGATGTTTTGAATGCTTTGTTTGTCTGTTTTCTGAATCAGAAAGGGGCTTCTCTTCACAAGGGAAAGTTAATGATTTATGTATTAAAAATTAGAGTGAGAAGATATATGCCCAGCAATCTCTCTTGTTCCACAATTTCCATCCACACCAATCAGTCTCAAATTTAAGCTCAATGCAAAGTAATGTCAAAGAATGACCACTTTAGATTATATTGTATTAAGTATAGGGGATAAAAAGACCATAGGATAAAGTCATAGAAATGCTTAATCATGAGTTCATCTCTCATTTTCGCACACCCTTTCATACTGACTTCTCTTAGTTTCTCAATAAGGTCATAGATCTCATCTGCTCAAGAGTGTACAATAAGCTCTGCCTAGAATACTCCACTTTTTCATGATCAAATGGCCATAATTTTTCAGGTTTTACATAAATATCACCATCCTTAGAAATTCTTTTTGATTTCCTTTTAATTTGCAATGTAGAGTACCCTATATGTTATCATTGTATTGAATTATAAAAATAATAGCTTTGTTCTTAAGAAATACACAAGATATTGAAGAAAAAAGGCGTGTGGTAAGTGTAACATAGGTAGATGTGGTTCAGGAAAAAAATTGTAGGACTGACAGTAAGAGCCCAAATGTCACAAAAATGTTGAGATTGTTGACTCTGGCTAGAGTGTATACAGAGGTGATTGGAACTTCTCCTACACACTATCATAGCTCTCTGTGAATTTCCATCATTGCACTGGCACATTATAATGCACTTTTGTGCATTACAGATTGTAGTCTCATTCCTAGTCATCTCTATATCTCTAAGATCTGTCATATAAGAAGATCTCAATTACAGTGTAAATGAGTAGTGAGGAATCAAAAGCAAGAGATCATCCTATGTGTTGGTTTTTCCAGGCAAGGCATGTCAGAGGAGGTAAAACTTGGAATATATCTTTCAAATTGCTTTAATTAGGGAGATGATAGGGAAATAACAGATATGAACATGGAAACAAATAAAAGCCAAGAAGGAAGCATAGATATGGTAATACAGGAGACAAGAGTGCCATTGTGATGGGGCCAATTTCTCATAAAGGATTAATAAGAAATAAGTTATAGTATCTAGTGAAATGCATCAGATTCTATAGGTCCTTCTGATGTAGGAAGGGTCTTCAGGGAGAGACTAGAATCTTCCATTGAGCCCCGTTGTAAGAACGATTGTAATATCCACAACACTTGCTTCCCCTCAGTGGCGCAGAAATTAAGCCAATTGTGATGACTCATTGTTTTTCTCTCTCACATCGGTCATTGATCTTTAATTTCAAGCAGGCTTTACAGTTATTCAGATCCTCTTTTCGAATTCCAGGCAGGAATCTAGACAGATGACAGCTTGGTTTGACTTTGCCATTACATAGCTCCAGGAAAATGTTGCAGTGTTTTCTTCCTATGCTACTCTAACCACATTGCTTCAGGCTCCGAGAGCTCTGCCTTGATGAAACAACAAGAAGAAGAGGTCATCTTAAATAGGTTTCAACTTTCAAGTGCAGAAAATAAGAACTTCAATTCTGACGATTAGCCATCTTAAGCATAGTTTATACTCTATGAGGTGCCAAAGCTTGACATGAAAGATTTTTAAATGCTTCAAGCTGTGCAAGCATGTGCTTCCTCTGATCGACGTACATGATTATCCTGAACACAGGCCAAACCTGAGCTGAACAATGTGCAGAGTAGCCTCTGCTGTATGCCTTTTAAAGATCGACACTTTATTTATGTGTTTAGGTATTTATATATTTATTTTTACTGAAAATTCCAATACTGATTCACAAGAGGTGTATCTTTATGAGGGATTCACGATTGAAGAATATGACTATAAAATACGTATAACATTGAATGCAGCCAAGTGGAGGTACAGATGAATAGTAGCCACTTTGAACTTTTCTTTGGCAAGCGCAGGCCAGGGCAGGAAAAAAGAAAACCAAACTTCAGAAAATGAAGTGATCATTTGTTCTTTAATTAAATTACCAATCATTAGCATAACAGCATCTAAAAATATGTATGTCCAGAAAATATTCAAAAACACATTTTAATATGTCCTATAGGCGGCACTAGTAGTGCAGTGATAGAATCCTCACCTTCTATATTGGAGACGTGGGTTCCATTTTAGCTAAAGAATTGTGTGTGATGCAGCCATCCATCTTTCAGTAGAGACCGGGGTTTTATTAAAATATTGAACAAGTTTTAGTGATGCAGGACTAAAGAGAATAAAACAATAGGTCTGGTGGTCTACTTTCAAATAAAACTAAAAAGAATATTTTGCCTGACCGGAGTCTGATCTCCAGCTAACCATGGGGATGGAGTGGGACCAGGCATTGTTTTCTCCCACTGTGAACGAGGAAAGCATGAATCAATTGGAGTTGACTTGATAGCAGCTGAAAACAATGAAATATCTCATATGTTTAGATGTCTACACATCTATACTGGAAAAAAAATCTTAAAACTTTAGTTATAAAATCTCTCCTTTTACAAATATTTATTGAACACCTATGGACTATTAAAAATGGCTCTATTCGTGGAGAATATAAACAATAAAAATTTCAAGAAAATATCTTGCCCTCGGGATCCGACATTCAAGTAGGGAGAGATTAAATAGAGTGGCTAGGTTTAATAGAGTTCAATAACAAAAATGAAACAAAGCAGAAGAAAAGAAAGCATTGACCGACCCATCCTAAAAAGCAGCTGCCATTGAGTCAATTCCAACTCATAGAGACTGTAGAGGTAGAGAGAATCTGCCCTGTAGGCTTCCAAGACTGTAAGTTTTTATGGGAATAGCAAGCCTCATTTTTCTCTGACAGAGTGGCTGGTGGTTTAGAACTGCTGGCTTTGTAGGTAGGAGCCCCAGATGTCACCCACTACGCCACCAATTGGGACGTGGTGTAGTCCCCGCCAAGCTGTGCTGTGGCAGAAGCTCTGGAATGTTCAAGATTCGGTCCCACCCGTAACCCATTGCTACTGGAGGTGTGGTGGACGTGAACACTGCTTTACAAGAGGTGCTGGAGACTGCCCTCCTCCACGATGGCCCAGCACGTGGAATTCGCAAAGCTGCCAAAGCCATAGACCAGCACCAAACTCATCTCTGCGTGCTTGCATCTGACTGTGATGAGCCTATGGATGTCATGTGAGTGGAGGCCCTGTGTGCGGAACACCAAGTCCACCTCATTAAGGTGGAAGATGACAAGAAACCAAGAGAGTGGGTGGGCCTCTGCTCAATTGATAGAGAAGGAAATCCCCCTGAAGTGGTTGGTTGCAGTTGTGTGGTTGTTGAAGACGACGGCAAAGAAGCTCAAACCAAGGATGTTACTGCAGAATATTTTAAATGCAAAAAAAAAAAAGAGCAAATAAAACTCTTCAGATCATTAAAAAAAAGACATAGAGTGGAAGAGCCAATGTAGAAAGGAAGAATGCAGGAAGAGAGGCAGCTGTGTTCAAATGATCAATTTGAAGTTTAAGTTTTTTTCCAGAGACTGTGTGAAAGTAATACTGCTCTTCAAAACAAACCAGCAACTTGCCATTTAGTCAACCTATTAATTGATACCCCTTTTGTATTAAAAAAAAAAATGCCAAAGCCTTATTCTCCAAAAGAGATCAATGGGCCTTTCTTCCAAGCAGATAGACTCAAACCTCCATTCTTTTGTTTATTCATTAAGTATATTAACCATATGCGTCATTAATCTCCCGGGAGTAAGACAAGTTTCATGAGGCCTCTTTCTAAATCGGAAAAGAATCAGAGAGAGAGAGAAAAAAAAAAACAGGTGGAACTCAGGACTAGCTAAAAGTAAGTGAAAAGAGACAAACAGTTCAAAGAAGCACAAAGGTGAGAATGCAAAATACATCAGACAGGTCACCTAAAATTACCCCACCTGTTGTTTTCACCTTCTTGGACCCAGCAGCATATACCCAATCAAGGGCATCAAAGAATGTGGGTTTATCTTGGAGATATTTTTTTCTAACTAGGTCTGGGGATAAAATAGTTGGAATATTTAGATAAAATTATGGATATGCTTGTATAGTAATGCAATAAAGATAAAATGCTTCATATTATCATAAAATTATCTGATTGTTTTAACCTTCAATTGTATTGTTATTTTCAGCTAGAGAAATAGAAAGCAACTTAATAAAATATAATAATGAGATGAAATCAACATCAGAAATTCATTGAAATTTGATTAATCTGCTCAATGTAGACAATGCAATGAAACAATTCAAAAATCTAAGTGATTTTTTCGATTAAGGAATCATACAAAAAAACCCTTTCCCTTCCCTCTTTTCACTGCTATGAAATTACAACAAATTCATGCCAATAATCTTTAGAGGATGGAATTAAGAACAGTGGTGTCACTATACAACTAACTACTTCATATCTTTCTTTCAACTTCCTCTTCTTTGTGTTGTGCACTATTGTTTCCCCATATCACATCTCTCTTTTCTTATATCCCAATTCACCATTGTTTCCTCTTCCTGCTAGATCTTTGCCTAGTGATAGCAATAATGTCCCACACAGTACCTAATAAATGCCAGACACCATTTCAGCCACTTTAAATATATTTACTAGTCACATTTTCTAGATAAGGAACTAATATGCACCTGCCAGTTTGCCATACAGGGATGGCTTGTAGGTTGTGATATGGAAGCTCTGTCAACTGTAGTTTAAATACCAGTAAGATCACCACTGTGAGCAGTTTTCAGTGACTCCTGCAGACCAAAATGGAGTAGGAAGAAAGGCTTGTCAACCTACTTCTGAAACCTTGCCATGACAATCTTACAGATTACAACAGAACATTATCCAACTCATTATCACTGGTCACGTTGTGAAAAGGTATTAATTGCTGAACAGTAGGATTATGTTTGGTGATGTAAGGGGTTAACAATTTCTGGGGAGCACTTCATAAAGTGGATTGACAGAACAATCACAATGAGGGACCAAAAGTGGCCATCCTGAGCACGACACAAAAATGGACAATGTATTAGTCTGCTACAATTAAGGGTGTTCAAGAGGCAGAGTCAACTTGATAGCTGCTGTGGCGGTCATATGCCTATGTTAGTTTCATGATTGAGATGTAGGGGGTGGCTTCTAGCCTGTTAATCTGGAGATAGGCATAGAGTAGCCAATGAGGCCTCTGTGTGGTCATGGCTTTCTCCTGAGACTTCTGGGAAATCTCATGATATTTCCATCATGGATATGAGAAGCTATCTTCCCCAGTTGTTGGGAGTTAGTCTTAGAGACAATGAATCATGGAGAAGACAAGATGACAGTGTCTGAGGACCTGAAGGAGCCAAAGGAGAAGTCACACAGCCTTACCCTGATGAAATTAGACCTCTGAAGCTGGCAAAGCCACGTGGAAACCCCTGCCAGCACTGAGTTGCCTCTACCACCAATGGATGCAGTTCATGGGCTCTGAGCCCTGGAAGTGAGGAGCTATGGGGAAATCCCTGCCAGCACCAGGATTCTGCACCCACTGGCATGAGTTGGAAGGAGACTTTATAGACTGGTATCGGGCATATAGGTTAATATCAGACTTATGACCTTGAACTGGACTGGGTTGGGATGCCTCCTTAATGTCCCATTCCTCTTGTATATAAATCTTACCCTTATATCGATATCTAAGTCTACGAATTTGTTTCTCTAGTTTACCCAGACTAACACAACTGCCACAGCTATCTATGTCTTTTTGGTTGAGAAAACTGTAGCATTGTTAAGTAACTTGTCCAAGGTCACACTGATCACAAGGATCAAGCAGTCTGCCTGCAATCCATGCTCACAAATAAAGGTTCATAGTACTTCTGAGTAGAAGTTATACAATTGTGTGCACATCTCTAATCTAGGCAAATACCTGAGGCATTTTCTCTGTTGGCTTCTCTTTACTGGTAGACTAGTAACCATCCACAACCTAGAGAGAATTTGGAGATGTCCCTCTTTCCAAGGTCTGGGGAAATACATGAGCACCTCACAGACCTAAAACTTTAGGCTCCTAGTGATCATGTGAACCCCATAGGGCTATGATGAGAGAACCTGGAATCTGCACTGATAATACTTTAGAACTGATATCCTATTGAAATACTCCTTTCTATATATTCTCAAAGGCAATGGTAGCAACTGAGGGACTAAAGGAGCTGCTGTAAATGGCGGAATCAGATTCTGGTGTCGCCATCCATGCCCCCCACCCCCACCCCCGCCAAAGTCACTGCTTGATGTGTGAGTGTAGATTCAGGAATCTACCTAAAACCAGGCACAAGAAGTTGTGAGTTCAATCAAGAGCACTAGTAGCATTAACTGTGTGCCGGGCACTATGGCAGAGGTGGGCATTCTAAAAACCTCCGTCTGTTTCACTGCATAGAATCATTAGTTCATTTTTTAATCTTTGTTTCTTTTATTCATTATTCAAATTTCATCAAATATCTAGTGGATGGCATTAGAGAATATGCTAAGTGATTTAATGTAAGGATCACTGAAATAAAATCCGTGGGTTGTAATTAAGGGAGTATTGGCTTGGTGATTCTGGAAAAACTTGACCTCTTTCTCACATGGTAACACATGTGTCCTTGCTCATTCAATGTCCCTGAAGTTCCAAATTTATCACTAAGGCATACTTTTTACTTTAAGCTGCAATCTATATTCATTTATAAAATATGTAGATTGTCACTTCGGGGTGTTTATCTTTCTGACATATTGAAGCATTCTCCAATCAAAAATTGTTGAAGTGGGAAACCTGATAAATGGTGTACATGGGCATATATGCCTTAGAACTTTTCTCAATCCTGTTTCTACTTGAATCAGTTTGAGAATTTAACCTTTGAACCCTCAATTTCTTTATATTAAGCATAGAATGCTAATTTTTGATTATAGGATTTCTATAAAGATAAAATGAAATTCTGCTTTAATGATTAATTGTAATTATATTGCATATGAAGGGGGCTTCGAAAAGTATATGCAGAAGTTCCATTATCATTTGATTCCATTTTTCTACACACTTTCTGAAGTTCCCTCATGAACTTCAAACGCTAGCAAAGAAAACTGAAGGAGAATCTGAAACAGCATCATGTGATTGTATAGAGTACAAAATACTTAAATAGATTTCCATGATCAAAAAGTAAATCATGATGATTTCTTGAGAGAAGGAAGGTGGGGTTTTTTTGGTTTTTGTTTTCACTAAGATTTTTATCTTGGAAACATGGCAACAAGGGGCACAGAATTTAGTTTTTAAACTTGGCTACTTCTTGGCTTTCTGTTTCCTCTTACATAAATATGATTTCCCATATTACTTGGAAATTTTTCAGTGGTCATTGTCTCTCTCAACACCCTCAAAGAAAGAGTTGTTTTGATTCAGATGTGATTTATTACCTTTAAAAACATGTCTCTGGGGGAATAGATGAGTCCACATAGTTTGTTTAATAAAAAAACATTTCAGAAGAGCCATGGTGACAAGTTAAGACAACATAAGAGTCTTGGTTTGAAAAGCTCAGTCTTATATTAAAGGTAGTTGAAGCCAAGAAACCACAATGAAAAAGAGAAAGCAATGTGTATATGTTTAATCTATCTTGGAGGAAAACATGGATGACTAAATATGAGTTTAATAGCCATATCAGAAAAGAGTGAAATTAAATAACTGACAACGCTGAAAGGAAACTCCTGATTTGTTTTTCTAACAGATGGTTGGACACTCTTGTATAAGATGAAAAATAAAGGGAGGTCACAGACTGGAGATATAGAAATCCAAAATCCATAGTGAGGAAGGTGCAGAAATCCTGGTATTGGTGGAGCAGCTGCAATCTAGCCTGTGGAATTACTGAGAGCAGATATTGGGTAAACGTGATAGAGGGAGAGGAAATAGAGGAAAAGGAAATAGAGGAAAGAACTAGGAAGCAAACTATTTATAGAGGTACAAACATCGAAGTGTTTATAAGTAAATATATTAATGCATAATAATAGAGGTATTGACCTATTCACATATTTTTATACATTGAAACAGTGCATGGACTCTAGGCCTCTACTTCAGTATTCCCTCAACACAAGAACACCTTGCTATAAGGATATGGCCTTGGATATTGACCTCCTCCACAACAGGATCACTGATGGCAAGCTGGGCTCGTACATAACCATTTACAATGAAGAAGGCAGATGGTGCCCGACTATTAGACGATACAGACTCTGGGGTTTCAAAAGTTCGAAGCCAAACACGCAGTCATCTAGCAGGTCTACAACAAAGCCCACATGGAATAAGCACACCACCATGTGTGATCATGAGGTGTTGGTGGGAACAGACATCAGAATTCCAAAAAATAAACAAAACAACCCCATTGAGGTGATGGAGAGGTTTCAAGCTAGAGACCAAGAGCCAATCCATAGACAATTACACATCCCCAAGCAGAGGGGATGCAGGGAGGGGAAAATGCATCTAGGGGGCAGCTTAGCACTGATGAAATACACAACACTCCTCTAGTTCTTTAATTCTCCCTGCCACCCCCCCCCCTACTATTATTTCAGTTCAATCTCACATTTCCTGTGAGCTTTCAGTATCAGGAATTCAGGAAAGACACATCCCCTCAGAAATAGTAAGGGAAGCAATGAATCCAGGAGAGTAGGGAAGGAGGAGAAAGGGAGGGCAGGAGGAATGGAAAACAATGATGGCAGAATAACCTACCTAGTGGAAGAATACTAGGACGGTAGGTGAAGGGAGTGAGTGGACTGTGTACGACATATATAAATGATAATACAATACATTACCTATTAACAGTTCACAAATTGTAGCAGTGTGGAGGAGGGAGGGGAAAAATGAGAAACTGATATCAAAGGGCTTAAGAAGAAAGATAATGTTTACAAATTGTTGAATCCAATTGTTGTACATGCCTGCTTGATATAATGGGTGTATGGTTTGTTATAATATATATAAGAACCACCAATAAAATGACTTATTAAAAATGAAATAAAATTCTTGCTAATCCTTTTTACAGCAAGAAAAAAAGGGGGAGGAAATACACAATAAGAGAAAGAGAAAAAAATTGATGGGGGCAGAGGAAGACACTCTGCTTGCAAGAGTTACAGCAAGCAAAGATAAATATGGTTTTATGCATAATCCTGCAATAGTAATAGTCAATGAGTAGAGGCAGGGTCACAAGCTAAATAGATGAGAAAGGGGGAATGGGAATATCTCTATGAATATTTGAGAGATTATTTGTGCTTGTGAATTTACTTTTGATGCAAAAATATCCATGAATTTTATGGCGCATGGAGGAATATTTGATGATGAATTATGAAAAGTAATTAGACATAACCAATCACCTGGAGGGAAAGAACCACCTGTGCCTGAGGGCTCAGGACCTTCGTCTTTGGCGACAACAGAGTCAATTGGCAGAACATAGTTCACAAAGACACTGTTTTAAAACCTAGTTTGGTGAATAGCAAAATGAGTCTTAAAAGTTCATAAGCAGTCATCTAAATCACAACTCTCTCATCATCTAGAAGAAAAAATAGAGTAATGAAAAGTCAAAGACGTATGGAAGCAATCTGCTCAATGGACTAAAGTATCATGTAAATATGAAGCTCCACTGCTCTGACAGTAAATGAACTAGATGATGCCTGACTACCACTACCAAGTGCTCTGAAAGGAACACATTAGAAGGACAGAGTGGGAAAAGATATGGATCATAACTCATAATCATAAAAGAGACAAGGCATGTTGGTAGAATGGAGACTGCTGGGACTCTGAATGCTATAACTCTAACTTTCATGTCTGGACCTGAATTCAACTTCATGTTAAAATAATAACCCAATCAAGATTTAAAGAGCAGTTGTTGTCCAAAGACAAAGGGCAGAATGTTGGGAAAGGAGAGATGGAAAGGGGAGACACAGGAGAAAGTGAGTCAACATGGAACCTGAGGCCTGAGAGGCCTGCACAGATGAGCTGAATGAGAATACATGTCAACTGGTAAATGGAAAAACCGTTCTCTACTCGGTAACTCTTGACCTCCTTCACATCAGTGAGAAGTTTTAAAAAATATAAAAAGGGGGGAAAGATTTTAGAAACTGCTTAATAGTCAGTAATTGAAAATGTCTGGAGTTTATACTAATCAAGTAATGACCTGGGCCATTAAACTGAAGTAGAATGGGATGTAAAACTTCTATATGTAGAAAGCCTTCGAAATTGTAAAGGAATCCAATACAAGGGGGTTGGAGGTACCATGTGTAAAATTAAGTAAGAGCAATGAAGGGATTTCAGCTTCAACAAAGAGCGAAAGGATCAGGAGCTAAATCACAAGGAAATATTCTAAAGGAAAATACCGGGCTCCCAAAGAAAAGAACAAAGGTCAAAATGGTTCTCCCAGTAAATTGCTAGTGAGCAAAGACAAGAGAAAAGGAACCGAAATGAAAATTTTAAAGCAGGAAAAAAACTGACAACTGATAAGATAAATTATACACTGCTTCTTAATAGCACAACATCATGCATGGCATACTGTTCCAATATATAAAAACCTTTATAATAAATACATTGTATAAAAAGATCAATAAAACAACACTTTAAAACAATAAAGCAAATATTTTCCATATGTTTTAGAGGAAATGCAAAAATTAGTTCAGTTTAAGCTTATTTAGGTTTTGGATGGCAGGTTATTAAAAATTTAGTAAAAATTCAAAACAGAAGTAAGCATCATTTTTCTAAACTAAAGCTGAGCATTATTTTTCTAAGCAAAATCAAAGAAGGAAAGTAAGCTCACATAGCATGTCTTGAAGATCTGGAAATTCTTGGGTTATACTATTGAAGACAGCCTCCAAATATTGACAAATAAAAAGTTTCCTATAAAATTTACCCTTTTATTATGCTAATTAGGCATTACCAACCCTGTTCTTTGTGCTTTTAGCAAAAGAAATGTGAGTATAAAATACAACTTATGGGGCTGAGTCCCAGTGGCGTAGTGGTTGTGTGCGGGACTGCGGCCCACTGGGTTGGTAGTTCAAATCCACCAGCAGCTCTCCAGGAGCAAGTCTGGGCCTCCTACCCCCACCAGAGGGCAGTGATGCCCCCACCAAAAAATTGTCAGCCAATTTACAAGCCATAAATTGTACTGCTCAGTTTTGTTTGCTGTGGAGACAGCCCTGACACTTGGCAACCACAAGCACAAAAGAGGGAAGTGCTGTCTGACTGCTCTTGGCCATTCCCATGATCAAGTGCAAATTAGACCATTGTCATTGGTAGATATTTTCCCCAAAGACTAATTTTTGGAGATCTCTGCTCTGTGCTTCCCGTCTGTAGCCCAGTTGCTTTACTGACACCTTTCAACCTCATAGCAACCTGAAAGCGTTCACTGACCGATGGGAGGGGGCAGGGTGCCTAGGAATCAATCCAGGGTCCCCAGAATTGAAGGCGAGAAGCACACCACTGTCAGCCACCACTGTCTCCTACCCACAAAATACAATAAACCCATTTTATGCAAATAGTGTATGGTAAAATTTGAGAATAATATGGTGAGCACAATAAAATACTTTTAATCTAAATTCTGTAACTTATTCTTCCTCACAAAAAGTTTATGGATAAAATCTATTATAGTCCCATTTTTTTTAAACCATTTCATTGGGGGCTCGTACATCACTTATCACAATCCATACATACATATATTGTAGCAAGCACCTTTGCATGCTGCTGCCCTCATCATTTTCAAACCATCTGCTTTTCCACCTGAGCCCTTGACATCAGCTTTTCATTTTTTTTCCTCCTACCCTGATTCCTCCTCCTCCACCAACCATTAATATTTTATAAATTATTATTTTGTCATATATCTTACACTGACCAATGTCTCCTCTTGTCCACTCCCCTGCTGTCAGTCCTTCAGATAGGAAGCTATGTGTAGACCTCCGTAATCAGCTTCCCCTCCCAACCCTACCTTCTCTCCACCCATCTGGTAACTCCACTCTGACTACTGGTGCTGAAGGGATCATCTGCCCTGGGTTCACTGTGTTACCAGTTCCCATCTGTACCCATGTACCTCTTCCTGTCTATCTGGATTTAGTCCCCATTTTTAAGTGAGAACACAGAGGTTTCATAATATGGGTGATTAACTCAAGATTACAGAGCCAGATTTATTTGACTTTCAGTAGTTTGGTGTCATAACTTTTACAACTAATATCTTAAAGGTGTTAACAGGTTTAATATAATGCATATCCAACTACCATATAGAGTGGATGCCAAAGGGAAGCAATTCTATATAGAATCCGCAGGGCTTAAGTCTTTATAGAAGTACCCATCTTCTTCATTTCACTGTTAAGTTACTTGGTTTGAACCACTAGCCTTGAAGTTAACAACTCCACATTTATTCCAGAGCAAAATCATGTCGAAATGGCAGTTCCAGCATCCTAAAAAGACACAAGTGGTGTGCCTTTAAGCAATCTTTGATCTTGGAGAACACAAAGGAAATGTATCCCACAACAAAGGGTCATTGAAGTGACAGGAAGTAAAGAAAAGACAAAAGTTGATGTCAGAAGATACTCTGAAACTTGCTCTTGAATGAAGAGTAAGTACCTAAAGGAACTGGAAGAAAGGATGAAGAAAAGAAGATCAACAGACAATTTCACAGACCCAATTGAGATGACAAAGTATAGTCAAAGGGGAGAAAATGCTGAGGTATTTGCCAAGCTAGAGGACTGAAAAAAAAAAGCCAAGCCTCCAGTTAAAATGCTTAATGATTCTATAGACAAAATAGATCCCTGGTGGTGTTATGGGTTAAGCACTGGCCTACTAACCACAGGGTCAGCAGATTATAAAGAAATATGGGTCTGTCTTTTCCCATAAAGATTTACCATTTCAGAAACCCTAAACAATGTCAATATGAATTGGAATAAACTTTATGGTCAGAGTTTGGGTTTGCTTTGTTTTTCTGAGCAAAATGTTGCATGATACAAAAATAATAAAAAGACAGGTGGAAATCACAGATAAAGATGTCTATTGACTATGTAAAGGCATTCAATTGTGGGTTTAAAAACAAAGTGTGGGAATACCTAAACACACCTGTGTATATTGAACAAAGGACCATCATATAGATACTTAAAATTATGAAAGGTGTGTGTCATAATTGTATAGTTTCACCATACTTATTAAATCGGCAAGCTGAGAAGATCCAACAAACTTGATTATATGCAGCATCATCAGTATAGAACACTTACAAACAATATAGTAATGTGCAGAAATTACTATCCTTCCTGTAGGCTGAAAGCAAAGAGAACTTGATGGATTTACTGATGAAGATCAAAACCAAATTTTTCAGTATGAATCATATGTTAACAAAACAACTGGACCAATAGATGACAACATGATAAATGGAGAAAAGATTGAAGTTGTCAAGAATTTTATTGTATTTGGATTAAGCATCAGTGTTCTTGAAAGCAGCAGTCAAGAAACCAAAGGATGTATGGCATAAGCTAACATTCTATAAAGGCCTCTTCAATGTGTTAAAAATCAAATGTACCATTCTGAGGAGTTAGTTATTTTCAGTTGTCTCATATGCCACACAGTCAATAAGGCACATCAGAGAAGAAATGATGTATTTGAGTCTATTAATGGTGAAAAATATTGAATATGCCATGGGCTACCAAAATAAAAAATTACTCCCTCTGGTACAAAGTACAGATGTTTCTTAAAAGAAAGGATCATGAGATGTTAGACATGATATCAAAAGGAAGCAGTTCATGGAGAAAGAGCTACTGTTTTCTATATATAATTTTTGTGTATAATATCCATTTAATGACAATGTATCTCTGTATTATCATGAGTGGATGATGAAAAATACATAATAAATAAATATGACATATCTATAGATGTACAGGGACAAACCAATTTGTCTTGGAAGTACAGTCAGGAGGCTCCATAAAGGTAGGATGGTGAGGCTTTGCCTTGTGGCTTTTGGACATGTTGTCAGGAGAGACCAGTCCCTGAAGAAGGACATCTTGTCTGGTAAAGTTGAGGGATGGCAAAAAGGAAGGACCAGATGGAAAGGCAACCTGACTGCCACAACGGACTCCAGCAGAGAAACCAGTGTGAGGATGGCACTGGACCAGGCAGTACTGAGTGTAGTCTCATCTAGATGGTTTGAAACTTGCTCAGTGGCACCTGATAACAAGCAAAACAGCTTTTATCAATTCTATCCGTGAACATATGCAAGTGAACATTTCAGAGAAATCCCATCAGTAAATTTCACACTGCAAATATATATGCATTATTATTTGGGAGGGGCATTTATATGCATTATTAATGCTTTGATGTACCCACCAAAAAACTGTTCTGGGTAGATCATCATAAATGAATATATCTTAAGTTGATGGGTATGTGTATAATTACTACCTTTCTTCATAGACTGGGTAGAGCCTAGTCCCTCCACTCTTCAGAGATATGCACAAGATCATGGTAGGCCCACACTTTAAGTTGCCAACCTTAGGGTTGAGCCCTGGTGGTATAGTGGTTGAGTGTGGGACTGAAGCCTACTAGATTGGTGGTTCAAATCTACCAGCAGCTCTCCAGGAGCAAGGCTGGGTCTCCTACTCCCACCAGAGGGCAGTGATGCCGACAAAAAAAGTTGCCATCCTTGAGTGTGAAGCTCCCATAACTTGGTTTTCTCAATAATGGGATTAAATGTGTGTATGTATGTATATATATACATACACACACATATATACACACACATATATAATCTAAATACCTAGACACAAACTACTGTCAAGGATCACAGACGCTTTAAAAAATCAAACACCAGGAATTACTTCCATCAGAGTCATTGAGTGGATGGTCAATGTGAGTTTAAAGTTTTGCCTTTTCTGAGAGGTAATGCTTGCTAGGACTTCCATAGCAAGATACCACAAAGTTGTTCTTGTGTTTGAGCTCATGTGACAGACAGTTACTATGTCCACCCATCTCCCTGACAGTCTTCCTCCTTACTATAGAGTCTATTTTACCATTTCTGGTGTCGGACTCCTGGGCCTGCTCTCACCTGATAAGATGGCCAAGGTACATAAGATGAGGTCCATCTGGCCATCCTTGATACTAAGTAGCATTCTGACTTAGGACACACCTAATTTCATTGTGCTATGCATTGGACTGTGATACACAGGGTTGATGATTTGAACCCCCAGCAGCTCAGTGGTAGCAAGACTGGACTTTCTACCCCAGTGTGCAGTTAGCTTTGGAAACCCATGGGGTGACTATGAGCCAACATTGATAGCACTGAGTGAATACTTTCAATGGGTTACATTGCCTAGTAATATTTCCAAGCAAAACTTTTTTTTCTCCAAATAAATTGACATTCTGCGGTACATGTGTTAGAAATTCAAAATATATGTTTTAGGAGGAAATAATTTAACTCATATCTGGAAGTATATGATCTCTCCCGAATGCCTGCAAAGCCTCAAAATGATAAGTAAGGCAACAAGTGTATCCTGTTACCTTGTTAAACAGATAAGTGTTTCAATTCATACCCATGACATAAACCTTCAGATGTTTAAGGTAACAGTAATGTTTTAGAGAGATGAGAAGTTACAACATAGTCATTTCTGACACATACAGTGAAGATTTCCTCTTTACTTGAAAAACTGTGATTTTGCATTCAATTTTGAAGAAATGAAGAGATATCGTCTCTCTTCATTATGCATCTTTTTGCGTCTTCTTTGTGGTGGTTTTTGTTTGGTGCCATGGAGGTAGAGCCAACTCAAAGGGGTCCTATGTACATCAAGACAAAACACCGCTGGTCCTATATCACTCCTGAAATTATTCTTATGTCCAAACCCATTGCTGTCTTCACTATGTCACTCCATCTTGTGCAAGGTCTTTCTTTACGCCTCTACATTACAAAGCATGTGCTCTTCTCCAAAGACTGGGCTCTCCTCACATGTCCAAAGTACTTCAGTTAGCTTTCATCATTATTGCCTCGCAGGACAATTCCAGTTTTACTACTTGAAGACAGAAATGTTGGTTCTTTTGGCAGATTATGGTACCGTCAATATTCTTCACTAGCACCATAATTCTAATGCACTTTCCCCTTCTCTCTTTCTTATTCAAGATCCACCTTTTGCATGCATGAAACAATTGAATATACATATCATGGCTTACATGAGGCACTTCTTAGGGCTTCAGTGGTTCTCAACATTTTCCTAATGCTGTGACCCTTTAATACAGTTCCTCGTGTTGTGGTGCCACCCCCCCCAACCATTAAAATTATTTTTGTTGCTTCTTCATGACTATAATTTTACTAATGTTATGAACCAGGCAACACCTATGAAAGGGTCATTCAATCCCCAACGGAGTCATGACCCATAGATTGAGAACTGCTGGCTTAGAGTACCATCCTTGCATTAACACACTTAACAAGGTCTTGTACAGAAGAAATGTCTTTAAACATTTCATTATAATATTTGAATTTGTCTTTTTGAACTGCTTTTTAAATATTTTCTTCTCAGCTCTTTGACATATTTCATCATTTCTTACACGTGCCATAGCAACTCTGTGATTAAATGCAAGATTTAGAGATCTTCTGATATCCATGCTGATATTTTCTTATTTCCTGTCTTTTCAATGACTTTTTGATTTCTCTGTGAATGATGTTCTTCATGTTCTTCCACTGCTCATCAGATTTTTTGTGATTAGTATTGAATGCAGTGTATCTGTTCTTGAAACATTCTTGAAATTCAGGTGGGATATACTAGGGTTTGTATTTTGCTCTCCTGGACTTGCTATAATTTTCTTCAGCTTTCACTTGAGCTATTGCTAATGTTTTCTATAGTTATCTCCTGAGCATTTGCTGACGTTTTCTATAGTTATCTCCTGATCTAGATTTTGCGGCTGATATTGAGCTTCTCAAGGGTATTTTCCCACAAATACAGTCAATTTATTGTCCGTATATTCTACATGGAGCTGTCCATACATCTATAGTTTCTATTTTTGTTATTTAAAAAGGTAATTGCTACGAACAACTTTTTGGTTCTGAAAAACTCTGTCAAGCAATCACCAACTTCATTCCTATCACCAAGTCCATATTTTCAAACTACTGTTCCTTCCTTTTTGTTTCCAAGTTTTGCTTTGCAGTCACTAATAATGATCAATGTATCTTTAACGGCTGTTGATTAATTTACTAAGAAGTCATTAGTAGAATTCCCCAATTTCCTCATCACTGCCTTTAGTGATTGGTTCATACATTTGAATAATAGTTATTTTGATTGGAATTTCTTAAAGATGGATAGATATAATCCTATGACAGATAGTATTGCACTTCAAGATGGATTTGAAAATATTTTTGACAGTGATTACAACAGTGTCTCTTAATTATGTCACTAGCAAGCATATTAAACCCTATGGTTTTCTAATTCAAAATGACCAATAATAGTCCATTTCAGCTCACTAACAGTTAGGACTTCTATCTTTATATTATCCATTTAGTTTTTACACTCAATTTTAGTCGATACATATCTCATACACTCTAATTCCAATTATTAGTGATTTTTGCAGCTGCTTCTCAATCTGGGTCATATTCCATCGCAAATGAAAATCTCAAAGGCTTCACTCCCACAAGTTTTATCCTATTCATATCATTATGGTTGACTTTACTTTGAAGAGGCAGCCCTTCTTGGTCACATTTTAAGTCCTTTTGACTTGAGGAGTTTTTCTTCTGACGAGGTTTTGCTCTTTTTCATTAGGCCTTGGGAATCTGACAGTGTTTTGCTGCTGTGCATAAGGCCTGTAGTATCTAAGTCTTCCAATTGGACAGCTGATTCCATCTTCATTGTGTGTTCTTAGTCTGGACACTCTGCTGACATCTGCTCATTTTGGTTGATCCTGCTGACATTTGAAATACCAATCATTTAGCTTCCAACAACACAGAGAAATGGGTGCCCTAACAGTATCACGCACAGAGAGACAAATGATGCATCATAGTAAGAATTGAAATGACACTTCCTGGAGGACCCTAAGTACCAATGAACTAATAATAGAACCCATTTTTCTTTACTTTTAGAATTCTTAGTTTTACAAAAGCAAACTTCTCTTCAATAATTTCATATATATGATGATCTCCACCTTATTTTCAGAATGAGAAAAATATTATCAAATATGTTGAATTATAAGAGTATAGCTGCATGGATAGAAGTCACTTTTTATACATGCACTTTGGGGAACACAGTTCTTTTATACTTTTGAAAGGATGACTTTAAAATAAAATATGGGGCGCTGGTACTAGAGGCCTAAGTGGAGGGAGGATGTTTTGAGAGTGATGATGGCAACAAGTGTGCAAATATGGCCTGCATACAATTGATGTATGTATGGATCATGATGGGAGTTGTATGAGCCCCCAATAAAATGATTCATTTAAAAAAGGGAGGGGGAAGGAGGAGTTTATACTAAGAACTCAAGTGGAAAATATTTGGAAATGAATATGGCAACATGTGTACAAATGTGTTTGATACAAATGATGCCGTGAATGTTATAAGTGCTGTAAGAGCCCCTAACAAAATCATTGGGGAAAAAAAGAATTTCTATTGCATGGGATTGATTTTTTGATAATTTGACACTGAGCATGTTAAAATCTTCTATATATCTTGAGGCATAATACACATTAAAATATATAGTCTATAACACTCTGAGACAATTCCTTAAATAGTGCTAAATATTGATTAATGTAGTAAAAATTAATTCATGCTTATATAACAATTTAAATTCAATATGTTGGATAACCTTGACTTCACCATTTCACAGTCTTACTTTCTTATGACTGATCCAAAGTGCCCAGGGTTTCTCCAAACATATTTGGGTTATGTCTAACTATAGCATCATGGGCTAAGAAAAATGTGACTATCTAGGATTAATATAAAGAATAGCATAGGTATACTCATTATTATCTACTGAAGTTACTTGTGGATCTATGACATCACATAAAACATAGGTTTAAAAAAAAACATAAGTTTAAAAGATTTGAGAAAACACACCATTAAAGTGGAATAAAATAGAATGGAGTCAACAGAAAATGTTAAACTATTTTGGTGGATTTGGGGTTTTGCTAAATTCTTAAATATGTTTGGCCTAACACATTTCCCTTTAATTCCCTTAATATACCCTGTGGATTTCCACAGAAATGTGAACCGTATGTTTCTGATTCATTTATACTTAACTCATCAACATGTTTGGGAAGAATGAGTTGAAGCCCAAAGCCTCATGAGCAGTTTTTGAAGGCTTTTATTTTCATTAGTAAACAACTGGAACCTGAACCCAGAAATCCTGGGGCTTCATTTAAAACTCAAATTCCATAAAGAGGCAGAGAGTTCTTAACTCATTTAGGCACAGTGAATCTTTGACGACGCCTTACTCCAAATCCTGCAGCTGGGAAGAATTATGTTGATAATTTACTCTCTTTTGTGTCACTTTTATTTTTGAGGTTATAAGTCTTTGATAGAACAAAACTTATTTGGTTTAGGACCAGATGACAACCTGTTGGCCTTGTTTGTTGATTCAAATCTAGGTGAGTGCTATCACTACCTGGGCAGTGTGCTCAGAAGAAAGACTCTTTTCTTCCAGCAGTAAGTTAACACTTCAAATTACGGAGTGTTTCTGGGTTACTCTCTCATGAGCTAGTCACTCCAAGTTGTTTATTTGCTTACGAGGGAGGGAAAGAAACAGAGATAGAACTTTGTATTTGGATCTCTCAGGTGTCTGAAGGAACAAATATAACATTATCTGTTTAATGACAATTTTCACCCAACTAATTTTCTATTATAAAGCATGGGAGACACCCATTTCAGTTAACCACCAACTTGCGACAACACACATTAAAGGTCTTTGTCTGGGTGTTTAGTGAAAGACTGTTGATCGTTTTCAACACTGGTTTCTCTCTGCTGTTAGCCATCCTTCCTGTGGGGCTTTATTTTTCTCATGAAAATGGCTCCCATCTTATTCTTGGAAATTCACAAACACTCTTTCTTGTCTTCTTCATCCATGGGAATTCCTCCAGCAACTCTTAGACCATGGAGTCCCTGTGGTTTGTTTTTCTAAAGACCCTCAACACTTTGTAAGGCACTGGAGATCATTTGTTTATACTGATTTCTACTTTTATACCCACCCACCCACCTCCACACCTTCTTCCTTACCAAATCCCGTGTCTTCTCTGATACTTCCCAGGGCTCCTTTGGAAACATGAACTTATGTAGAGCGCTCAGTTTTCAGTCTCCTACCAACTGAAAATATGAATTATGAATCAGTTGGCAGTCTGCAGGTTTTCTATATTATTTACCAAGAAGTTGATAATATTGCCTTTAAATCAGACAAGGGATATATGTAAACCTTATAAATATAAATGACTATTGAGCGTACACTTAATTGTAAGCCCCAATTTAAGAATAATTATTTGTCCAGCTAGCAGAAAGATTACTGTCTGGAGTCTTAAAGGCTTGTCTTCAAATGAGCAGCCATCTATGCATGCTGTCCACCAAATCTATTTGGAAGAAGCCCACCAGACCTTGTAATCCAAGTACTTTAAATCATAAAATCCAATATCAGAGTAGCTTAAATTCTAAGCATACACTTTACAGAAGAGTATGGATGACAGGGAAAGCCAAAAGTCTTTTTGCAGAGTGCCCCAGAGATGAAAGCTCCATGAACGTCGTAGAGGCTTGACCATAGAAGTGAATGGCTTTGTCCTAGACAAAGTGCATTGAAAACTTAATAACTGCAAGTACAGTCAGCTTAACATTTAACCTTACCATTCAATTTCTTTCGTGGCCCATTTTTAATTTGTCCTGTTCGATTATTTTTAATTACTTTGGGATTGAAGTTCGCGCTGTGTTTTAATTTGTGATTGCTGATGGAGTGTTACTTTTCTGTTTGTCTGCTTATGTTATGCATTATTTTTCTTTACATCAAATCCAGATGAAGAAAATCTATGGAGACAGTAATCAGATGAATAGGTATTATGCTCCTTTGTGTTGTCATGGTTACACATTGAGCTGCTAATGGCAAGGCCAGCAGTTCGAGACCACCACTTGCTCCAGCGGAGAAAGACGAGGCCCTCTGGTCCACTAAAGCGTTATGGGGAAGACCGACGCTGCTCCACAGGATTGCCTAGGTCAGAACAGACTCAACCTCAGTGAGCTGGCTTTGAGATTTTCTTTATCTTTTTTTTATTTTTTAAGGGTCATGATGGGATCTTTGGGGAAGTAGGGATCTAATAACAATGGATAGATGATTGAAATAAAAAGATCTAGAATTGATTGTGGTGATGATTTTTAACATATTTAAACCTTTGAGTTTTATCATACATGAAGCAAATGTCAATGAAGTGGTTTAGAAAAAGCACAAACAAGAAATCCTCTATGAGTTATACGTAATTTCTGTAGAAGAAACTTAAATGTAGACAATTTTCAAACTGAAATGAGAATCATCAGAAGAAAGTTCCCAAGGAGAAAAACCAGCTCATGTCCGCCAATCCTCTTAGGTATTAAGAAAAATGAAACAGATTTATTTGGCATGTAGAATATTTTTTAAAAGTATTTTTCAATATAGAACATAAAATCGGCCTTAAAAATTGCATAAAGGAATTTATGGTCTTAAATAAGGAATAAGGTCCTAAACTTATTTTCAAATCTCACTAGAGTAGAATAACTTATCAGGGGATAAAAAGAATAACTACACTGAAATAAGTCTGAAAAAATTAGTCCTAAGTCACTCTTTTAATAACATTCCTAGACCAAGGTGTTGTGGAAAATAAGGCACTAGGGATGGAAGTATGTTACCCTTCATTTATAATCATGAAGGACATTTTTATTTCCCTGTTTACATACCATAAACCATTCTGCCTTATGCAGATAAAAGTTTTTTTTGTGGACTCACTCCAAAGTAGGAAGAGGAATAAATTATTAAGATATCCCTAAATTATTTTGAACCTCATTTTAAAAATATCTTTTAAATTTGTATTTTACAATGTAAATAATACACTGCTTCAGTATTACAAGGACATATCATTCACATAAATACAAGCCTTGGAAGAATAGGCTCAAAAGGGCTTGGATTTTTGTTTGTTTACTTGTTTGATATTGATTTGCTGTGTTTTACTAATAGGGACACATGAACAAACGTGTTTGGAACCCAGCGAACTATCAAGAACTTGGAATTGTTAACCAGAGATTGTCAGACACAGTGCCTGACCTCTCTCTGTTTGGTTGCTTGTCCTTGAGTAAGTCATTCACCTCCTTGAATCTCCATTTCAAGTTCCAAGATTAAATTAGACACTGTCTGAGGTCTTGATCAGAAAAAGTCTAGTCTTCCTTGTCAAAATAGGCAGGACCAAGATTCATCAACCCCCTCCCCCACCTCCCGCCACACACACACACACACACACACACACACACACACACACACCAACTCAGAGCAGGACATACCTATCGTGATATATAACTCAACATGCTCTTTCGAGATAGCTTCCAGACCCTCTGTTTGCTCTCCACAGATAAGAAGAAATGTGATATAAATAGTACTTTGGACAGACACTACTTAAAGAAAGGTGATAATACTTAGAATTGTATGTGCTTTTGAGGTAGGATACCCTTGAATTTTGGATGCCTGATCTATGCCAGGTCTAATGTTTGTCTCCAGGTGAAGAATTCTTAGTAAGACCCATGAAATGGTATCTAACAGCGGCAACAATGGAATTCCAGTCACTAGATCTAGTGAAGAGACATGTTGTTGTCATTTGTCATGGAGCTGGCTTTCACTCATAGTGACCCTATGCACAATAGAACAAAACATTGCACCATCCTCTGTTCTCATATTTGAGCCCATTGTTGTAGCCACTACATGAATTCATCTTGACAAGGGCCTTCCTTTTTTTTTTTTCCTGCCTATCTACTTCACCAAGTATGATGTCCTTCAACAGGAATTGGGCTATCCTAACAACAAGTCCAAAGTAATAAAATTAATCTTTGCAACCCTTATTTCTAAGGAGCATTCTGGCTGTTCTTCCAAGACAGATTTGTTTCTTCTTTCGGCAGTCCATGGTGAATAAACAACAGAAGGACATGGTGAATAAACAACAGAAGGTTAAAAATAGATTATTCTTTCAAAACCAAACTCATGACCATTGGATCAATTATGATTCACAGGGTAGAACTACCTCTGGAAGTTGCAAGATTATAACTGTTTATGGGAGTTGAAACCCCTGTTGTTTTCCTAATTGAGTGGCTGATAGTTTCTAGCTGCTGACCTTGTAGTTAGCAAGCCAAAACATAATCACTATGCAATCAATTCCATGGTAAAATTAAAGGAGTAAGACAAAACACATAGTTATGTGTATATTTTTAAACCATGTTATAGTTTTTTCCCCCCAGTGATTTTAATGGGGGCTTCTACAGCTCTTATAACATTCAATACATAATTTGTATCAAACATATTTATACATGTGTTGCCATATTCATTTCCAAATATTTTCTGCTTGAGCCCTTGATATAAGCTCCTCTTTCCCCCACCCTTTTTTAATGAACCATTTTATTGGTGCCTCATACAACTCCCATTATGATCCATACATACATCAATTGTATGCAGGTCACATTTGCACACTTGTTGCCATCATCACTCTCAAAACATCTTCCCTCCACTTAGGCCTCCAGTACCAGCTCCCCATATTTCTCTTCCCTCCCTCCTCCCCCATGAACCCTTGATAATTTATAAATTGTTATTACTTTTTCATATCATACACTGTCCAATGTGTCCCTTCAGTCACTTGCCCATCATCCGTGCCCCAGAGAGGAGGTTATATGTAAATCCCTGAAATTGTTTCCCCCTTTCTATTTATTACACCATCCTTCCACCCTCCCAGAATCACCACTCCCACCAGTAGTTCTGAGGGATCATCTATCCTAAATTCCTCATGTTTCCAACTCCAGTTGTATTAGTTCAGGTAGACTGGAGGAACAAACTTCATAGACACGTATATGGATAAAAGGAAAGGGTTTATATACAAAAGGAATGGAACACTGAGAAAGCATCCCAACCCAGTCCAGTTCAAAGTCATAAGTCCAATATTAGCCCATATGCCCAATACCAGTCTATGTTTCCTTCCAATTCACAAAGTCACAGGTCAGTGGGTGCAGAATCCTGGCGCTGACACGGGTCTCCCCATGGCTCCTCGCTTCCAGGGCTCAGGGTTCATCAACAGCATCCAGTTGTGGCAGAAGCATCTCATCGCTGGCAGGCATCTCCACATGGCCTTTCCAACTTCAGAGGTCTGACTCCTTCAGGGCAAAGCCATGTGGCTTCTCTGGCTCCTTAGACACTGCCATCTTGTCTTGTCCATGATTCATTGTCTCTGAATCTAACTCCCAATAACCAGAGAAGATAGCTTCTCATCTTCATGAGGGAAATATCATGAGATTTCCCAGAAGTCTCAGGAAAAAGCCATGCCCACATAGAGGCCTCATTGGCTACTCAATGGCTATCTCCAGATTAACAAGCTAGACTCCACCCCCACATTTCAATCATAACATTAACATAAGTACATGACTGCCACACCAGTGTACATCCTCTGGTCTAGCTGGATTTGTCTGGTAGGATCACGATAGTGGGTGGGAGAAAGCATTTGAGAACTAGAGGAAAGTTGCATATTTCATTGCTACTACATGTGTTAGTCCGGGTAGGTTAGAGGAACAAATTTCATAGACACACATATAGATATAATGAAAAGCTTTATATACAAGAGAAACAGGATATTGAGCCCAGTCCAGTTCAAAGTCATAAGTCTGATATTAACCCATATCCCCAAAATCAGTCTGTGAACTCTCCTTCCGACTCACGAAGTCACAGGTCAGTGGGTGCAGAATCCCTTCACATGGCTCCTCGCTTCCAGGGCTCAGGGTCAATCAACAGCAGAAACAACTCATTGCTAGCACAGGTCTCCATGTGTCCACCCCAGCTTCAGAGGTCTGGCTCCATCAGGGCAAAGCCATGTGCTCTCTCCACCGGCTCCTCCAGCTTCTCAGCTGCTGCCATCTTGTCTTGTCTGTGATTCATTGTCTCTGAGACTAACTCCCAACAACTGGGGAGATAGCTTCTCATCTTCACAAGGGAACTCTCGTGAGATTTCCCAGACATATCAGGAGAAAGCCATGCCTACACGGAGGCCTCATTGGCTACACAATGGCTATCTCCAAATTAACAGGATAGACTACCCCTACATTTCAATCATGAAATTAACATAAGCACATGAAATTAACATAAGCACATAAGCACATTAACATAACCACACTACACTGTACCTTAACTGGCTCATCTCCTCCCTGCAGCCCTTCTGTAAGAGGATGTCACTTCACTTATTGATGTGCTTTGGGTCCCCAATCTGTGCTCCCCCTCATTTATAATGATATAATTTTCATTCTTTGATGCCTGACACCGGATCCCTTCAAAACTTCGTGGTCACACAGGCTGGTGTGCTTCTTCCATGTGGGCTTTGTTGCTTCTGAGCTAGATGACTGCTTCTTTGCTTTCAAGCTTTAAGACCCCAGATGCTACATCTTTTGATAGCCAGAACCATCAGCTTTCTTCACAATCTTTGCCTATGCACACAGTTGTCTCCAGTGATTGTGTCTGGAAGATGAGTAGCATGCAATGCCAATTTAATAGAACAAAATGTTCTTGCACTGATGAAGTACGTGAGTGGAAGTCCCATGGCCATCTGCTGTCCTACTACTAACCCTATAAGTATATGCTTGTTGATCCATTTCCCCATCATCACATATAAATATATGTACCTATGTACATTCCTGTATTTTAACCTCTATCAATGCCCTTTACCCCCCAGTTCTTTCCTCTGTTTCCTTTTACTTTCCTCTTGTCCCACTATCATACTCAGCATTTGGTATTTTCTCTCTGTTACGTTACTCTTAATCAATCCCTCTTGATTTTGAATAAATTGTCATTCCCTTATCCCTGAGCTGGTCAACACCACCTCCTTTTTCCCTCTTCCCCATTTCCCCCTCCCTGCACCCCAGAGCCATCAATCTTATCATTTTCACTTCCAGACTATTTGCCCAGCCTATCTTATCTAGATAGACCTGTAGAGGCAATAATATGTACAAAAAAGCATCCTAAAATGAAGCAGCCAATGAAAATAAAACAATTATAACAAAACCCTAATGTTATATATATGCAAAAATATAAAAATAGTAACAGTGTAAAAATCTGTGGATAGTTCAAGGTCTGTTAATTGACCTCCAGGAGTGACCCCTGGTTGAGTTGGATGGGATGCTACACCCTGGCTCCAAGGTATATCCTTGACACTCCATGCTTTGTTGCACATCCTTAGCTTTTTGCCATGGTGGGGTTGAATCAAACAGGGTACAATCCCAACCCTGTTTCTCCATTGCTGTCCCCATAGAGATTTGGGTCAGCAATGGATGCTGTGCTTCATAATGGGGCTGGCCATATGATCCTGTCTGTGCATCGGCTGTTCTAAGTGGGAATATCGTCTTGAAGGCTCGGTGGGCCAGGATGTACTCCATTCTCTCTTTCTTCCCCTTCATTTGTTCTCATATGTTCTGGTCAGGCATATCTCACTCTCAAAGCTGCAGCTTCAGTGTTGACCCTCAAGGCAAACAAAAAGGTTTGTTTGGTTTGTTTTACCCCTTAACAAGGCAGGATAATTATTTTATTAAGTATGTAAACTTAAGTCTATCAAAAGACGTAGTGTCTGGGATCTTAAAGACTTGAAGGTAAACAAGCAGCCATCTAGCTCAGAAGCAACAAAGCCCACATGGAAGAAGCACACCAGCTTGTGTGAACATGAGGTGTCAAAGAGATCGGGCATCAAAGAACTAAAAATTATATCATTGTGAATGAGGGAGAGTGCAGAGGGGGGATTCAAAGTTCATCTCTAGGTAATGGATATCCACTTATATACGGGTTGCAGGGAGGAGATAAACCAGTCAGGGTGCCGTGTAGCAGTGATGAAACATAGAACTTTCCTCTAGTTTTACAATGCTTCCTTCTCCCCAATATCATGATCCCAATTCTACCACACAAGTCCAGTTAGACCAGAGGATTTAAACTGGTACAGAAAGGTATGGGGAGCATAAGGAATCCAGGACAAATGGTTACTTTAGGACCAGTGGTAAGAGTTGCAATCCAAGGAGGGGGAGGGAAGATGGGGGAGAAAAGGAGACCCGATTATAAGGATCTACATATAACCTCTTCCCTGGGGTATGGACAACAGGGAAGTGGGTAAAGGGTGACAGTGTACAGTGTACAATATGACAAAAAATGATTTATAAATTATCAAGGGTTCATTAGGGAGTGGGGAAGGAAGGGAAGGGAAAAACTTGAAGCTTATACCAAGGGCTTCAATTGAAAGCAAATATTTTGAGAATAATGAAGGCAACAGATGTACAAATGTGCTTGACATACAATGGATGCATGATAGAGTTGTATGAGTCCCTGATAAAGTGAATAAAAACAATAATAAGTAAAACTGAAAAGGGAAAAGTTCTTTGTAAAATATGGCCCCAAGGACTGAGTCCTGGTGGCATAGTGGTTGTGCGCAGGTCTGCGGCCCACTGGGTTGGAGGTTCAAATCCAGCAGCAAGGCTGAGCCTCCTACTCCCACCACCAGAGGGCAGTGATGCCCCCCCCAAATATGTCCCCAAAGTAATTTTTAGCATGTCTATTTCAGCACAACTGGCCGTCTTTAAAATGAAAGATGAATTATTTACCATCAAGAAGGCTCAAAGCCCCTCAACTCAATTTGTTTGACTTGTTTAGCTGCAAAATGAATCTGAAGGGGGATCTCTTTGAGGTTACTGTCCACGTCCAATCACATTGCACTTTCATAGTATGGACATTTGAAAAGCCCCATCCTTATTTCATCAACAGCAGCACATGATCACAACTCTTAATCATATGGCAACCAACACATCACCCAAACAAGTTTACTCCATAAGCCAGAGTCTACAGCCTTACAGAACCTACAAAGTCACCAAGTGATGGAAGGATTTGTAGATTACAGCTCAGCACTGAGCCATTTGAAATATGTTGTTTACTCTGGGAAGTAAACATTCATTTCATGAATAGTGAAGTGACTTCGTAAAAGTATGGCATTATTGTCCAGCTCGAATAGCAGAGAAAAGGCTCATATACAATGTTGGACTTTAACAACATTATATTTTCCATTAGTTTGAATATTTGTGAAGTCAGTTCTTTGTATCATAGAAACATGGGATTAGACTATTATACATCCATCAAATGTCCTCCCTCTCTCCTAATAGTAAGCTGTGGCCTATAAGAAAGGCAACACAGATTCAAGCCTGCATTTGTGCTACTAAGGCTGTGTCTTTAAACAAATCCCATAGCTTCTCTCTCATCCAGTTTTCTTGCCTACAAGTAAGCTGACTAAATTTAAGAAGTTTTGAAAAACTTATGGGAAGATGCTTTAAAACTATAAGAGTCTCTCAAATTTCTATGAATAATAATTATTATCTCCTTGGGAATCCTGATTGTCTAGTGGTTGGTTATGTGGTGGTCTGCTAAGTGCAAGGTCAGTACCCAGCCAGCTCTGAGGGAGATACACAAGGCTTTCTACTTCCACGAAAAGTTTTTGTCTGAGAAACCCACAGGGGGAGTTCTACCCTGCCCTATAGTGTTCCTGTGGAACAGAATTGACTTGATGGCAGTGACTTTGGTTTGGAGTATGATTAAGGCTTGGGATCTTTTACACATTTATTCAAGTATGACACCTTGCAAAATTAAAAAAAGCCAAGCAAACATTTTTGAACACTTATTGCATGGTAAAACTATACAAAATGCTCTGTGTGTATAAATGGGTTTCCTTTATATCACAGCTACAGATTATTATTCTCATCCTCTATAGTAAATATCTGAGGTAAATGGAAGAACTAAGATTTCGTTTCAAGCAATCCAGCCACAGCAGCCCCACTCCTGGCCTATAGTCATCCAGCATTTTTTATAATTATTGATCAAAGACTAGCCAAAGAGAATTCCTCCCATGTCCTACAGAGTCACTGTGAGTCAGAACTGACTTGATGGCAGTGCATTTGGTTTGGGTATGTGTGGACCAGTAACCAGCACACCTTGACTTTCTGCTTGGACCTTGATGGAGTGCAGTCAATGTTAAGACCCTTATACAGCTTACTAGTGAGCCATGTGCTCTTTCATAAGTCTATGAATTCTCTGACTCCCTGTAAGCCTCTTTTCCAGATATAGCTGAGGCTCAAATGAGAAAACACATTTTATACAGGGTTAAGGCACTATTAGCAGTACTTAACATATTGCGGATGAATCCCGCGTTTATCCGTTCTTTAATGCGCTAACTTGCAGATGGGTTTTAGATCTCCACTACTTCCCCACCCCTTCACATTGATTTGGCTGCTTGATTTTTAACTTCTTGATTTTAAAATATCTGGTATGTAATGTGTCGAGACGCGAGTAAGCATTAAACCGATAAGTTTGCTTCCAAATTTCATCTTTATGTTATCACTTCTTTTTTTGGTTTGGATAAGTATGTGGGTCTAGGGGTAGAATTTGCTCATTGGGTTCCCATATGAGTCAGGAGACGTGGGGAGATACATGCAAGAGAAGGATCACACTGAGGGCTCATCCATTATGTCATGAAGCATGCAAGGCCCGAGGGAGAGCTCTACCATCCGACCCCTTCCTGAGCTCTCTCCGCCCTCCACCTTGCCGGCTCCTCTCTCCCACAGGCCCTCCGCTCTATAGCTGCCAGCTTTCAAAACACAAAAGGCCACAAGCCAGAAACATTATTACCTCTCTGTATTCTATAAACAATGAGACAGCCTAGGTTAGGGAATGAAGACCACTGAAGAGGTGAAGATGCTAACGTACAGCTGAGTTTACATTTTTTGCAATGGCACTCTGCGGTGGAAAGTGCTGTGAGGCGTAGTGTCTGGATGGGCAGGATCAGTCTTTCCACTTTTTATGATTCTCTCATAGAAGCAAAAACTCCTTACAGCAAAAGTCATTTTCCCCTTTGTAGGATATTTCCAGCTAATTATAAAGCAGCAGACTCTGAGAAGCTCTTTTCTATAAAAATGAAGCTTAAAATATTCAATGAACTTAAAGGAAATACTTTAAGGAAAAATCAGTTCCTCAAAGTTTTATCAAATAGTATTATATTGTTTGCCATCAAACAACCATTTCCAGAAACATTTCCATTACTGAGCTACTACTGATCTGGCCCAGGTTTTGAAAAATCTATAACACAGTTAAATCTCCTTAAAATGTTTGTCAATCTGCATTTTCCATGGTCGAAGTAATTAGGACTCATTGATGATTGTTAAAAAATAACTGGTTCTATTTGCGCATGACTGAATATTTTGTATTGGATTATTACCCAAAAGGTACATAGGAGGTACCCCAAATTTTAACTTATTAGGGGGAAAAAGGATTGTAAAAATTTTATGTTTTGCAATCAAAGGTAATTCTCCCAGCTTGGTGCCTGCTGCCTCTGTGCAGCTGTGACTGAAAAAAAAATCAAGGTGTGATTAAATGGGCTTTTCCCTATTATCCTCCCTTAAAGGTTTTTTAATTGGAACACAGCCACCATTAACAGAGCCTGTTCACCAGAAGCCTTTGCTGAAAATGAGCCACCCAGTGCCTGGATTATGTACGCCATGATGATGCCTGTTACTGTCATCTCGCAATGTGTACTGTTCTGCCACATGCCAGTTTTAATAAAAGAAACAACATGATAATGATTCTGTTTATAATCTTTTGACAGCTTGTGGCTTCATGAGACTTTTTTTTCCTCTCACAACACAAACAAGAAACAGGAGGGTGAATCTTGCAGCTAAACCTGCCCGGCTGCCACTTGCCCCTCCATGCTCTTTCCTTCCCCAGTCTTCCCAATTTCCTCAGGATCATTTTCTGGTGTGCCAGGCTGGAAATTATAAAGCCATTTTAACTCTTGCTCCCGTATTGTCCTTCTAGCCAATCCCTCACATCTCTTAACTGAAACTGCCTGCATTCGTGGCATGACACCAACTCTGAACACACCACTTTTCATGTCATTGGGTCTCCTTGCTGATTGCTTTTGGCGGGGACTCCTCCCTTCTGGAATCCTTCACCCAGTGGCCACCCAAAACCAAGAAACCCAAGCTCATACCCATCAAGTCAACTCTGACTCAGAAAAAACTACAGAATAAAGTAGAACTGTACATGGGTTCCTAAAGTTGAAATCCTTATGCTAGGAATCGGCCACACTAATACCCAAGCGGGGACTGATGGGTGCAAAACACAAGCCTTTCTGCCTGCAGCTAAGGGTTTAACTACTGTGCCATTGAGACTTCTTGCATGCCAAGCTAAAACACACACACACACATACACACAGTTTCTTTGTGTCATGTCATTGCTTAATGTTTTGTAATGATTACCTGATATCATGTAACAAAAGCTATTGGTCCATTTTTATTTTTCTTAGAGTCCCTGGGTGGTGCAAATAGTTCATGTATCCAATGATAACTGAGAAGTTGGAGGCTTGAATTATTTAAGGCTTGAATTATTATTTAAATAATTATTTAATTGTTTTCAGAAAGCCTGAATTCAAGTATAATTTATGGAGATCTATGTACTATGTCTGAATTGGGGCAGACAATGCAAATACAAATCACCCAGATAAGGAGGCTCATCATCATGAGGCCATGATGGTGTGCAAGGATTTTAAATCATGTGATAACTTAAATAGGACATGCACACAAAGGAGACAGTCTGAAAACCATAGTTGATGCAGACCAATTCATCACAGTCATAGAAGCAGGAGTGTGACCATGACTGAGAGATACACACTATTGTGGATTAGAAAAGTTTACAAGACTGACTCTGAGATCTGTGATCACCTTGACTGGGTCATGACCTACAACCATGAGTTTCAAATACCTAATTTCCATTAAGGGCCCAGGTAAGTTCCTGAGGGCAAGATTGGTAGTCCCCAGGATGACCAGGGGTGTCCAAACAATGGACTTTTAAACATACTCAGTCTGAGAGCAAAGCTTTTTATAATACTGGCCATGGGTCAGAAAGAACTCCAACGAGGCTGAAATGATGTGGAGGCTCACATAAGAATTTAGGATACCCCATGTAACCATAGTTCTTTGTAAGCCTAGTTGTTGGAATTTGAGCTCTGTGTTACTCTCAGTCTGTCTAGAGAAACAAAATCCTAGACAGACTCATATGTGTATAAGAAAGAGCCTTATATAGAAGAGCGATTGAACATTGAGAAAATATTCCAGCCTAGACCAGATCAAGTCCATAAGTCTGACATTGGCCCATATATTTGGTGCCAGTCTAGAAGTTCCTCTTCCAACTTAAGAAACACATGTAATGATGCTGAATGAAGGAAGATCACAGATCAGTGGGTGAATAATCTTGTGCATCCAGTGATGGTGGAAGCATCTCACAGTTGGCATGGGTCTCTATTTGCCTCCTCCATATCCAGGGCTCTCACTGCCATCAGCATAGATTCATTTATCTTATCAGTAGAGAGAGTCTCTCAGTGAGAGAACAGAGAAAGAGAGTGTCTCCAGTCATCAAGGAGAAATACAGGCCTATCCAGAATCCTCAGGAAAAGGCCATGCCAACACAGAGGCCACATTGGTTATGACCTGATTGGCAGGCTAGACTCCACCCCTTCATTCTTAATCCTCTTAAATTATCAAATGATTATATAACTACCACAAGCTCTAATCTATAATTTACCCAGAGACATCTCAGAAGTAATATCTCGTTATTTCCCCCCAAAAAAACAAAGCATGAAAAACTCTAGGAAACATATAGTGTCACCATGAGTCACAATCATCTTAATGGCAAATGGGAATTTTAAAAAAATTTTAAACTCCAGTATACTTCTTTTTCACATAGACCGGTGTCCAGACAGTTTTCTTTCTACGTGATTCTCTCTTCTCCCTGGATCCCTGTTTGTTTTTGACTTTGAGTATGGAGGTTTCTTCTTTATTAGCACTAGCACACGAGTAACTCTTAAAGATTTAAAGATCACACTACTGTACATAATAATATTCTGAATTTGAAATAAATGTACTCTGAATGTACTGTTTTATTAAGCCATCTATCCTCCCATGCCTCCCATTCCCTAACTCTCACTAAATTGTTTCAGAGATAAAATCTGAGGTCAACAGCCAATATCATGTCACCATTTTTCCAAATCTAGTTGCCATGTCTTGGCTTAATTCTTTCCCACACAGGCTGTATATTAATACATTCCCACCTATGTGAACAGCAACCCTACCCCACCTTGACTTCGCTAATTTATCCCATTTGATTTTACAACACAATTTGCATGGCAATACAAGTTGTTATTGCTGTTAGATGCCTCTGAGACAGATTATACCACAGCATAAAACAGTGCCCAGGGCTGCATCAGTCTCGTGTTTGAGCCCATTGCTGAATCCACTGTGTGAATCCTTCTCATTGAGAGAATCTTTATTTTTAATGGCCCTCTGCTTTACTAAATACTTTGCATGATGTCTTTCTCCAAGGACTGGTCTCTCCTGCTCCTCATATTGTGCCCCCAATCTTGCCATTCTTCCTTCTGAGGAGCATTCTGGTTATTCCATAACAGATCCATTTGTCCTTCTGGGAGCCCAGAATATTATCAATGTTCTTGACCAGCACCATAATTCAAACACACAATTTCTTCTTCACTATTCCTTATTCAGTGTCCAACTGTTACATGCAAATAAGGCCCCTGAAAATACCATGACCTCGTTCAGATGCATCTTTCCCCTGAATGTAACAGGTTTGCACTTTAACACCTTAGAAGGGTGTTACATCGAAGAATTGCCAAAAGTAACGCTATTCAATTTCTTAATGGTGTTAGATCATGGATCTAAGTAAAACAAAACTCATGACAATTTCAATCTGTTATCCATTTATCATAATGCTATCTCTTGCTCCTGTTTCAAAGATTTGGGTTTTCTTTACATTAAGTAGTAATCCATAATGAAAAATTTGATCTTCCTCAAATGTCTCAAGTGCTCTTCAAGTTCAGGGAATAAGATTGTGTTATCTGCATATTCCAGGTTGTTAATGAATCTTCCTCTAGTCCTCATGCCACCTTCTTTTCCATGCAGTTCAACTTCTCAGATGATTTACTCAGCACAAGGTTAGAACAAGTATGGTAAAAGCATACATCCTAGATGCATGCCTTTCATGATTTTAAACCACATAGCTGTTCCCTGCTTGGTGTTGGTTTTAGAGTGCTTTCCAACCAGAAGGGTTTACCCTCTGGCATGATACCAGACACTGTTCTGTTGTTATTCATGAAGTGTTCAGTGGTTACGCCTTTAGGCACTAAATCCATATGCATGCTTCCTAGTCTACCTTACTCTGCCCACCATGGTTGACCCGCTGGTATTTCATTCCAGCACCATCGCAACATAGAAGCCATCCCAGTATGACCCACTGACAGACAAGTTGGAAGCAATACAGGTTAGCACCTTAAATTTTCTGTGTGCACCAATGCACATATAGTAGTTTTCCCTCAACCATACTTGACTCCCTTTTTGCTTATATCTTTATAGATATAACCTGAACATCCCCCCAATTCTTTTTCCTCTAAGCAAATGTCTAGTGTTGGATGTAAACTCCTCCATTTACCTGTCTTCAACCACTGCTCTAATTTTCTATTGTCTTTTTGGCTTCTCTCACCATTTTATAATATGCTCATGTTACCACCCTCTTTATAAATGTTCTTTTTCCAGCTCAGCCTTCATCTTGTCTTTACAAGTAAGCTTTTGCCAAGATTAGACTGTGCTTGCCTGCCGGGCTTACCTCCACAATCCTCACACACAATCCTGTGGAAAAAATCTCAGAAGTGTTCCTAGCGGCCTTGCTTCAACTTCCAAATCCAAACATTTTATTTTATCTTCATTTTATTTTACCTACAATTGTTTGCCTATGTCTCTAACCATTTTCCCCTTTGATTTGCATAATACACTTCCACTTTAATGAAGTAATTTCTTCCATCTATATGGTTCCTCCTAAGAGTTTTTCACTATATCTATGTTTTCCTTACCCTAGTATTTAAATTTGAATTACCCCAAAATTACTCCTGCTTTCCTTCTACTAACTTTTTCTGAAAATTATTTCTTCAATTCCTAAGATTTCATCTGGCTCCTTTATGCTGAGGAATCTCAAAGTTTACTTCTGTGTTCTTCTATTCAAAGCTGTAGACCATATGTTCCCAAATTTTTTTGGCCAATTCCCCTTTTTCAGGAAAAAAAAATTACTCTGCATCCACTTGAAAATGAAAAATGTTTGTGCTGTACATTCTAGTCCACAAATGAGTGTAGGTGTCTGCTTTTGTAGCCTCCTTGGGATCTTCCGCAGGGGTACAACCAGCCCTATTTAAGAACCACTCCCATCTATCCTAATATCTAACTGTCTACTGACTGTTTCCATTGGTACCTCACACAAATGGTCAGCTCAGGAATCTTCAGTCCATACTTGCTCATGTTCTTTCTTTGTTACTAACTTTACAAGGACATTCATAAATGGTCATTTTTAGACCCCTTCCTGTCCCTGACTTCCATGTTCTATTTCTTGTTACCTTTCAGCTTGAGTTTCCCTCCCCATTTTTTAAACCTCACCTTAAATAATCACCTCTATCCAGTCTGTGGAAATATACTTTAAATGACCCCTTCCTTATAGTCTCCTTCAATCCAACCACTGTACTGTTCTTAAATGTATTTCTCTATTGGTAGGACTAGTTTATAATAACTAATTTATAATAACATGATGGCTCAGCCCTTATGCTTTCCCAAGGTAAATATAATTAGCACTGAAAAGTTGATTGGAGAGGTCAGTGCTCAGCTTTTTTCCCATGTGGTTTTTTTGGTCTTTGCTCTTTGCTTCAATTTTTTTAAGTATCAGATTCTCTTTCTCATTGCGACCTTATTCCTCCCCTTCCCAGATTCAGTTCCCTCTACTCAAAAATAGGTCTCTCCATGTGAAATAGCTCCATATCAGTTGTATCTGGCCAATGTCACTCTTCTCTTGCATGACACATATTAAAACAACAACAACAACAAAACGTTGCCATCAAATCTATTTCAACTGATAGCAACAACATGAGAGAGAGTAGACCAGCCTTCAGTATGCTCTCATTTTCTACAAAGCATTTCTTAGTTGAGGTAGGACCATAGCTTAAAGAGAGGAAGAAAGTCACCAGATTAGGATATGGGAATTTGTATGACAACAGATGAAAGCCAAAACCAAAAGTGTGGATTTAATTAAGTAATGTCAAAATTAAACTGACAATAATTTAAAAGGCTTTGCCCTTGATACTCTAAAGTGGTGCTTTCTAAGAGGTCCCACACAACATTTCAACACACAACCCTATTATTGAAGTCTGCGGGGAAAACAAGAGTAGCCTAACTGTTTCCCATTCAGGCCATCTTGCTTTAGAAGAAACATTAATGCTATTTTCCTTCAAAATTATGGAGCTTCCAAGCAAGGATCAAGCCTACCAGAATAAGAATGATCATTCACTCGGTTTTTGTCAGATACACCAAAATCCATCATTTGTGTGCTGAGAAAATCATCAAAGATGGATTCTAGG
This sequence comes from Nesogale talazaci, assembly GCA_004026705.1. Classification (NCBI taxonomy): domain Eukaryota; kingdom Metazoa; phylum Chordata; class Mammalia; order Afrosoricida; family Tenrecidae; genus Nesogale; species Nesogale talazaci. The sequence goes on from PVJH01001088.1 coordinate 187,772, forward strand.
AAGAAGAATGGCATCAGGATTGGAAGAAGGCTTATTAACCACCAGTGGAGGCAGATGACACAACTTTGCTTACTTAAAATGACAAAGTGTTGAATCACTTGTTGGAGATCAAGGATTAGAGCTTTCAGAATGGATAACAACCCAATATGAAGAATGTAAAGAGAACCAAAATACTCATAACTGAGCCAATAGGTAACACATGATAAATGGAGGAAAAGTTGAAGTTGGTAAGAATTCTATCTTGCATGGCTCCACAATGAATGTTCATGGAAACAGCAGTCAAGAGGTCAAAAGATATATTGCACTAGGTAATTCTGCACTGGACCTCTTTTGAGGAGCAAAGATGTTACTTTGAGGACTATGGTATTCCTGATCCAAGCCCTGATATTATCCTTTGCATCATATGCATGTGAAAGGTGGACATTGAATTGGGAAGACTAAAGCAAGCACTGCATTTGAACTGTGTGCTGAGGAAAAACATTGAAAATACCAAGGACTGCTAAGAAGACCAATCAATCTATATTGAAAGAAGCAGGCTCCTTAGAGAAAAGAATGACAAGACATCAACTTACATAATTTGGTCCTATTGTCAGAAGAGACCAATTCCTGGAGAAGACAATGGCTTCAAAGAACTAGATTAACACAGGGTCAGCCTCCCTGGACTCAGCCAAAGGACCAAATGCAAGGATAGCGCAGGATGATGCAGTTTTTCATTCTGTTGCCCATAGGGTCCCTTTGGGTCATAGCCAACTCAATGGTACCTAACATCAATCGTATAATTTCCAAGGCCACTAATTTTTACAGAAGCAGACAGTCACATGCTAATCCACCAAAATTCCTTTGGACCTCACCAAAAAAATTGCCATCAAGTTAATTCTGACCATAGTGTCAAAGAGGGAATCTGAGCTTCAAATAGTTCTTTTTGTGTTTTAATAGTTTTATTGGCATAATAGTGACATATCTTACAATTTAATGTTGAAATCATATTTTAAAGATTTGTACAATCATTACCACAATCAATCTTAGAACATGTCCTTTTTTATCTTGTACTCATTGTTATTCCTTCTCCTTTTCCCCCAGCCTCCCCTGAGGTACCCCAAGGAACCCTTCAAGTCTCTATAGATTACCTATCTTGCATTGCATGTACAGGAAAACATACAAAACAATATCAAAGAGTTCTTTAAGATACTTTATTTACTCTAAGGAATAGTCTTTTTACAATACAAAATTTTAGCATGGTGCTACTTTTAACATTCAAACATATATACTCATATGTCTAGGATCCTGGCTTTCCATGTAGAATTAAAAGACAACTAAAGAATTCGAAGAATTCTCTGAATTGAATATAGGTCTGCAATTGTTGAATTACTTTAGAAAATGCACATATAAATTCTACTTCATGTTTCAGCTGTATACTTATACTACACAATCTAATTGCTTGTAAAAATAAAATCATGAATATAATCAAGGATGTATCCATCTTACTCTGCTGGGAGCATATGATGGCCATTTTGCACTCTCAGTGTCAGGCTGGGCCTTATGATTGTTTTAATGTATATATCCTCTTCACCTCCAAACTGGGGCAATTTGAACATATTTTATACACTTTTATTAAGATTTGTGAAGACTCTGTACCACTGTACCTTCAAATATAAAAGATTATAGTAGAAGGCTAAACACCTGATTTGTGTTTATTTTAAGCCTTCCAAAAATGTAAGATACTCACTACATAAATATAAGAAGGTTTATCTGAGTTCACTTGTGCTGTTTCACTCAAGATGAATCTTAAAAAAATACTTTATGAATCTCCTCCTGTTTGTCACATGTTAGGGTGTGTATGAAAATGGGAAAAAATTTTAAAAGAAAGAAAACAGGGAAGAATCAGCCAAGGATTAAGTTTGTTTATCATTAAAGTTTTAGCTTGTAGTCAATCATTCCATCATAATGTTCTACAACATGCAAAAATAATTATTTTAACCCTTTTTATGTGGGCTCTACAGACTTGTCTACCAAGACAATTAATTTTTTTCTTTCTGAATTTGTTCTTCATAAAACAAGGGGAAGTAATGAGATGAAGTAGTTATAGGAATAACTGTTTCAACTCTCTAGCTATTTAAGAGGGTTTGGTGATGGCAATTTTCTCTATAAGATCACACCTTTAGGTATATTTTTCATGCAAGGCACTTTGCTATATAAATATCTATGCATTGAATAGGCCCATTTTTAAAGCAACTTCCTTCATTTTTTCTTACAGGTAGTTGCATAACTGCTGATGTGTATGGAGGAGAGTTAAATATGATAAACTTATGACCACATCATGGAGGTTTTGCAATCCAAAATCATAAAATTACAATGTCTTTTAAAATCAAGAACAAAACCCTTCCCCCACCCAAAAGAAAAGCCATAAATTTAAGCCAATATAAACTTGTCAGAGTTCTCCCTCTCAATTTCACACTAGGGCGTGGTGCTGCACAGCTGGGGAGCTGAGCTAATAAGTGTTGAAAAATGAAAAATGCTGCTTTATGGTGTCACATAAACTGGCAAAAAGAATACTTTTACCTCCACCCCATTTTGACAAACAAATACAAAAATGTAGAAGCTGTAAGAATAAGACTTTATGGTATGAGACCCAGGGGCCAACAGAAAGCTCACAAGGGATTTTCTTTTTATTGAATACTATATGTAATAAGAAGTGGCATAACATTTGTAAAATCTAATCACTTTCAGTTCCTATCTGAACCTCAAAGGGGTCATTTTCAGAAAAGCTGTTGGAAACACTGCCTAATGATCTATTTATCCAGTAGTGAAATGGGATTATCCATTTTACAAGAAGGCCAAGCTTTCCTCAGCAATATCAATATTGGAATGCGAGCATACACACTGAGGATTTTGAAGAACATCATGTTGTACAAGTAATGAGTTGTTATACTTGAGCACAAAGAATAATACTCAGCATACTCAAGTAATTTGCATAAAATAATTTGGACCCAGCTATTTTTCTTTGGCTGGTTTGTTTCTTAACTGATGATGTTATCACTCACTCCCTCACTTAATCCACTCATTATCTCAGTCATTCAACGTGCAGCCAGCCAAATTTTGCTGCAAGTTCACAATGTACAGTTCCTCCGTTGTTATTGTTAGTCCTCGTCCAATCCATTCTGACTCATGGTGATCCCCTGTGTCCAGTGTGAAGCAGTACCTTCTAGGGTTTTCATAGCAGTGACCTTTCAACAAGAGATCACACAGCTGTCTGCTGAGGTCCTTGGAGTGAGTTGGAACAGTCAACCTTTCTACTAGTAAATGAGCGCAATTGCAGAGAAGTACACAGGGATAGCAGGAGAGTCTAAATGTAGCATGAGAAGAAACCTAGTTATCCACGGGCTTGAAATCAACTTGATGGATCAAAACAGTGGAAGTAAGGAAGGATGGAAAGAAGGAAGGAAGGAAGGAAGGAAGGAAGGGAGGGAGGGAGGAAGGGAGGAAGGAAGGAAGGGAGGGAAGGAGGGAGGGAGGAAGGAGAGAGGGGGAGGGAAGAGGTAGGGGAGGGGAGAATTTTGTGAGGGATACTTTTTGAGTATTCCCATAGGGAAAACATTGAACTTCCAGGAAAAACAACTAATAGACCTGCTTCTAGATACTGCTAAATATTGGTAGCTGGGACTTTATAGCTATAGTATGTGATCATATATATTCTATATAGGCCTTGCCTGAATTTCTCTAGTTAAAATTACTCTCTCTTCTATGTATATGGAAAAATGTACTTATCCTTTTTTTTTAAGGGTTTCTAGTATTTTCTTTATAATTATGCACATTTTCCTTTATGTCTTGTGAATAGCGTTAACATGATTTTTCATTCAATATTTATCTTTTTGGTGAAATAAATGCTTCTGTGGGTTGAAGCAATATATAATACCCTTTACATGTAAATACTACTTATTGTAGTAGCAAAAGATCACACACAAAATATTGTAGGTCATACTTGAGAAAACTAAAAAGCATACCTATCACTTGTACAAATATAATTTAGGTAGCCTAAAGTATTTTCAGAATACCATTAATAGAATGGAGCAATGTAATTGGGGTTTCACTTTGATAATGCAAACTAATATAAAAGTCACTGAAAAGTGGCCATCTTCAAATTCCCAACATCATTTGACCCCTATACCAATGGGACCTTAATGAAGTAGCATTTAAACACCCTGAAGTGTTTCAGTCTGTTGTGCCTATGATCGCTAGTGGAAAGAGCTGACTTGATGCTACCGAACAAGGACAACATCATAAGATGTATCAAGTCATCTCATTAGTCACGGTTCCCTAGTTTAATGAAATGCCTCACTGAACTTTTCTCCTGAACAAAGTCCAATTTTTCATTAGATGATTTCCAGGAACAGATTTATTTTCATGCAATTAATATTTTTTCGCAAAAAATGTTTTACAGTAATGTACCATAGGTGGCATAGCTTTCACTCTGCTTTTATAATGTACCTTCTGGGTGCTGTAGGAAAATGTGGTGAAGAAATTAGATGGGGCCTGGTTACCAGATAAAATAGTGACTGGAGCCTTAAAGCTTGTCTCCAATCAAGCAGCCTTCTAAATGAGGTGCCTACAAAGTCAGTGCCTGAAGGATTAGAAACCAGATATTCTGAAGTCAAAGGAAGGACTAGTATATGGACCTAAATTGTGAGAATCTGGTTTGCAGAAGCTACAGATAGCAGTTGAAGCCCCACAGTCATTTGTGGGAACTACCTGGAAAATAGGCCTCTGGTGAACTCCTTCTATGCACAATTGAGCTATGGAAGGCAAGTGATGGCTAACAGAGTACACGGGCATGATGAACATAGCAGATCCAAGGCGTAAACCTGACTCGAACAGCTAAAACTGTATCAGTTTGTCTGCTTCTGATGCATACTGGTCCCGATCTGGTTTTCAACATATTCCATATTTTTGTTTGTTCATAATAGGGTGTTCCTCAGAGGTGTTATGCCATTGGGGGTCACTTTCTTGAATTTGTGTTATACTTTTCTGTTTGGGCCATACGAAATCCAGGATTGATGAATGAATAGGGGCAGCAAGTAAAATAAGGGTTTTGTGGTTTGGGAGGTACAGTGAAGTGGGAGGTGGGTAAAAGGGAGACTACGTCAAGAAGTTCAGGAAGAAAAAGAAGGTTTGGAAACTGATTGTGGCTGCAGTTGTACAATTTTGCTTGACATGATTGACATGATATATATTAACTCCTAATTAATAAAAATATACTAAAAGGCATCTTCCTCTCATCACCATGTAGATATAATTGATTAAGATCAGAATTCCCTGTGGTATAGTAGAAGTAGTTTGTCAGGTCTTTTCTTCTCCTGTACCTGAGGGTGATTTCAGATGACTAAACTTTCAGCTCGAAGTCTAGCACAAATCACAAACCACTGTAAGAAACAGCCTCTTCCAACCCACCTAAATTGACATGATTAACACAACATCATTGAATATAAAGAATGTTTTCCTGCTTGGTGACTTCCATAGAGTCAGTTCTGGCCCATAGCAACCCTAGCAGGAAGGGTTGACCTGGCCCTGTTGGTTTCCAAGACTATCATTCTTTATGGGAGTAGCAAACTCCATCTCTCTCCATTCTTGAAGCTACAGAAAACTATTTAAAATACTTTAGAAGGAAATAATTATACTCTTGGTTATTAGCGTATCATCCATCTAACAAAAAACAACAGATCTCACACAAATCTTCTAAATTTCATAAACCTATAATAATAGAACTAGTAATGAAATCAGAATGGAAACATTTCCCAAAATGTATTTCAAAGAAATGCTTACAGAAACCTTTTGAGTCAACACAATTGGAAGTGCCTAAGAGACCCGTGGAATCCAGATAGAGACAGTTGCTGCGAGCACAGAGAGTATGGCTGAACGTTTTATGTCCCACTGTACATGTTTCTTCTCTTGGTCCAAAATGAACAAGCCCACTTAATGATGTTAGAAGAGAAACATAGTGATTTTACACACAAAGCACAAATTGTAGGAGAAATGCATGCACCTTGTGTTTATAGCCAGGGGCATGGGTCAAAATGAAATTCATTTTGTGTGAACTGAAATAATCAAGAGATTTCATTTGCAGTGCATGTTTTATGTTTTCTGGAAGTTTGTTTTAAAACAGAGAGTATATTTAATGATAGCTAAGTCTTTTTAGCTGGCCTAATGAGTAGTTTAGAGACAATGATGAGATTTGAGTCTGTGTGTGTCAAAGGAGACTTGAATTTTGCCTTCTCTACTTCCACTCAGGTATGTCTTTTCTGAATAAGCAACAAATTGGTGGTAGCTATTACCATTAGTGATTTCCAGATGTTAACCACGTGATGCAACTATTCACTGACAAGAATGCCAAGTGGGGAGGGGACCTTAGTACGATGATTTTAAAAGCCATGGAGAGTCATTTCCCCTTCTATCACCATCACCTCCATGTAGCAAGCAACAACAACAAAAACTACTATTGTAAGATATTTATAAGGAAGAGGCAATTTGAAATCTACGTAGCCTAAGTAAATGTGCACTATTATCTTTTAAAGAATGAAATTATAAAAGTAGACTACAGTTGATAGTTGCTATGTACATATCTCTAAATTGTATATACATTCTATATGAAGGAGAAATAATCTCATAGTCTATGTTAAGACCTTGCAAGTTCTCTTAAGATTTTATAAAATCTAAGTGAAAATATGCCATTACACTATTTTTTGCTAAAGTTAAACACTTTATTTTCACCAGGTCCTGATTCACAAAATATTCATAACATTTGAGTTCCTGCAAAGAGCTATCATACATTGCTAACTACATGTATTAAGAAAAATTAATAATTGGCATGTTTGAAGTTGGACATATATTACTCTGGGGGGTTTTCTTGAAATTATATTTTTATTAATAGCAAGTGTCTTTGGAAAACATGTATGACATTTATCCTGGAGGAGCAAGAAGTGAATACATATTTTTATTAGAGCCAAGTCACTTATCTTCATAAAAATATTAATATTTTTTCATTTAGCCTGTATTTCTAGTAAGAAGAGAATAAATAGTTTTCCAAGGTCAGAATTGGGACAAGTTTTCAGCAAGTAGTTGAGATTGTCAGCTAATTATCAGTGAAGGTTAGAGAAGTTGATGCTTAAATCAGCTAATTTAGGAATCAAGAATGTTAAGTAAATTACTTGTTCATTCCCAGTACTTCTCTGTTTAGCACAGTTTTACTTAATATTTTTAGTGTACTATTAAATAACAATATCAATATAAACTAATGGGGATTATAGAGGAAAAATTATTTTTCTCCACACACAAATATATACAGCCTTGCACCTGCCTTCAATTGAGAGGAAGATTACCAGAGTAAGTACAGTGCCTAGGCCATATGGAAGATCTGTGGGTTTCTCCGCTGATATTGTTGTTAGAAACACAATGTGGCCATGGGGAGAGGAAAACAAGAAAGTAAACTTTTAGAGAAAAACGTAAAGAAACTCTTTGTATGACTGCAGGGGCAGGCATGAAAAGCATATTGGAATCAGTAAGTACTGAACAAAGGAAGAGAAGATAGACCTGGGATTAAAACCTGGAGTTAGAGGCTGGCGCAACAATAGTACAGACATGGCACCTGAACTGCTCTGCTTTCCCTGGGGTGGGGGATGTGTCTAATGATTAGTATTGGTGGGTGCACAAATCTTCTAAACTGCATTCAAAATGTGATATGTGGTGTGTGTGTATGTGATCTCATAATTTTTTTAGATGAAACTTAAAGGAGAATAGTGATCACCCCTCTTCCCCTCATATACAATATCAAACCAGTAATATGAGAACTTATCCAAATGACAGAGTTCTTCCTGGTCTAACTTGTTTCTGTTTTATAGTCACACAAATCACATTTTCAGATGCAAATCTTCCACATCTTTATAACTTAATTCTTCATTTTTTTTAGTGTCATGTCCTAGATTTGATTGATTCTCAAAACAAGAATTCTTGGCATGGCACTTACATTTTTATAAAAATAAGTTGTTTCCTAAGCAAACGTGGATTCCAATCCTGGATCTAGCCTTCTTCAGGTTCTCTCCCAGTTTTGGCAAATCCATCTATTTTGCTTTGCCTGCCAGATACCAGCATGCCAGAATAACAAGTTGGTACTTGGTATAGATTTTCATTCATGGTTCATTCTTTTTCTTCAAAGTTGGACTCAGTCTTGAGCATAATTGAATTAAACAGGTAACATCTCAGACAATTGATACAAAGATAAATCCAGTAGACCTGTCTTTACGGAAAGTACATTTCATAAGATCATAGCAAAACAAGTCTTTTTTCCTACTTCAGAACTACTGCTCTTTTCACCACAGCACACTAATGGTTCTACTTATACATAGTTTCTGATTGTGTGTAGATTCCCAGATTTTCAAGAGATGTTTACTAATGATATTTATTTTTAATTATATTCATTTCACATGTTCACTGTCCTGTGAAAAGGAATAAGATTCATTCATATGGATGAAAAACATAACAGAATACAATAAATTACATTATATGTAATAATACCAGTGGTGCAGAGGGAACAAATTCAAACGACACTGAATGCATTAGGCAAAAACAAGACTCCAGGAATTGATGGACTGCCCAATAAAATATTTCAGAAAGCTGGAGAAGCCCTGGAAGTACTCACTCATTAATGCCAAGAAATTTGGAAGAAAGCTACTTGGTCAACTGACTTGAAAAGATCCATAGTTCTTCCCATTCCCAAGAATGGCAACTCAATATAAGGCTTGAACTATCGAATAAACATCATTGAAATCAAACACAAGTAAAATTTTACTTAAGATCATTCCGCATTTGCACCAGTAAATTGACCAGAACTTCCAGAAGTTTAGACTGGATTCTGAAGAGGATGCAGTACAAGGGATATCATTGCTGATGTCAGATGGATCTTGGCTCAAAGCAAAGTATACCAGAGAAGATGATTACTTGTTTTTCATTGACTATGCAAAGGCATTTGACTGCATGGAAATGGGATATGGATCAAGAATCAGTTGTGTGAACAGAACCAGGGAATAATACATGATTTATTATTAAGAAAATGTGTTCTTGACATACTAGTTCAATTTATATGGTGAGAAAATCATCAGAGAAGCTGGATTCTATGGAGAAGCATGCAGTGTGAGGATTAGAGGAAGCATTTTTAACAAACTGCAGTGTGCAGAGGATACAACCCTGCTTGCTGAAAGTGAAGAGAAATTGAAGCACTTGTTGATGAAGATCAAGGATTGTAACTTTCAGTATAGATTACAAGTCAATGTAAGAAACGTCAAAACACTCACAACTGGACCAACGGGTGACATCATGATAAATGGAGAAAAGATTGACGTTATCAAGGATTTTGTCCTGCTTGGTTCCACAATCAATGTCCATGGAAGCAGCAATGTAGAGTTCAAAAGATAGATTGTATTAGGTAAATATGTTACACAAAACCTCTTTTTGAGTCTTGAAGACCAAGGATGTTACTTTGAGGACGAAGGTGTGCTTGATCCAAAGCCCTGGCATTCTCCACTGCATCATATGCATGTGAAAGTTGAACATTGACTAGGGGAGATTATAGAAGAATTGATACATCTGAATTATGGTGCTGGAGAAGAATATTGAAAATGTCAGGAAATGCTAGAAGGACAAATCGATTTGCATTGGAATAAAAAAAGGCCAGGGTGCTCCTTAAATACAAGGATTGTAAGACTTTGTCTTACAGGCTTTGGACATTATTAGGATAGACCAGTCTTTGGAAAAGGACATCATGTTTGGTAAAGTGCAGTGGTGGTGGAAAAGAGGGAGAGCCTCTGTCAGATGGACTGACAGTGTCTGTATCAATGGACTCAGGCATGGCAATATTGGGAGGATGGCATAGAACCGTGCAGCGTTTCGTTCTGCTGTGCATAGGGTTTCTATAGGTCCACTCCAAGCTGTCTGTTCAAAGGCACCTAACAACAACAGCATAGCTACCTAATAAATGATACATCGATGTTTTGAAGAATCACTGTTTTAATAAACCCATGTGTTCTTTCAATTTGTTCAGAACACTTTGAGTCTATCCTAGAAACCAACTCTTTATAACAAAGTTAATTCTCTGAACAGATTACAGAAAGAAGAATGCTGTTAATTTGCATTATGTGGAATTTTGCAAGGCTTCTTTATGTTATTGATAAAGTATATCTACTTGTGTATAAGCCGAGTTTTTCAGCACATTTTAATGCAGGGTTTGTGATAAAATTAGGTGCCTCAGCTGGTATTTGAGTCAGCTTGTGTACTTGATTACAGACAGTACTAATAGGAGCCCTGGTGGTGTCGTGCTTCCTAGATGGGCTGCAGTCCTCAAGGTAAGTAGTTCAGAACCTCCAGCAGATCCATGAAAGAAAGTCTGGGTTTACTATTCTTGTAAACAAGTATAGTCTCCAAATCCCACAGGTGTTCTCTATCTGTCAACAAGGAAACAACGGAAGTGAGATGCTATAGAAATAAATGAAATTCTTTTACAGAAAATATTTCCTTTATACACTTGGAGAGAAAGAGCAGAGACAGAGAATATGAAAAAAAAAGTCACTGCCGTTGAATTCATTCTCACTCAAATAAACTCACACGGACCCTATAAGGCAGAATAATGGTCCCTGTGGGTTTCCCTGTAACTTTTTATGGAAGTAGAATGTCTCATCTCCCTTGGAGCTTTGGGTGGTTTTGAACTGTTGACCTTGAAGTTCGAAACACCACTAAAGCCAGACAAATTGAACTTCTTTTTTAATTCGAAGATCAAGTTTATATTACATGATGTTATTAATTAGGGAGCTTATCTTCCAACCCTTTCTTTTGCTTGGGTCTTAGAAACTTCAGGAGGTCATTGACTGAAATACCAATTTCAGCGACAGTGAAAGGGGCATTATGCTATTAACAAGCAATTTATGTGGCACAATCAAGAGTTTTGTGGAGAGATTGGAATGCTCACACACTGCTGGTGGGATTACAGATGTACATTATTGAAATCAGTATGGTGCTTCTTTAAACAAACCCTAACAGAAATACTATATAACCCAGCTATCTCTCTACTCACTACATGTCCCAAAGAAAGAACAAAACAGAAATAGATATTGGTACACTCATGTTTATCATCGTGCTATGCACAATAGTAAAAGATAAAAACAACCAAAAGATTCATCTGTGGGAAAATGGATAAACAAACTCGGGTACATGAAAACAATAGAACTTTATGGGTTCCTAAAACACAATAATGAAGCTGTCAAAGAGCTCATAATGTGGACATTTGGAAGACAGTATACTCAGCAAAGTTAGTCAGCTACATAAAGATAAATTCTGTATAAGATCACTATTATAACGCAGAAAAAAATCAAGACTAAAAGTTTTCCCACCAATAGAAGCAGGCTTTGAAGCTTCTTGGGTGGCCAAGGGGACAGGAGGAGAGTAAACAGGGGAAGTAAATAAACAAAATTTTAAAAAGAGTTTTGTGTTATGAGCAGATTTAAGTGCCACTGGTGTATTTATAATAGAGGCACTGGTAACATGTTGAAATTATTTTCTGTTCCTAGAACAATAGAATGTGAGAGCTAATCAAGTCCCATTCCCTAGTTAAACAGTTGTGAGATTTGATAAAAACAGATGAACTGAACTAATGCTATAGAACATTTTGTTCCTGAAATGGAAGGCTAAAATCCTTACTAACACTTAAACATTATTTTGGTTGATAGAATTGTCATTTTCTCTTGAATGAATATGGAAGAATACAGATGCTCACACTATACCTATCAAACTTTAAGTACTCAAAATTTAAAACCATCTCATAGTGACTCTAGAGGACAGAATTAAACTCTCGCTGTGGGTTTCCAAGGGTTTCTTTGATAAGAACAGAAGCCTCAAAGCAGTTAGGGACTTCTCACCTTGTGGTCAAAGCTAAACACATAACCTACTACACTGTGTGGAATGGGGGATGTTAATTCTTTCACTTTATTTTCTTTGTAGTTGATCTATGAAATGCAACCATTTGCCCTCATTCCAAGATTGGGTTTGAAGATGGAGCCCTCCCTAACTGTAAGGGCACTGGACTTAAGAAGGAAACCGTAATAAGTCTTATGATAGACATGCAGTCATCAAGATATGTAATAGGAAAAGAACCTAATAGATTTTGAGCACATAGACAAACATAAAGGCAGAGAGAGGGATTCCCTTATTATACTATGAGCATAAAGAGGAAGTTGGGAAAACCTGGATGGTGCCAAAAGCATGCTCACCTATTAATTGGATGTTAGTTTCCATAAGAATTATGACTGCCGATCTAATTTTGAATGACCAGCCATTGAAACGCCTATGAAGCAAAGTTCTATTTTGAAGCACAGAGGTTTTCCAGGAGCTAGAGTTGACTGAGGGGCAACGGAGCATTTTTTTAGATAGCACTAAAGAGCAAAATTACCAGAAGGTAGTTTGAAACTTGGGGTCTGGTAATGGGAAATTCTCAGGAGGGAGAAGAGCTTTTTTTCCTGGGCAAAGGACAGATGGCATTTGAAGAACAATGCTCAAGAGAGATGCATATGCACTGTGTTAGTCAGGGTTCTCTAGAGAAAGGAGAGCAGGACACTTAAGATTTTATAGATAGAAAGATGATAGGCTTGTCAGCGAGAAGGAATATAACAGATACTTTATCCACACAGCAGTACAGAGGGTTCACTTCACTTCTGTGGAATAGTTAATGTACTGAACATCCTTCCATGCAAGTGGGCTGCCGGGTCCAATGCCAAGGAAGCAGATAGCAGAGTCCTCTCTGGGGCAAGGAAGCAGAATCTTCCCACAAGCAGCAAGCAGCAGGGTGGTCACCAACACTCAGTAGCTAGGGAGCTTAGTGAAGCAGGCGTAGATGGGCTATTCAACACAAGCAAGGCAAGGTGAGGGAATGGACCAGCCTCAAGTTCAAGCAATGGACAAACCAGCAGTGCACTGAAGCAGATCTCAAAGGAGTCTCAAGCTCTCACGACAGAATCCACGGATTGTCCTGGCCCACAGGTGGTGTAGCTCACAGGTGGAGGCAGAGAATTTGCCAGCGTAGCATCCAGAACTCCCCAGCACCCTCTGCTCACCATAGACAAAGAGAGAGGGAAGCTGGCCTTGCAGTCATTTATCTCTTTCACCTTCTATCAAACTGCAACCTGATTAATCCCACATATGCATATTGGCCAGTGTGTTTGTCTGGGTAGACTAGAAGAACAAATTTCATAGACAAACATATGGATAAAAGGAAAAGGTTTATATATAAGAGAAATAGGACATTAAGAAAGCATCCCAATCCAGTCCAGTACAAAGTCTTATATTAACTCATATGCTCAAATCAGTCTATAATGTCTCCTTCTGACTCACAAAGTCACAGGTCAGTGAGTGCAGAATCCTGGCGCTGGCAGGGGTCTCACCATGGCTCCTCACTTCCAGAGCACAGGGTCCATCAACAGCATCCAGTGGTGGCAGAAGCAACTCATCGCTGGCAGGGGTTTCCACATGGCCTTTCCAGCTTCAGAGATCTGGCTCCATCCGGGCAATGCTGTGTGGCTTCTCCTCCAGCTCCTTCAGCTCCTCAGACGCTGCCATCTTGTCTTGTCCGTGATTCATTGTCTCTGAGACTAACTCCCAACAACTGGGGAGACAGTTTCTCATCTTCACGAGGGAAATATCACGAGATTTCTCAGACATATCAGGAGAAAGTCATGCCCACACAGAGGTCTCATTGGCTACTCAATGGCTATCTCCAGATTAACACGCTAGACTCCACCCCTACATCTCAATCATGAAATTACCATAAGCACATGACTGCCACAACCAGGTTGTCACAATAGTAAGCCTATCATATACACTTCCATACTGCCCACTTTCAATGGAAAAGATCCCGCCTAACTGGCCCAGAGACTGCACAAGCATCACTTCAACTGTTGATAGTGTCCAGAAGTGATACTATTGTGCATGCTCTGAGACTTTGTTTGATATGTTTGAGTAAATCATGTATTTCCACTCCTTACTCCACAATTCAAGCCTCAAACCCATACAGAGCGAGCAAGTGAACCCACACCCTAGAAAACAGAGTGGGGGCATGAGCATCTGCTAGGAATAGAGGCATGGAATGGTGGCCACCCTCACATCTGTATTTGAAAGGACTGAAGTGAAAAAAGTTTAAGAACCTAGAATGGAAATCATAGTTATATTAAATGTATAATCCCATGCATGTTACCCTTAAAAGTTTCCTTTAATGTCTTATGCAAATTTATTTTAAAGCTTTTTTCCCCTGGTCTTCTTTGTTTCTAAATGAATAGAAAAAATGTATAAAAGAACTTCTTTTTTAATCTTTGAAATGTAAAATTCTCTGAAACATAAATGCTTGGTATGTGTAGTCTATGTGAATATATGGTTTCTAACTTTTGAAAAATGTAACAGATAAAAAACAAACACTATGATAGGGTACAAATTGAAACGATGAACTGCATGGTTTGCAGAAAAGAGTCTATTTTATTTAACTCTAATCACTTAACAATTTCTATAAATGACTATACTTTGTTCAGTAGTGTTTGGGAAGTCAAAATAGGTACCATAAATGATTTTTAAATGCACAGTGGGCATCAAAGCTAAATTCTAAACTTGCTACTCATATCTTTAGATCCTAATAGATATTAGAACTCTCCCAGCCCCTCCCAAAATGTGATGGGTCCAAGAGAGGGTGAAGACAGAATGACAGAGAGTATTGAAGCGTAAGAGTATGTACATTAAAATCTTCCAGGGAAACATTTTACCTCAAATACAAAGTGACAAAAGATTCCCTGTAAAAGAGGCAAACAGCCTCTTGAAACTTAATTGCACTTCAAAGTAATTACGTGAAAGGAACAAAATATTTCTGTCCAATAGTTTTTCTTCCAGATGGCATCTCTAAATATAGTACTCTAAAACCTTATAATTGTTCTATAAATAAAAAGAAAGGAATGGAAACAATTGATAAGCTCTTAAATCATTGGAAATAAAGGAGCACCTTGATTAGGCTTGGAAGTATCTAGAACAATCTAACAATGATCTTTCTCTGGGAAGGCTTAACCCAGATGAAACTCAAAATCCCAAGCTTTTGATATCTCCTCTGATTATCTGCGCCCTTAGGTTTCTTTTTGTACAGTTGGAAGAGCAAACCAGGAATTAGCATTATAGGTAACAATAGCAGAAAGGTTTCTAGTAAAAATGGATTCTTAAAGACTATCAGTTTTCTGGGAGGTGCAAATGGCTTGTGCTTGGCTACTTACCTATAGATTAGTGGTTCACTCCCATTGAGCAGTAGTGTGGAAGAAAGATGCTGATCTGCTTTCTTAAAGATTAAAGCCAAGAGAACCCTATACAGCAAATTCACTTTGTGACACTTAGGGTGTGAGTCCTGGTGGCACAGTGGATTATGCATTGGGCTGCTAAGCATAAGGTCAGCAGTTCAAAACTACCAACTGCTCTGCTAAAGAAAGTTGAGCCTTTCTACTCCTATAAGAATTAGTCTCAGCGCCCCCCCTCCCTCCACCAAGGGGGATTCGTTCTACCCTCTCCAATAAGGTACCTCTGACTTGGAACCAGAATCACTTGTGGTGAGTAGAGTAAGAACACATGAGGTGAGCAGGAGTTGAACCTACTTGAGTAATCAGCTTGAGTTGAGTTGGGCTTTGTTGTTATTGTTTGGTGGGTTGGTTGTTTAAAGGGCAAAGTCCAATTTTTAGTTTTTTTTTTAATTCCTAGTTTTTTGAAGTTGCTTTTACCTAATTTTTTATGCACAAATGACTTTTAGAATGACTAAGCCAGACTCTCTCTGAATCTCACTGACAGTCATAGCAGTAAAATCATATCATAATAGTAGAAATAAATAGAGCAGAGTTTTATCAGAAATAATCAAGACAGTGACAGGAATCTAGAAAGTCCAAAATGAAAGTTAGCTGGGTATTATTGCTGTTATTAACAGTAACAATCACTTTATTAAATAATTATCTTTTTGATAATATTGCTATCTCCAACAAAAGGCATAGTGTACAGCAAGATATTCTCACAGTCAATGGAGTTCTAAGAGTACATATCTCTAGGGGCCTCTACTGGCCTCTTCTCCCCTGACTTTTGAGTGTAACCTATGTGGGGCTGGTGTGCCTAGAGGAAGAGTATGTTTTATTGGTTATCACATAGTCCATCCTCTTTTCTGGCCTCACTCAGCACTCTCAGCCAGGTGAAATGACACATTTAGAGAAATGATACAGAGGTAACATTCTGATTAATGCCTGTAGGCCCATGTTGGTATAGCCTTGTGAAAGTATCAATCTCATCTTGGCAAGTGATCTGAGAGAAGCAGTTATCTAGAAAATAAGGTGATCATTTTCAACAAATAAAAAATGAATCCAGTTCCTTAAATATAATACAAACTACATTGAATGGAAAATAGGTGTTTAATGGCACTTTATGTTTTAATGAGCTATATTGTTGAATTTGACTTGAGGAAAGTTACTTGCTAGGACAACAATTCTCAGTACTAAAAGTTGTTTATAATTAGGCCTTTATATAGAAAGTAATTCCATTTATAATCCACCTCCAAATTAAAATGTTCAAATAATAGTTACAAGGCTCAAACTTTTGCATTCACTTACTCTGGCTATTGGTGAATAGATACAGATTAGAGATGGCCATTGTCAAGGTTCTGGTTGTGGCCAAAGCATCCTTGTGGTGATGGGGGTGTCTGTGACCTCACAGAAAATTTCATAGTCTGCAGTCAGAAGGTCTGGATTGGAAGTCCAGTGCTCCACTTTTAAACCAATGTCAAAATGTGTATAACTGTACCGAGTAGGACTACTATAGAAATTAGATTGCCTTATAAACATCTTTTTTTTTAAAGAAGACACAATAAAAAGTTGTTCTTACTAATATGGCTATCTTAGTGTCAATATAAAAAGTTACAAAGATCCTGAAAAAGTCTCAAGTCAGAAGGTAAACGGTTTCGATCTGTTCAAATGTAAAAATGATACTAACCCTCAATTGGCAATCTTGGATTTATCATTACGGGTTCAAATCCTACAATAAATGTCTGGAATATACCTATATTAACAACGATAGTTCCACCTGTGGGGTTTCAGTACAAACAAAGCCTTAATTAAAAGACTAACAAGACTCCAACCCAAGTTACTCAAGGTAGCCAGACTGCGCAGACGGGGCCACGCATGCGCGCTGCCAAGCGCGCCCCCGCGGGGTATTTGCGCGCGGCGTGCTGCGTGCGCGGCTCCGCGAGGCGGCCCGGGAGCCGCGGAACCTGAGACACCCCGGAGGTGGCAGCAGTGATGGCGTCCGGTTCGCTCCGCTTGCAGAGGAATTTGGTGTTGCCGACGGGGAGGCACAGCGCCTCCCTGATCTTCCTGCATGGTTCAGGTGGATGGCGGGGTGACGCCCCGGGTTCCTGCCGCGGGGGAGATGCTTTCCTTCTGGTCTGCAGGCTGCCCCCGGGGAGAGGCGCCTAGTGCCCTCCAGCCCTGCGGCCTAGCACCGCGGCCTGACGTCCAGTCCCGGCCAACCCCTTGGCCTCTGTCTGTGCCCGCCGCTGGGTCTCTGTCCATCCTGGCTTCAGGCCCCTGCCCCGCCCGTCTCTCCGCCATGCAACCTTAACCAGCCCCTGAGGTCTCCGCTCAGTTTCACAGGGCATGCTGGTAAGGTAAGGCTCCTGCTAGAAGCAAATAAATTATCCAGTGCACTGCAGCCTCAGTTACCAGGGAGTGAGTTCTTTGTTTCCTTGCTTTATCTGCCATCGTCTTACCTACCCCACCCCCGCCGGAAGCCTTGACTGATAGGGGTCCTTGAAAGAAACAGTTAAGTTCAATAATACTAGGAAACATCTTCTAGTTGGTCAGGCAGGGTTGCAGGAAGAGTCTGGCCGCTTTGTTCTTGTTTCTTGATCTCCTTGTCCCTGTGTCATTAAGCCTGCAAAAGGTTTTGTAAAGGTTACCTTGGGGTTGATTCAGACTCACACAGACCCCACGTAGGCGCAGCAGAACTTCGTAGGGTTTTTCAGAAGCAGAGCAGCAGGCCTTCTGCAGTGACTGGGGAGGTTCAAACCGCCAACCTCTGCACTAGTCCGGCCCATGACATTTCACAGGGGCAAGCTGTTCTTCCATTGCCTGGCTATCTTCATGTGCACTGTTCCATATAACCATTTTCCTCTAGTAGACATATCTGGCCCCTCAGGAATAAAGGCCCCTGTTTAATCTCCACATCCCTAGTTCATATTTCAGGGACACTTCTTGGGAAATGTTTGGTGGAGGAATGGGATGCAGCCGGTGTCCTCAAAGGGCCTACCTAAAGTTGAAAACAAAAACAAGACAATTACCAGCTTGAGTCAGCAGTGGATGGGAGATCACAAGATGGTACATAAGTTACTGCCAAATGAATTGTAAAAATAAAAATCTGAGGTTAGGGATGATTAAGGCATTTGGAAGATGAGGAACTTCTCAGGGTTTATGGGAAAAGTGGTCTGAGCTGAGGGCTGTGTGGGTTTCAAGAAGATTGGAAAGATACAAGAGAGACACCTGGAAAGAGGCCATTCTGAGGTGTGTTATTCCCCTCACAGTGCAAGGGCAATTCACCTGAGCTGACTGGGTTGCCCAAGGTCTTGGTGGAGAATGTGAGTGGAGGTAGAATTGGGATTTAAACCTAAGTTTAGCTGCTCCAGTGGGATTATGTGTGTGTGTGTTTGGGGGTGGGGGTGGGGTGGAGGGGGTGACGAAACATGAATGAACTAGGAATCTATAGAAAAGGGTAAAAAGATAAAAGGTAGGACTTTGGTGAAATATGTTTAGAAGGTGGGCAGCCCAACATGAAGGGTGGGTTTACATACAACTATGAGTCAATGTGTAGTACTATTCTATTTTCAAGTTATCTAGGTTTTTTCATTTGGAATCCCCTAGAAGTTCCCCATACCATTTCTCCTCCCCCCTGGGAAGCACGTTTGAACATTTAGGTATACTTGGAAAGGTTGGTGGTTTGAATTCATCCAGAGGAGCCTCCAAAGAAAGACTTGACAATCAAGTTCCTACAGGTCAAAGCCAGTGAGAACACAGAAAGAAGCTCTGTCTGAAACATGGTTGCTGTGAATCAGAATCACCTCAATGGCTACTGGTTTGTTTTCTCATAATAGCATTAATTTATAGTGTATTTGGGAACAATTCTTAGAATTTTATTGTTACTTTTCTCAAGACTGCCACTGCTGAGAGGTAATATCTCTTTTTCCCATGTGAAACAAATTATTGACTTTTTAAAACTTGTAACATTGTATCTTTGAAGCCCATAGTGATATGTGGTGTGATTGTGTGTATGCATGGGCCTGTGTGCACCATTGATTGTGCAAGTATGCTTACTTCCGCTTGTACTTTGAAGAATTTAAAGAACTTTGCCAAGGATATAGGTCTAATGCTTTTCCTATTTATTCACTGTTAAAATACTCAGTATTCTGTTGCTTTGTTTTCCAAAGTGGGCAGTGCCACCCCATTAGAGGCACTGGAACAATCCAAGGAGAGCTGAAAAAGCAGATACCTAAACTTTTTCTTGAGTTATGGGCTATATTACAAAGGTTTTTCATTGTTGGATGCTGAGGGTGGGGTGGAGTAAATGTTTTTTCTTCCTAAAATGGAGGCAGTCAGCAAATAAATTTGGGAGTCTATGCTCTATTGGAAGTTGGGCTTTATTATGCAGGTTTGATTTGGACAGGTTTGATTTGTGGACATGAATATAAGCTTTATTCTTTTTGGGGGGGCGCATCACTGCCCTCATTTGAGCCTGAACTGCCACTAAAATGCTATTTATAGCTCTCTCTATATACATACATACATATATATATATATATATACTTTTTGTTTTGTTTTTGTTGTTTTTGGGGGGCATCACTGCCCTTTGGTGGTCATGGGTGCTACCCAGTGCTGCTCCTGAAAGCCGCTGCTGGATTTGAACTACCAAGCCCGCGGGCCACCATCCCGCACTCAACCACTTACGCCACCGGGGCTCAGCCCTGTAATGACTTAATGTAATGCTTATATCTTATACTATCCTGCTCATGAAGGCCCAGACCATACATGTTTTTTATGGCGTCCTGCCCAGTGTTTTGTATACTCCTTAGCATATGGTCAGTCTCAGCATGTTGTCCGAGTCTACCATTCCTAAAGTCACTAGCAATTTCTGTGTCACTCCCGTAATGGACATCTTCCAATCTTTGCATTTGACTTCTCAGAAGCCTTCAATATTTCCCTGATACTGTTATAGTTCCCTTTTCATCTCTTTGTTCATTTTCCCCGTGGTGGATTTATTCTCTCGACCAATAAAGTTGAGTTGATGTCAATTCATCATGACCATCGAGGACAGGGTAGAGTTGCCCCTGTGAGTTTCTAAGACTAATTCTTATGGAAGTAGAGCTCTATCTTTTTTCCTGAGCAGTGATTGGTGATGCTAAACTGATGGCTTTGTAGTTAGCAGTGGGCCCACCAACACTTCTCACCATCCTCCACCAGGCCTTGAATGATGGATTACTTCAAACTTAGGTCCTACGCCCTCTTAACACTCCATGTTTTTTCTCTCCTTTGGTTAAACCCCATGGATGCCTACAGGCTCTGTTTAAACCCATATGAAGACACCAGTGTATATCTTTAGTTTTAGATCTTTCCTTTGTGTTTGAGACATAGTTCTCCAACTGTCTAATTGGCATTCATTTATTAATTCTTTCACACGCTAACGACTAAGTTGCCCCTGGGTACTAGATGCTCTGCTATGCTCTGAAGAAATAACGATGAGCAAAACAAAAGCTATAGCCTTAAAGAAAGAGATGCATACAAACATGCAGGTGTCTGGGGGCTGGTGGTATAGCATTGGAAGTGCTAACCAAAGGCTTACAGTTCAAACCCATCAAGTGCTCCATGGGAGAAAGCGAAAGCGATTGTGTTCTAAGAAAATGTGCGACTGGAACAACTCTGGGGAGTCAGTATGATTTGGATAGAGTCACCTTGGTGGTGGTTTTGTGGTTGCTGGTGGTGGTACCACTGAGGCACTACCGACTCAACAGGACAAAACACTTCCCAGCCCTGCACCATCCTCACGGTTGTTCCCACACCTCAGTCCACTATTGTAGTCATGGTGTCAGTATTTTTTTGTGGAGGATCATCCTATTTTGTTGCTGTCCCTCCACGTTCCCAAGCACAATGTCTTCTAGAGACTGGTGTCTCCTGACAATATGTCCAAAATATGTAAGATGGAGTTCTGGACAACCTTGGCTCTAAGGAACTTTCTGGCTGGACTTTTTCCATGACTGATGGCTTTTTCCTTTTAGTAGTCCATGGTCCTTTCAATATTCTTCTCCAGCACCATAGTTCAAATGCGTCCATTCTTTGATCTTCCGTAGACAGTGTCCAGCTTTCACATGCACAGAAGACAATGGAAAATAGCCTGATTTGGGACAGGCGCACCTTAGACTTCAAATCAACATCCTTGCCTTTCAGTGCTCTAAAGCGGTCTTGTGCAGCAGATTTACCTAATGTAATGTATCATTTGATATAGATGGAGAATTACAATTTTAGGTGAGGTGGTTTTGGTGACCCTTACTGTGAAAATAAATGTCAGACAGTGTCAGTGAGTGAATCAGGCGCATATTAGATTCACTTCTAGGCAAAAGAAAGCCAACAGAAAGGTCTTGAGGTAAGTTTCAAGGATGTGTTTAAGGACTGACTTTAAGATTAGTGTCTCTTGAAGGTAGAGGGTACTGGGACCCAGGTAGGACAGGACAAGGGTTGTCAAACTATGGTGAGGGGTAGGAAGTAACCATCTCAAGCCTGGTGAATCATTCTTCAGTGTAGCTGTCTTTTCCTTCCCCTCATTTATATTCCCAGCCCTTCTATTCACTTCCCTCCACTTTTCCTTCATTTCCCCTTCCCCCGTTTTCCCTTTTTTTTTTTTCATTTTAATTACCCTTAAAAAAATCTCTTCTTAGTTTATGGCCCTTAAGGTATTTGATTGAACTTCGTCTTTGACTGACTTAAGAATTGTGTGGGGGCAACATCTGACTTATGATTGCACAAGGGAAAGGAAGAGTTGAACTTGACATCTGTCCAAAACTGATGTTTTGAGGAGAAGGTCAGACATGCCTCCATCATCCAACCCTTCTTTTTATCAATTCTGAAACCACCCATCCTCCCCATAGCACTCTGCTTTTTGAATGGGCTTAATAATTCTTTAGGATAGCCACACAGAATGGATAGAAAGTACTCAGGATTATGTGGCTTATCAGAGACTTTAGCGTGTTGTGATTCAGGATCAAATATACTCTGGATATAGTTCTTTGCTTAGAATCCTTCCCTTCCCAGCCTCTTGGCAGCTAGCTGTCTCTTTGGTCCTCTGTCGCTCAGCTCTCGATACCCTTTACCTCTGCTCAGTGAAGGCAATGATAAAGTGCCATTTGTGCTGCTACAGGGTGCTTCACTTTGCTATAAACCTCAGCCCCAAAGCACTCAGCTCTAGCTCCAAGGTTCAGCAAACCTGGCTCCCTCTGATTACGTGCCGGGAGGCAACCCAGTCCCAAGTGAACTGCGTGCTCTCACCTTTCTCACTGTCTGTGCTGGGAAACCAGCTACTCTCTGTGCCTTTGCTTCTGCTGCCTTTATAACCACTTCTCTGCCACTGCAGAAAGACCCTCCTTGTGGTCACAGCTATCTGTCTCCTCGATCCTTAAAGAGCCTTATTAATTCACCGGCTGGCTCGTGAAGTCATTATCCCTTAAATAAAGGGATATTAGTGATGTTTTAACCCCCACTATTTCAGCTGCATCTTCTACACTTAATTTTTTAATCATAATCCCTGAATCACATATTCTTTTCAGCATCTTCCCCCACTCTTCCCCAGAGCCGTCGAAAGAAACCCAGTGGGGATTCCCCTCTTTGCTCCTCTCTCAAATAATTTTACTGTAAGAATAAGCATGGGAATCAATCGTTTGTCTTTGTCTCCCCCCATTTTAAATAACCAGTTTCCATATTGTCCATCTCTATCAACCCTGTACTCTGAGAAAACAAGCATGTCGCCGATTTTAAGAATCTGCCATTCCAAATGGAACTTAGAGCATCTGTACCTATTTGCAAAGTCCAGTTCAGTCCAGGACAATCCATAAAATTGTAATAGTTTGTACCACCTCAATACTGTCAAACCTCATTTTATCTGGTTGGGTTCTGGTCACCTCAGCTGTAGACATCCAAGCTAGGTCAAATGGAGACCAACTGTACACTTGGTAGTCCACATGCCTCCAAGCACTTTACCAACTGAACTTTTCACTCCCATCCTTGATGGCCACCCCCACCCCCTACCACCCAGTGGGCTATGTCAGTGCCTATACAACGCCTTAAACTTCAGACTAGCTGTCCCCTTTCTCTAGCCCAGCGGTTCTCAGTGTGTGGGTTATGACCCCTTCACAGGGGGTCGCTCGATTCATAAGAGTGGCAAAATTATAATTATGAAGTAGCGATGAAAATAATTTTATGGTGGGGGTGGGGTGTCACTACAACCTAAGGAACTGCATTCAAGGGTTGTGGCATTGGAAAGATTGAGAACCCCTGTTTTAGCCTCTGGACTAGGTTTAACAGGAGCTAGTGAATTGTGTCCCGGATCAGCCTTTCTCCTTCATGAAGTGGTCCCAGATAGTAACCACAAGTGAGCATGCCAGGCTATGTGCTTGTTGGCTCACTTTACCTTTCAGTTCTAATGGAGTTGTGATAGGCACTTTGATATCGCCAATGGTAAATTTCTTGCCTGATACTGAAAAACCAAGTATTTTTATTTTAAAATCTTTCCTGAAAAAAGTAAATCTGTTCTCTCCACAGTTCTAGAAGGGTTTGAACGTCTCTCAGTTGGAAATTGTCTGACTGAAGTTCTAGCTGTAGTTTCAATTTCCAGTGCATTCCCCCAACTACACAGATGTAAAAGGCCTATTTCATCTGGTAAAGTTCTAACTCCCTTTTTAGCATATCCAATCAAGTACAGGCTAGAAGTGGATTTGCAATTCTCGAATCATAATACCCAATATTCTTTACTCACATTATCAGCTTATTTTACACGAAGTTAAAAGAAGCATTATTTTAGTACAGAAATGCATAACCCTTTTTAAAACACTCCCGTTGAATCTTCTCTTTATCTTTGGAGTGTTTCTTCTGTGGCCTTGGGCCTCAGACAACAGGGTTCCGACAGACCTGGCCTCTACGAGGCATCTTTTTTAACCAGCCATGTTTCTATCTCAGACCACTTTGGAAGTTATTTATCTCCCCTTAACTGAAGCATAGCCTGTCTTTTTCCTTTTAGGCCTTGTAGGGAAAGAAAACCAAAGTAATTATCAAAGCATAAAACGTTTCACTTCTCAGCGCTCTTAATTCTTTTGACCGCATAGCTCCATGTTTTCATGAATTTGGAGCCATTACAGTGAAGACTACATCTGGCACCATCTGTAAAAATGGCAATGAGGTGCTGTCTGACCTCTGAATTCTTAAGGGGAAAGAGAATTCAACGTCACGCCACAAAATGATCACAATGCTCAGTATCCAATTCTTTGGTCAGAATCACCTCTTTGCTATTCCTGTATGTATGCCTCTCTCAGATCTCTAACCCCTCTGTACCCCTGACCTTTGCTCTGCTAGCTCAAGTTTATTAATTTTAGTTTACTTATGGTGCCTATTATGCCCATTAGGTAAATCCAAGTATAAACAAGTTTTTTCAAAGTGATCACTGGTGAAATCAGATCTAGATAAATAATATCCATTGCTATTTCATAATATCTGATTACTTATATCAATAAATTACTTTTGTACAATTATTTTTATAATATTTATTTTACCTGTTGGCCCACATTCTGTACGACTGAAGTGCTTTTCTGCCTTTGAATGTACTATGTTGTATTGTCAAAATACTTTTCTTAATCTGGAATTTGTAATTCCCTAGGTGACTCTGGACAAGGATTGAGAAAGTGGATCAAGCAGGTTTTAGCACAAGATTTAGCATTCCAGCACATAAAAATTATTTATCCAACAGCTCCTTCCAGGTATGAAATAATTTATTTCACTCCTTAATAAAACTCTGTGGAAGAAAATGTATCTAAATAGAAGAACCACCTAGATGTCGAGATTTTTTTTAGAAAATTGCTATTTAAACATCTATGCTAATTAATGTCTACTCTGCCTCATTCTATCTCTCCAGAATGCCGTAGAAATTGTCTTGCAATTCTTTAACCTTCATTCTATACTCACAACATTTTAAATCGGGGTCCTGTGTCAGATCAGGTCTAGAGAAACAAATCCAGTGGCTCCCCTGTATGTAGGAGAAAGATGACTATATCAAGAAGTAAGTATGTAGAAAGTCGGCGTCCCATCCCAGGGCAACTGAAGTCTTTACGTCCTTTAGGCTCACCTAGGTCGAACAGAATGGTGAAGTGGAAAACAGGAAGACCACAAGCCTGTGGGTGCAGAGTTGGTTGGTTATAAAGTCAGTGCAAACATGGCAGGGTGGCAACAACTCTGACTCTGGTCACCCACATGGGGCCACCCTTGAAGGCAGACATGTGGTTCCAGCAGGCAGGAAGAGGGAGGGTCAGACAAAAAGAACAGTTCCCAGTGTGTCTCGCTCTTATTCCAAAGACTTATGACATCAAGGAAGGGCCATCAGGCTGCAACTTCATTGACAGTTTGACTCCACCTCTACCCAAGACTGTCTCGTTGACACAATCAGGTCCTTTCGTAGAAGACAGTCCTTCTTTTGCAAGTACACTGTTGTGTCAAATTCGACAGGTGAGGAATTGTTTGCTACAGCGTCAGACATTCCCTAAAGCTCTCAGCCTGAATAATGTCCCAAGCAGGGCCCCAAGGTTCTCCTTCCGCTGATCGTATGAATCATGCATCTTCTAAAATGTCTTCTTCCCCTTTTTTCTTCTCCAAGAGGGTATTTAATAATTTAGTTAAGTCAAAATTTATGTAAAAATGTGTATGACATTCATCTAAACTTTATAAAGACTACTTAGAAATAGTGTGTTGCTTGCAAAGTCAGTAAACAGAATAAGATGTGAAACTGCCTACATAATATTTTTTGGTTATATAACCAGGAGATCTGTAAGTCCAAAAATATTGCTAGAAAAGCATGGAAACCTTTATTTTTGAAAATTAAAGTATCAAGTTATCATTTCTCAACACATCCTTTTCCTAGGACTATACGCTTCTGAAGATGATGTTTCAATCTCTCTAATACTTTCCCAAACAAGTCTGAGTTCTTTGATTTACCCCACATCAAAATGGGAGATTTGATGTATTCGAGGGACTCAAATTATGTGTTCTTTTTAAATGTTCAACTTTGGGTAACCAAAGGTCCAAAAGTCCAAGGGGCTTGTAGAGTGCATGGGGCAAGGTTTCCTAATGAAATTATTGTAGGACAGCCTTCCTTTGTTATCTTTGAAAAAAATTTCAATTTTCTAAAAGCTTTTTTTTTTTTAAATCCTTGTGATCATCCTTGTGATCATCCTGTGTCCTCTGAGAAAACTCTACAGTGATTTCCCTTTTGGAGTTCCAAGAAAAGGAAACAGATGTAACCTCATGAGATACCTTGGATTTAACTCTCCCAAATTTAACTGACCAGCAGATTCTCCCGGGAACCACTGTTTTGACTGCATCTTTTTTTTTTAAGGTACCCCAAGGAGATGAAGACAAGTAATGGAACTTGTCTTCAGCCACCCATTGATTAAAGAAACATGTTGTAAACCCATTTTGTGTGAAAAAAGCTCATGCATTTATGAATGGGAACCTTAGGAGCAATACTTTTTTGTTTACCCTCATATTCACATAATTAATACATAATTAATACAATAATATTGATATAATTTGAAAGTGAAACTTCATTTTTAAATGCTTAAATTAGCATCTGTGCAGAGTTTTGTTCTCTGCAAATATTTTAAATGGGTTTATAAACCTATTTTTTTTGTTTAAACAACAAAAAATATGTGAACATTTATTTATCCCAATGTGATTTCACATGATCTAGTCTTTATTTCACAGAAGCCCAGTGACATAAAAGTGGGCAGTTCTATACTACTAGTTGCTCTGCAGTGGGGAAAAGACAAAGGCATTCTACTTTTTGAAACCCAGAGAAGCAATCCAATAGGGTTCTGTGAGTTGGAAACAACCAGATGGCAATCAGTTTTGTTTGTTTACTTGTTTATTCTTGATTATTCTCTTTGAGTTTATTCACACATTCATTCATTACTTGTTCATACACAATGGTTAGTAATGTTTTTGTGCTAACAATATTAAGGAAAAATTGAGCTAGGACTTCAAGGATTTTTTTTATCTGCCACAGTGAAATTTTACTTATCCCATTTGATAAAAATTAAAAGAGGTAGAATAAATTGATGTGTAAGTTTGAAGGTTTTGAAAAAATTTTGGATTTTAATATAGTGTCTAACATTATAGCACTAGACTTGATCATTGATAAGTCATTTTGTGCTATAAAAGGAATGTCTGACACTGTTGAAAGAGCTTGCTACTTACTGTTGCTTTTTAAGGTTGGAGAAATTGGGTGACACCAAGATAGTGGTATTCCTTTGGGAGAGGGAAAGTTGAATGCATTCCAATCTAAATATAAATGTAATTGCTTGAAAGATGATTTTAGGAAGTAATAGCTTTCACCTTCTGTATTACATTCTACCCCTAAATTATAGTATGGATTTTAGACTTTGTCTCTCAAACCATGAGCCAGACATGTTTCAGAGAGCATAAAAATCTTCATCTTCACTAAATTATAATTGTTATATGCTGATCTAATTTAGTTAGGCATAACTTTAAAAAACTTTAGTTAGTTTAATTTAGATGTTTCACTGAATTCATCATAACTTTCTGTTGCTATACAATTATGTAGCCAGTAGATATTTGGACAGATGATTAGACATTTTGGATCATGCTGCCCAATAAAATTATAAAACGAGTCAAGTAGATAACTTCAAATTTTCTAAGAACCATATTAAGAGAGAACAGAACAACAACTGACATATTTTAATGGTGTGTTTCATTTAACTCAGTATATTATTTTAATATGTAATCAATATACTCCTGATAAGATAGTTTACATTTTTTATTCATATTAAACATTTGATAAATGAGTAGTCTGAAAGTATATAGCACATTTCAATTTATATGCTATTTCATTTACTAAATGAAATAAAAAATTCTAATACTCAATAGTACTAGCTACATGTTTGCCATGTGAAGTTTAGAGTTACCATTTGGTCAATGTAGTTGCAGATTTTAAACCTTCCCTTACACAATATCTTGCCAGCATTGTGATGAAATTAACATTTTCACTTAAATATCTTTAACTTACAGTTTTAGGGTTTTTGCTTTGTTTTTTTTTTTTTTAAGTGACAGAAAACTTTAAATTGTTGATTTCCAACAAGGGGCCATTTTCATTTTACACTACAGGGGGCATGTGACATTGTTTAAAAATATTTTTAGGTATTCTAAGTAGCAAGTGGAGAACGGATGTTGTAGTAACTTCTGACATGTAGTCTACAGAGGCCCTGAACGATGCTCAACATTCTACAGTGTACATGATAGCCCCCCACAACAAAGTCTTATCCAGCCCAAATGTGACTAACTCCAAGGATGAGAAGTCTGACTTTGTATGTAAACAAAAAAAATGATATTGGTTGCTGTCAGGTTGCTTCCAATGCATGGATATCTCCTATGGTTCAGAATTTGACAATGTTTCATGGGTTTTCAAGACTGTGAGCTTATAGAGCAGATCTTCCAAGGGACTACCGGGTGGGTTCAAAGCCAAATACTCTTCTGACCACACCTCAGGCCCATACATATTATATGACCGATCTCTTGTTTCTACTCAGAAAAAATACATAGTGTTTACTGGTCACTTTATTCCTATCTTAGAAAAACAAAGCTCTGAAATAAAGTTATGAATATCACTAATACCTTGGTTTCAGGAAAAAATGGAATTATAACACCTAAAATCAGGCTTTCATGCACTAGCCTTCTGAATTAATGTCAACTTTTTACTTTCCAAGACCTTTCAACTCTCAAATTGATCCTATTGCACCTGGAGTTGTTGTCGTGTTTCTCTATTTAATAATTTCTAAAATGAAGCCCAGAAAAACCCCATTATTCAAAGCAATTTGTAACTACTATCTGATAATGCAATAGCTTTTCAAGTACTGTGATTTAACTTATCATAGAGTTTACATTGTGACATATTACAGTTAACATCCTACTCCTTTTGAAATCCATTAAATAAAAGACTGACAAAATAGATATTTACAAAGATATACTGGCTACAGTTTGCTATTAATATGCAAATAATGTTTGTGCAAAAATCTTATTTCAAACCTAGTGCCAGAAGTCTCAAATAACTTAAAATTATTTTGTGTTAAATACCAATACCTTGCGCATTCTGTGGGTCTGCTAAATTTCACTAATCATTTTCAAGCAGATGTCAGGGCTACCTATAGATCTAAAACTTTGCACCTAACATTTCCTAAATGCCTTAAGATCTGTGATTGACAGTTTTAGTACCAGAAAAAATGTATTTCATGTTAATGTAGAGTCACTTCTGCTCTTGAAGCAATCACAAAGAGTTTGCATTGTGTTAACTTTTTATGGTGAATTATGATTTAAAGAAGACTCATTCAGTGATTCATGCCCTTTGTTTTCTCATTCATTGCCGTCCACATTATGTGATTTGATTTTCATGTCCCACTGTGTTTTTAGTTCCTCACCTTCTTTTCTAAGACTTTTGTATTCAGAATGTTGCCCCGGTAAATGCAGGTCTTTTGATCTCAAATGGGTGATTATTGATTTTTCTAAAGTGAGTGTTACTAATATTGTTGTTAACTGTTAATTGACTGAAAATTCAGGCATAGTGGTAAGTTAAGGTCCAGATACCATTGATAGTAAGGGCCACAGTCTTGGGATTCCCCCGTCTTTCCAACTAGTAAGCTTAATGTCTTTTCGGAAGTTACAAAATTTTTATTCCCATTTGTCTGAGTTTCAGAGTAATTCTGCATGCTTATTATTTCATGTTATATAAAACTGCAAGGTCGCAGATATAAAGCATAGTCTATTGACTGGGTAGTTTGCATTTTTAGTTCTTCTTACACAACTCATTGTGATCTCGTACAGATTATTTTAATGTATTTTGCAATTATTATTTGATATTTAAATACCTAGGCATGAAAATGCATTGTGTTGAAGTACTTCTATACCAGGCTGATTGTACAAACTGAGTCTGAGTCTAATACTGTAAATCGGCAAACTCAGACAGTAATATTTCTATTATACTTGTTATATTAGGGCCAGTAATTAGACTATTTGCTTTCATGGTTAGTTAAATATAATACCATGTACATGTTTTCATACTTTAGACCTTATCTCGTATTTCACCAAATACTAATTTTTTCATTATGTTACATTTAATAAGCTTGTATGAGGGAACTTGTATGATATTTTGGAAAAGAATGCATTGTTTTCATTTTCCATGAATTTTTTGAAACTCTATTGCTGTATGACTTCTATTTACTATGACTTATTTCAATCAGTTCAATTCAAATGCCGATAAGTGGCAGGGTTATTGTGATATTTAATATAAATATGGTAAATATAACTTGTCTTGCAAGAACAAAGTTTTACAAATCTTCTACATTTTGTTAAGTGACTATGAAGTGAAGGCATCAAAGGTACTAGAGAATTGATGGATGACCACTGCTACGACTCCCTATTTTTAAATAGCTTACTAAATTTTATCGATATAGATTAAGACTAAATATACATTTTTTCTACCACTAAAAATTGTTTTGATGGCGTGTGCACTAAAGAGTTCTCATTGAGTTATCTCAAATACCTGTGTTTTTTCACAACTATATTCTTTTTTTCCCTAATTTGTTATAGGCTAACTTCGTCTTTATCCTCTGTTATCTTTATGTAAACCTCTATGTCATGTACTTGATTTTTTGATCAGGAACATTTTCTGTAATGTATTTGCCATCAGACCTTACAGAAAAGCAAACACTGCTATTGAGTCAGTGCTGACTCAGTTGGTGGGCTTCGGAGACTGTAACTAAAGCGTAGAAAGCCAGTGTTTTTCCCACAGAGCTGCTGCTGGTTTCGAACTGGCAACCATTCAGACCACCACCCACCTTGTCACCCCTACACCAAGGGCTCTTGAGAAGACCTTACCGTCACTTTCTTTTTTATGTAACTAACTTTCCAAAATCTTTTCCCACCGTGAAGAATTTTATATTATTGCCAGTTGTGTATCGTGCTCATTTCAGTGAACAGTGAACTAGCATTTTTTTTTAATCTTAAAAATGTAGTCTACTTTTAGCACCGAGACTCAAAGGCTTTCAGTCGTCACGTAACCAATGCTTGGACCACAGCCCATGAAAGCATCCTGAGAGTTCTTTAGGCTAGGACGGTGCCATTGGGTCAGCCACAAGCCACAGCAGCCCTGAACACATGCGTAAAGCCCGGCCTGGCCTGCACCGTCATCACAATTGTTTCTGGTTTGGTTCCAGGGCTCCAGCCACTGTGTCAATCAAATGATAAGGTGTTAAGTTTTAACAACTATATGTGCACTAAGCTACGTTATCCACTCCAAAAGTAGGTGAATTCTTACCTATCTGTTGCATAAATGCTGCTACTCTAATTGTTTTATTTTCATTTTCTTGCTATTCAAGTTTTGAATCAGGAGGTACAGTTACCATTTACTTTAAAACATTTAAAGGTCACTATTGGACTTTATTTCCATTATTGATACATATTTATTTTTTATTTCATTTATTTATTTTTCTTATGTAGGTGAAGCATACTACTACTCAACCTCACTGTAAGGTTGATCGCCCTGAAAACTCCTTTTTCATGTAGCATATTATGGATGTGTTCCTGCTCATGATACATAATTATTTTTAAAAACAGCTCAGTTAACTGTTGTTTTTAGCTAGATGTTTTATCTTTAATAGTATTAAGGATTTTCAAATTGTGGGAGTTTTGAGAGTGTTCAGGGGACAATGGTTTGTGGGGGTTGTTTCCTGATAATCTCTCTTTCAGATTTTCTGAGGCTGGCCTACCAGCTAGGCTGTCCTCTGAAAATATGTTTAGGAATGGTCCTTCTCTGCTTTTGAAAGATTTTGCTGCTGTTTTGTTTTGTTTTACCATTTTAAATGCATGACAATATTTGCTAGTGAGATATTTTAGGTATTGACTATTGAGCAAATTAAAAATTTTAAATAATAATTTCAGCTCTTTAATAGAATCAGAGTTATTCCAGTTTTCAATTTTGTATCAGTTTGATCATGTTTGCTTCTTGTAGATTGTCTTTCATATGTTGTCATAAATTTGTTCATGTTATTTCTGCTGAATATTTTGGGGGGTTGTGTTTATCCTTTCAGGCTCCATTTCCTCTCAGCCTCCCTAGCCATACTCCCAAGGAGCTGTCAACTCAGTTACTATCTTTTTTTTAATCATACTTAATGAAATCATTTTTAATTCTCTTGTTCCCATCTGTATTCCTGTTAACAAATAGAAAACAGCCCAACAATTGCATTATGGCCACAGAATCTGTGGGACAGGATTTGAATGGGCACAGTTTAAATAGTATCAGGAGTCTCCTCTGGAAAAACGTGAGCAACCTGGTGACTCTAAATCATGTGAGAGGGACTAGAACCATCTGAAGGGGCACTAATGTATTTGGTATGTAGTGCAGGAAATTAGATACGATCTTATCTTCATTTTCAACTGGAACACTTACATGCAGTCTCGCCAAACTCTGGCCTGGGCGTCCTCACAGCATGCAAGCTAGGTCCAGAAAAAAAAGTCCTAAAGAGAGCCACTGGGAAAGGCTTAGTCTGGGAAGTTACACCATATTATTTTCTCTCTTGCAGTAAACTGCTCTGCTTCCAGGGCAAAGCATACCTTATATCATCAATTATTTAGAAATATGCTCTTTAATTTCCAAATATTTGAGTCAATGAAGATGCCTTATTGAGTTCTAATTTTGCCCTTTGCTTATCAGAGGAGATATTCTTTATATGTGTTGCAACTTGTTTTATGGTCTAACATATGGTGTATGATGGTAAATTTTCATACGTATCTCTATGTATAAACAAGAAAAACCCATTACTGTCACATCCATCCTGGCTCACAGAGACCTGACAGTTTCCCACACTGGGTCTTCTTCCTCCTGCAGAAGGACTGGTAGGTTCTAGCTACTAACCCTTTGGTTAGCCATGAGGGCTCCTTTATTTGTGTGTATGTTGTTCTATAAAATTAAAGCAGGTGAAGGTGATTGGTAGCCCTAATCAATTTTTGTCTAATTTTAAAAGTCTATTAGTTACTGAAACATAGATTTTAAAATCTCCAATTATAATTATAGATGGATGCATATTTTTCTAAGTTTTATGTTCATGTATCTTTAAGCTCCATTGTCAGGTGGAATGCCCATTTAGTATTTTTGTCATTGTTAATATCTATGTTAATCATTAGGACATGATATTTTTAAGTCACTGATAATACTTTCAAGTGACAATATTTGATATTATATCAGTTTTAGTTAAATATTTACATTACATATATAAACCTTTTTACATTCTTTCGATTAATATTTGTGTGGTAAACAAAGAGGTGCTTCAGATAATATGTAGAAAAACTCTAGTATCTTTTTAATTCCATTTTCCATGAACTTTTTAGTCTGTTTCTGTATGGTTTTATCTGTTTACTTCAAACTTGTAAGTATGCTGTTTAAAATGGGTTTCTTGTAAACAAGTACTTGAACTATGTTTTTCTTTTAGCAGTCAATCTCTCTCTTTTAAGTTACAGATTTGGACTATTTTAATTTAGCAATTGATATGTTTGAATTTAGGTCTGTTGCTTTTTTTTGCACTTCTATTCACCTTTATATATTATTTTGGATTATTTGAATATTTCAATACTTACTCTTTCCCCTCCCCCTTAGTTTCCCTAATGATTATAACATACATACTAAACTTTTTCTTTTCTTTTTAGAGTGAGTTGTTTGTAGATGTGTTTACTACTCTTGATTAAAATGTAGGAAGCTTATAACCTTGTATGTTCATAACCATCTGCTTTATGTTGTAGTTTCATTTGTATTACATCCATGTACAGTGAAAATTCTACCAGTGTTACAGCTTTTCCAATCCATTTAGAGAACCTAAAAGAACAACCAGCCCCCTGATATTGTAGTAGTTACATGATGGACTACAATCCACAGGGTTGTCAGTTCGAAACCACCCACAACTCTATGGGGAAAAGACTGGGCTGTCTACTCTTAAAAGCAGTTGAAGACTTGGAAACCCACAGGGAGTTACTCTTGGACAGTATTGATTTTATGACAGCAAGTTTCATTTTGGAGGACACAGTTGGCTTAAAATTTCTCATTTGTGGGCTGAGCCCCGGTGATGTAAGTGGTTGAGTGTGGGACTGCGGCCCACGGTTGTGGCGGTTCAAATCCAGCAGCGGCTCTCAGGAGCACACTAGGTAGCACCCATGACCACCAGAGGCAGTGATGCCCCCCCCAAAAAATTTTCTCATTCGTGATCTTTTTTAACAGATTAGAATGTTTTGATTAAAACTTGAATTACTATTTTGGCAATAAGATATTCCTTTTCTTAAACTATACTTGATAGATACTTTTCATAAATTTAGGGGATTATTAAGGAAAGACTAACAATTTGCTTTTTGTATTATTTAATAAGATATTGCATCACATTCTGTTACATTAATTTGTACACTGTAATTAAAATACTCAGTAAATATTTTTATTTCTCTGGCATACTCTAATTATATTTCTACAAGGGCAATTGGAGATTGTCTAGTTTGTGGTTTATGATTAGCATTTTCTTGTTTTGAGTTTACTATGAGAATTTTTTAAAGTATTTTTCATGAGCAATTTCTAATGATAAAATAGTTACCCTTGTCTTCAAACCTGCTAAATATAATACAGTTTACTTCATTGCTCTCATTATATTTAATCACTTTATTTCATCATAAAGGGCATATTTTTTATTTTATTAAACATGTTCTCTGAAACAGAATAATGCCTTTTCCTTTTTTTAATATAGATGTAATAACCAATAGATTCATTTTTTTATACCATCACTTAGAACTTCTGTTTGAAGCAAGATATTAAAAAGATCCCTACTTTATTGTAAGTGAGCTTGTAGAATCTTTACTAACAATAGCTAATGTGAGAAAGAGTTTATTTCTTTCAGAAATTATTTTAGATGGCACTTCTAGTTTGTAAAAGCATCGTGTTAGTCTGGGTAGGCTAGAGAAACAAATCCATAGAAACTTGTGAATAAGAGAGAGGTTTGTATTCAAGAGCAATAGAACATTCAGAAAACATCCCAGCCCAGTCCAGGTCAAGTCATATTAGCTCATATGTCTGATACCAATCTATAAAGTCCTCTTTAGATTCAAGAAACACAGGAGTCATGTCAAATGTAGAAGATCACAGGCCAGGGGGTAGAAAGTCTTTGGATCCAGTGGTGTTATAAACATCTCAGTGCTGGCAGGAGACTCTGTGTGATTTCTTCACACTCCGGACTGCATCTAGGTGGGTCCATGTGGCTTCTCCTCAGGGATGTCTTGCAGGGAGCCAGCCTTGCCAGCCGAGTGTCTCCAGGGGAATGAGTGTCTCCTGCTTCCAAAAAGGAAGTACTGGATTTCCCAGAATACTCAGAGGAGAAAGCCATATACACACACAGAAGTCTCATTGGCTATCTCCAGATTGACAGGCTAGGCTCCACCCCTACACTCTTAATCTTCAAATTGACACAAGATTCGGTGACTGCCACAAGCATGCTTACTCAGAAATATTTTTAAAGCAACTAAATAACCCTTAATAGAAATTATAATAGGGATTTTTGTCAGAACTAAAGCCAAAATATATCCAAGATAAAGTAATTTAGGCTTTCTGTTATTTATAGTTGACACAATCTAAGTGGCAAGTCTACCACATGTCAGACTTTGTTCTACAGCCTAAGACTATTGTTATTAGAAAGCAAATCACATAGTGGCAGAACATGAAAGAGAAATGAAATATAAAATTTAATAGTGATGAAGGGATTTGGGCAATGGGAGAGTTCCTGTGTACATATTACAGGGTCAAAAGGAATTATCTTGACACTAGAGGGTCAAAGATGTCTCCGTTGAAGGAGTTACCATTTAGTCTGAGACTTAAATGGTCAATGAGAGCCCACCATGTGGATGAAAAAATACCTACGCAGAGGGAAGCAAGTGGGAAGCTCCTAAGGCTGTGATGAATATGTCCTTTCTGAGAAAGAGGCAAATGTGGCTGGAACCCAGTGAATGATAAGAGAGTAGGGAGAAATAAAAATGTATGAAAACTAGGTCCACGTTGTGTATCTTAGATGTTATGAACTTTGGATTTTATGAAATAGAGACAGATCAAAGTAGAATTTTCTATCCAAGTAAATGTAAACGCTTTATTTCTACCATGAACATTTTATTCCAACTTAATATTTTTTTCCAGTGAGTGATTGGTGAGTTGGTTAATTTAGGAGCTGTATAGATGTCCTTTGCCAAACATATTTGTTTATTATGGTAATCAGATCTGTTTTAAACTAGCTAATAAAGTGATCAAAAGTAAAGTAGACAAAGTAGGAGATTTGTCCTAAAAATGTGAAAAAATCTTGGGCAATATTGAAATATTAACTAAAATCCTAAAAGGACATATAAAGAGTCATAATTGCAATTATTTAAAAATTGGTAAAAATCATCTCTGAACTTTGTAGATAAATAAAAATACATAGCTGAGACTAAGCAGGAAAAATATGAAGAAAGTGATGAAGGGGAATGACCACGGAAGTGGTGTACCTTAGTCGATTTTAAAACAAACCCTAAATCCACGGTAACAGGAAATATCTGATATTAAGTCAGAAACATAGATAGATCAATAGAACACAAAGAACCTTTCTAATGAGTCCTTCGCTTGAATTGAAAACACCAAATATGTTTTGAGGGGCTGTGTTCTTGATTGTCCCCAAAATAATGCAGAATTAGTATCATTCTGCGTGTTCTAGATGGATAGAAGATGTATTGTTTCACTGTATAATGTGTGTATCTTAGCATTAGGCATTGATTTTTGTGTTTTACAGAAGCCATATTAAGAAAGACTAGATAAAGCAGGACACATGTAAAACTTATATTCATAGGTAAATTAGGATGCTCCCAGGTGTTTAGAAATACTACAACCATGATTGGAAGAAAACAAATTTGAATCCTTATGTCACCAAAGGTTTGGATTAATTTAAGAAAGATTCAAGATGTGGATGCAAAGAAAGTGCTAATGAAAATCCTACAAGAGAAGGTTTCTTAAATAGATCAAGAGACCCAGAAATACTAAACGACAGAACAGCCATCTAGTTTCAAATTTTTGAAAGCATGCCTCAAAGTGAGTGGCATGATTCTATTTAGTAAACAGA
Organism: Nesogale talazaci; assembly: GCA_004026705.1. NCBI lineage: Eukaryota > Metazoa > Chordata > Mammalia > Afrosoricida > Tenrecidae > Nesogale > Nesogale talazaci. The sequence goes on from PVJH01001088.1 coordinate 225,375, forward strand.
AGATCTCTCATAGGTGAGTTCTTGGCAAATTCAAGTATGTTCACCCTGTTTTGAGGTTTCTTTTAGCTTCTTTATAAAGCTTTCTCTTGACTCAGCCTCCAAAAGTGGATGTCATTGACTTTTTGGAATGGAATGGTCAAAAAAGACAGTTGATGTTAGAGTTCCCCTGTTCCCTTCATCACCTTATACTTGGCTTGTCCCCATTCACTAGTTTTTTAATAACTGCTCTGCATCTGCACAGGCTAGCAGGCCTTTTTGATAAGGGGGTGGGGGCGGGGAGTGAGAACTGAACATTTTTATCTTCTTGAGTTTGTTTGAGACTGTGGTTTCTACCAGAAAGTACATTGACATTCCAACTAGTAGTATCTTTCAATCCCAAACCTTTCCTTTTAGAATGTGATTGTAAGTTTTATGCGTCATTGATTTTGGAGGGTAAAAGTATAAAAAGTAAGTCTAAGGTAGGAGAGAGTGATAGATCTATGAAACTAGGAAGAATCCTGCATCTGTGCTTCTCAGTGGGAAAGGTTACTCATCATTAGTTTATATTTTTCTCAAATCACGATGGGTACCCTTGCCTAGAACATGAGCCATGAGCCCTACTTTTCACTCTCACATAAGAAGAAAGGAGTGATAAGGGGTGTCTTTTTATCAACTCTGTTTTCTCATCTTTGGAAAACCTTTGCTCTTCATATTTCCCTTAATTATTATTATATATAATATATTTGATTATATATATTCATTATTATATATATTATATCTTCATTATTATATATATTTATTTATTTACCAACACAAGACTTCAATATAACACACACACACACACACACACACACACATACATACATACACACTGCCGAGTCAATTGCAACTCCAAAGTTGCTCCATGTGACAGAGTAGACTTGCCCCTTTGGGTTGCCAAGACTAAGTTTACAGTAGGAGCCAGCCTCAGCTTTCTCCCACAAAGACTCCTGAACTATATGGTAATTGGTTAAAACAAAATATTTAGAGTGACATATATATATATATTTATTTATACATACCCATTTAAACTTCTAGAATACCTTCAAGCAGTAGGCATGAGTACATAGACAAGGAGTAGTTTAAGTATTAAAATCTCCCATCAGATATAAAGCATTTTATAAGATGAGTCTAAGAGTTTCCACAACATCACTAGTTCAAAACATCTCATACTGTAATCAATAGTAGAAACAGTAGGAGGTCTCCAAAGATCATTATGTTCCATTAAACCCTCTTGTTTCAAGGTTTCTGAGAAGAATAAAAAGAAAAAAAATTACATTAATTTATTTTAAAAAAACAAACTGGGGCTGAGCCCGGTGGCATAGTGGTTGAGTGCAGGACTGCCGTCCACTGACTTGGCGGTTCTAATCCAGCAGCAGCTCTCCAGGAGCAAGGCTGGGCCTCCCACTCCCACCAGAGAGCTGTGATGTCCCTCCCCCCTGAAAAAAAAAACTGATGTACCTGTCTTTGAAAGTTGTTCTACTTTTTTGTAGTCAGAGAACTCTGAAATTGTCAACTTACCTTTCATACAGATATTTTAAGCAACTCACACAAGTTTTTTGAATGACCGATGAATCATTTTTTCCACACTAAATATTGCTTTTTTTTCTTTTTTTACCCTAACCCTAACCCTAAGCCAAATATTGCTTTTTCAAACATATTTTTTACATGGACAAACATTAATTAGGAAGTTAACAATACTTAAACATTAATCTTCATATTAAAAACTGATTAAGAAAATTAAAGCTAAAATATTAATGTAAAAGAAAAACTGATAGTAGACCAAATTAATCAGTGAGTTCTTTAATTAGAAGGGGAACCACACACACACTCATGTATGCAGGCACAAAATTGCATATCATTTTCCAGTGTCAGTTGAATTTCCTAGATAATTTATTAATCGTAAAAGATTGATAAGTACAGATTAAGAGCTGACATTAGTAGATTTTAATAGAAACAGGAAGAGGAACATGAATGCAGTGCCTTCATGAAGCAAACTATTACTATGCTAGGCTGCGTGCCAAAGACACTTGATTCCACCCAGGGAAACCTCAGAAGAAAGGCCTGGTGACCTGGGTGGGTCTGCACATTCCACCATTGAAAACCTTGTAGAGCACAGAACTACTCTGGGCACATGACTCTTCATGATGGGAAGCAGCAGATAAGTGTTTCTTTATTTGTTAATATCATGGTTTTAACTTAGATAAGACTTGAAGGGAATTAAAATTATTCAAAACACTTATCTCGGAAATGAAAACATTTGTTTTTATAACCTCTCTCTATTTTTTTTCTTTAAAAACAATGTTTGTAAACAGGCCATATACCCCTTTAAAAGGAGGACACTCCAATGTGTGGTTTGACAGATTTAAAATATCCAACGACTGTCCCGAACACCTAGACTCCATTGATGCAATGTGTCATATGCTCACAGAGTTGATTGATGATGAAGTAAAAAGTGGCATCAATAAAAACAGGATACTAGTAGGTAAGAGAAATAAATGTTGGTAACTTTTCTTCATTTCAATTTTGTTTTTTCCTCCTGTGTAGTCTGTACCTTAGATGTTACTGGAGAGACAGGATACAGAAGATTGATTGTATCATCTGTGGAATTCCTCATTTCATTTTGCTGACTCAGTTAATGTGCTCTAAGATCCTGTGCAGTGACAACACAGAATTCACACAAAAGAATACATAATTAGAAGATTTATTATAAAGTTTACAACTTGTGAGTGAATGCCAGTGAGAAATGCTCAAAGTTGTTCATCAGGAGATGTTACTAAGTATTGTTTAGTCAAATAATTAAAGCCCAAAGGTCTCAACCCAAAGCTTCAACTGCACAGGTCAGCACACCCAGCTCCCTGAATCAGTGCCCAGAGGCACCTCAATCACGAAGCCAGCCACTTGCACAGAAGCAGTCAGCGAGCTCAACTTGCTCTCTACGTTTGGAAGTCCTTTATGTTGTTCCATGCTCTGACTCTTGGTTCTGCTGCTCCTCCTCTGATGTTGTAGGTGCCCTCTGGATCTAGGTGGTTCACTGTGCTGAAATTTGGGGTCTGAAGGACACCCTACACTCCTGGCTCTTGTTGGTAATGAGATCTCTCCTGCTGCTTCTAAGAGGGTTCATTGTAGACCCAACAGGATGGCACCCCAGGGACTCCTATTCCCAACCACTCACGTGGATCCCCTCAGTATCTCCCCCGCCCTTGTTATCAGCCTAGTGCTGAGAAAGGTAATTTGGTGTGAGTTAGACTGATTGGAAGAGTCACGTTAAACAATTCCCTACTCTTGCACAGATTATCTTTTCATATGGAGCATTTCTGAACTGCTATAATTACTAACTGTTCATGAAACTTTAACTGTTTTCTTTGTTGAATAACAGTGTATTTAGAGAATTTCATGATAGATGAACCTTTTATTTCCACCATATTTTAATGAGATTATGAATTTAATTCTATTAATAATTTAATTATGGACAGAGTTTGGGTGAATTAATAAGTTTCTTTTGTGTGATTTCTTATTGTGCTACTATTCATAAAGTTGGCATTTCAAAACCACCAGCCACTCCTCAAAAGAAAGACAGGGCTTCTACTCTGTCCTCAAGCTAGACTTGATGGCAGTGAGTTTATTTCTTGTTTGTGTGTCTGGTTTTTGCTTGTATGTTTGTTTATTGAAGCAGTGATCTTCCATTGACTTAGGATGTATATTCTGTGGTATAATAGGTAGACTCCTTTATTTCCTATCCTGCCTTCAAGTCATTATTGCTCAGTAAAGGCAATGTGACCTTTAACGCAGCAACATCATCTTTTCTGGGCTTCAGTCTCCTGTCTATTTATATTTTTCATTTATATTTATATTTATATTTTTCATTTCTATTTTCATTTCTATTCTTTTATATTTCATGTATATTCACATATATTTCATTTATATTTCATTTATATTCATTCTATATATTTTCATTTCTATTTATATTTTTCATTTTCTGTGTCTCGTTGGTTAACTCATTTATGTTCAGTGTCTCTGTTTAAATATAAACTGAGACTAAAACAGGATAATATGGGTATACTGGGGAGAGTATAGGAAAATGACACATAACTCACTCAAGGGCAGCATTTCTCAGCCTGTGGGTTTTGACCCCTTAGGGGGACGAATGACCCTTTCAAAGGGGTCACCTAATACAGCCTGCATATCAGATATTTTCAGTACAATTCATAACAGTAGCAAAGTGACAGTTGCGAAGTAGCAATGAAAATAATTTTATGGTTGGGATGGGGTCACCTCCACATGAGGAACTATATGAAGGGGTCACGGCATTAGGAGGAAGGTTGAGAACCACTGCTCTGCGGGATAATGAAGCAGTTCCAAAGAGTCCGAGCTGTTTTTGAGGTTATTGACTCTAGAATGTAAAATATGTGACTTGATCATTGACTGTACCTGGCACTCATTGAGTAGTTTTTTTTTCAAGTTCCCACTGTGTGTCCAACAATATGTTAAATGCTTGAGGAAGCATGCAGGCAAAGAGCAGACCAAGTTGATGGCAACTCACCATGATCCCACCGGGCACAGTATACCACAGTAGACCCGCCCATCTTTATTGGAGTAGATGCGTCTTCCTTCTCCTGTGGAGCAACTGCTGGTTTCAAACTGCTGGTGCCATTGCTGTTTGCATCCGCACAGTAACTCACTGTGCCACCTGGACTCCTCTGAGGGAAAGGAAGAAGGGTCTAGCTCACAAATTACAACCTGGGGGGGGGGGTATATGATGGACTTACAATGAAACTGGGAATGGCGGCCAGCCCCAAAGTGAGTGCTAAAGTGGTATAACTAGCAGCTGAAAGAAAGCTGTTATTTATATATTAAAGCCACACATAGTGGTTTTTTTTTTACATTTTCCCATAAAATGGTACATGCATTGTTATTTAGGGAGGACTATTGAGGGATTATTATTAACTAAACCTAGACCTTACATCCAGGTCCTATCCTTGTGTTGTACAGTTGTCTATGCTTTGATGAATGCATCATGCCCTGGACCATTACATGATGCATAATAATTTCACTACTCTCAAAGTGGCCTGTGCTCCACCTACTCATCTTTCCCTCTTTCTCCTAAACCCCTTTCCAATCACTGACGATTTCATTGTCTCTGTAGTTTCACTTCTTTCCAGAAAGGCCTGTAATTGGAGTCATAGAGTATGTAGACTTTCCATTTTGACTTCATTCGCTTAATGCATTTAAGTTTCTTTCATTGTTCATTGCTGTTTCATCACTGAAACACATTCTGTAGTATAGGTGTACCACAATTTGTTTATCCATTCACCTAACTGGCATCTCGGTTGTTTATAATTTTTTATAACTATGAAAAAAATGCCATAAACATTCATGTGCAGTTATTTCAACTCATTTGCATAAATACTTATGAGAACAATTGTGTGATAAGTAAGACATTAGCAGACTACCTTCTTTTACCATGACTCTGCCAGTTTTCATTTCCATCAGCAATGAATGAGAGTTCCTGTTGCTCTGTATTTTATTTTCCAGAACACATTCCAATGCCTGTAACAGAAAGTTTATAATGACAGGATGCCCTGATCAATGACTTCTTAAGTAATAAAAGTGCCATAAGAATTCCGACAATGGAGAGGTCATAGACTTTTTGTTTTTTTAGAGATGGTTCATTGTAAAGTGGCTGTGGAAATTGAGATGCACAATTTTTTAAAATGTTAACTTTGTAGAAGTCTTGGCCTAAGGAATAAATGGAAACAGTAATTTAGAGGTAATAAAAAACTCACAGTGTTGATTTTGTTCGGATGTCACATGACTGGTAGAAAGCTTGTGATCTGAAAAATGCCTTGTTGACTCTGCTAGCCAAACTGAGAGATCAAACAACCAGATGATGCACTCAGAAAAGTGAGTTCAAATATAAACCTACCCCGTGCTTCCTGGCCACTACTTAGTTATTGACACTCATAATTTGCTGTTTCTCTAAAGTAAAAGTGATAATATAATAACTAAATTATTGGGAGATGATGCTCATAAAATCTAGACTCATTCTAGATACTGTTTAAATATTTTTTTGAGGACCCACTATATTCTTTATTCAGTAGATTGCAGGTCTGGAATCACTAGAGGATGTGTGAGTCAGATAATTAGTTAAAACCAGGCTTTAGGGAAATGTATATAGAAAATGGTCAAGTAAAGGCAAACTAGGAATGGGGAAGCCAGATATTTCATGTATGGTAATGAGGGTACTGAGGCCCTGACCTGTTGGCAGTGGGAGAAGATCCCCAGACTTCTTTTTCTTAAGGGTACAGACTGCTAAAGAATTAGCTCAGATGTAGATTATTCAAAAGTCCATGATGATTCCATCTTCGTAAACTTTCTTAAATTACATATAATCAAATTCCTCTTATAAAAAACTAGTTTGCCAATTGATACTTTTACCTGGTATATTGGAATGCAGCTATGCTAACCACTATACCACCAACGCTTCAGCAACCTGGTATATTGGAAAGCCCATTTTACTTCATCCTTATTGAAGAATATAGTCTTAAAATTTTTGATTGAAATCCATAAAACGTAGATAGCAAAATGGTTACGTAGGCCCAATGTGGTGCCATTTGTAAACTCACCGAGAGAACATTGTTCTTTTCTATCAACCACTTACTCTTTCCATTTTTCTTCTTGGTGCTGTACCTGGTATGCTACCTCTTCTATACTGTCCACAGGTTTTTATTTAAGTAGAAGTCTAAATCTTTTAAGCTACCACTTAATAATTGACTAGTAGTTTTCATGGTATTGTACAAAGTCTTTTACATAGTAAGCCAAGTTGTTCAAAAAGATCGAAGAGTTAAGCATAGAGAAGCGGTTCACTGGTAAATCCAAGGTCAGAAGCATTTGACATCCTAGGTCGTTTCATTAAGCACTCCCTGCCCTGGCGAGGCTGGTGTTATGATGTTCCCAACTCATAGCATCCTGTAGGACAGGGTAGAAGTGCCCTTGGGTTTTCAAGACTTAATCCTTATGGAGCAGCAAGCTTCAGCTTTCTCCTATGCAGGTGCTGGTGAGTTCAAGTCCTGATGTGGTGGTTAGCAGCTCCCCTCATAACCCACTACACCAGGACTCTTCAGAAATGGATTAGGATATTCTAGAAAATGAATTATAGAGGAAAAGTTATAAAATTAAGGAGAAAATGTGATAATAAAAATAATAATATCCTTATTTTATCTAATATACACATGACAATGAAATTGCTGATATCAGTCAATGTGTGATCATGAAACTCTAAGGTATTTGTAGCCTATGAATGCAGATTTGTAAACGAAACACTGTTCACACCTACAGGGGAGCCAGCCTTAACCTGTGGTTTTATTTTGATTCATTACTGAGTTATATTACACTCAGTTTTAGAAATAAATTCTCAATGGTCTCTCCAGCAAACATAATACTTCTAGTGCCATATCTGTTCTTTAGACAATGATAAAAATTTGGGGTACTGTATGAGGGATAAAGAGATAATAGGTTGATGTTTCTGGAAAACCGCCACTCAAAAAAGGTGACCGTTGAACTGAATCCTAAGGAATGATGAAGGGTTCAACTAGTAAATAAGGAGAGAAGCATCTGTGAGAGAAAGCAACCACAGAGCATCCCAGGAAATACTAGTTTGTTATCCCCCTCCATCTCTAGGGTCCTTGAATGAAACCATTTAATGTGCATATTAGAAAGATGGCACTGCTGTCACTATGCAGGGCTGAGGACACAGTCTTGGAGACCTGCAAACACGAGGAGTGAGTAAGAATGACCAAAGCCTCAACTATTATATATAATATATGTAAGACTTAGGGAATGTAAGGGTGAATTTGGTTATATTTAAAGGAAATATAGGCAACTACTACTTTAGCTATGAAACCAAATTCCTTATCTACTAAGTTTTCTGCCAAGAAAATCCAAGCTTTCTTAATGGAAAAAATAGTGAACTTTTGCAAAAATAAGAAGTACGAAGCCACATGTTCACTCTTTCCCAATATCTGAAAGGAGATGAGATTCCATGAAGTGTATTTCTTTGAAATATTCATGAATCCTCACTCTGTACCTTTAAAATATCAGATGTAATTTTTATCTTCTCATTTTGGTAAACTTATACCACATAATGATCCTATGAAGGATGCAGAAAATCTTGGTCACTTTTATTTTCTTAAGGTTAACTATATAGCCATTGGAAGAACCAGATTTAAATCCTATTCTGAAAAACTATTAATTATTAGCTGTACTGTCTTCTTCTGGGTTATTAATATGTGTCCAGTGGGCATATTATGAGCATATTTCATGGATCAGATATATTCTCCCTCACTGTTTTTAAGACAACTTAGACAAGTTCTTCCTTTTCTTAAAATATACTATATAACATCATAAATCAAAATGGAAATCAGTATATCCCTTTCCCCTTGTATTCTAGAGTGCTTCAGTATATTTTGTAGTAATTATAATAATCATTTCTATTCTTAGCTATTAAATTGATTTTATATAGTATAAGTGTTTATATAGTTACAGCGCTATAATGAATTGGCATTGACTTGCTAGTAGTTTGCTTTGTTTTAGAGTTAATTTTTCTATTTAAACTTTATTTATATCACTGAAAAATCATTGTCATTCAGTCAATTCTGAATCAGAGCAACCCTAAAAGACAGGGTAGAACTGCTCTTGTGGATTTCTGATACTTTAATGATTTATCTAAGTTGTTTTCATATGTAATATTTTATGAATCTAGAAACAAAAACTGGAATTGTTAGTCTGATTTCAAGGATGATGAAACTAAACTATAGAGTGTATTTACAAATATAATAGAGTTAGGACTAGAATCCAAGTTTTTTGGTATCATCAAGAACTTTGTACCTTATCTCTTTTTTTCCTTTGGCCACTAGGTGGTGATAATTTGTTAAGAGAAGATTTCCGATACAATCTATGTTTAACTTGATCTAGACGGTATAGAACCCAAGAAAATCTGTGAACAATTTTTATAACTTTGATACAATGAACAGAATATCAGAATTTCCAAGACACTTATGAGTCTCCTGAACTATATTTGCTAACTTACATTGGATGACCTAAACATCTCTCTTAAAGGTGATGGTTAAGGGAATTATGGCCCATTGATAAAATTGAATATTATGTAACCATTGTAAACAATAGAAGGCACTCAATAAATATAAATTTAATGAATAAAACTGATGAAATTTGCTTTTTCGCAACGGGTTTGCCGCCAGAATATAGGTGTCGGTGAAAACCATCGCAAAAACCTAAGCCAAAATGGGAAAGGAGAAGACCCATATCAACATCGTTGTCATCGGACATGTTGACTCTGGCAAGTCCACCACAACTGGTCACCTGATCTACAAATGTGGGGGCATCGACAAAAGAACCATCGAGAAATTCGAGAAGGAAGCTGCTGAGATGGGGAAGGGCTCCTTCAAGTATGCCTGGGTCTTGGACAAGCTGAAAGCCGAGCGGGAGCGTGGCATCACCATTGATATCTCCCTGTGGAAATTTGAGACCAGCAAGTACTATGTGACCTTCATCGAAGCCCCCGGACACAGAGACTTCATTAAGAACATGATCACGGGAACATCACAGGCTGACTGTGCTGTCCTCATTGTTGCTGCCGGTGTTGGTGAATTCGAAGCTGGTATCTCCAAGAATGGGCAGACCCGTGAGCATGCCCTTCTGGCTTACACACTGGGTGTGAAACAGCTCATTGTTGGTGTGAACAAAATGGATTCTACTGAGCCACCCTACAGCCAGAAGAGATACGAGGAAATTGTTAAGGAAGTCAGCACCTACATTAAGAAAATTGGCTACAACCCTGACACAGTAGCATTTGTGCCAATTTCTGGTTGGAATGGTGACAACATGCTGGAACCAAGTGCCAACATGCCTTGGTTCAAGGGGTGGAAGGTGA
>PVJH01001089.1:0-19795 GCA_004026705.1 Nesogale talazaci
AGGGTGGAGTGGTGACCCAAGGTCCATCTGTAGACAACTGGACATCCCCTTTCAAAAGGGTCATAAAGAAGAGATGAGTCAGTCAGGCAGGGTGCAGTGTAGCATTGACAAAACCCACAACTTTCCTCTAGTTCTTTAATGCTTCCTCCCCACCCACAGTCATGACCCCAAATCTGTCTTCCAATCTGGTAGACCAGAGCATGCACACTGGTATAGAGAAGAGCTTGTAACACAGGGAATTTGGGAGAGATAAACCCCTCAGGGCAATAATGAGAGTAGCGATACTAGGAGGGGGAGGGCATGGGGGGAAGTATTGATCACAATGATCGACCTATAATCCCCTCCCAGTGGACAGACAACAGAAAAGTGGGTGAATGGAGACAGCAGTCCTTATAGGACATTTTCTTCCTTCTTGAACTCCTTTTTATCCCCCCTCCTCCACTGTATTCCTCAGGAACCTCTATTCTACTTTCTGTATCTATAGGTTCATCAATTGCTTCATATACCAAAAACATGAAACAATAATTCAAAAGGAAAACACCCCCCCCCACACACACACTGTTGTTAATCAGTCCAGGTCTACCATGTATCAGAGACAGGAATCAAATGACAAGGTATTAACTGTTCAAGTCAGGTTTATCATTCTGATCTTCTATAGTCATCTCTCCAATACACACTCTTTGGTATAGTATACATCCAGTTTTTCCCATCCCTCTATTATGGATAGAGAAAATCACCAGAGACTTATTTCTGGTGTAGATCTTACAAATGTTTCTTGGGTCCCCACTGTCATTCATAACCTTCTGCTAATCAAAACCTCACAATTTAGGTCCCAATACCATGCACTCCTTCAACTTTGAATTATATGATTTGAAATGCCTGAGTTGTTGATGATGGTGTGCTTCTTCCCTGTGGACTTAGACGATATCGCTTAGACGGATGCTTGTTTGGAAACAGGCCCTTACAACCTTATACACCATTTTATCTGATGGCCAAACACCATCAAATGTCTTCACCACATATGGCTATCGCTTCCACATTTTCCATAGCCCCTTCCTCAGGGTGAATATCAAGCAGAGCCATGATGTAAGAACTAATTGTTCTTCCATTGGAAGTAGGATTTAGTGCAAGTCCAGAATCTATTCCTGGGTCTATAGTTTTTTAAATTTTTTATCTGCCATTGACTCCCTTTAGAGACCTCCTTCCTGATTTATGGTAGTGAGTCTTATCGATCATCTCCCAAGAATGTAAATATCTTCTGTTAATACTGTCATTGATTAGCTCCTGGTACTGTTTTAAAAGACGGTTGAGAGAGGGATATTGGGCCAATGTAGACTAACTCTTTATCTCACCACAACTGAATTATCCACATGAAGAAATAAGATAGAGTGACTTAGGAAAGTGACCAAAATATAGAACCAAAGATCTTTCAGAATAGGAAATGACAGTGGTGCTACAGATAAGGAAATCAAAAGAATGATATTTAGGGACCTTCAACTGATTGAGAGAAAGATTGAGAAAGAGGCAGGTTATACTAAGAAAATCACAAGGAAAAAATTAAAAAGAGTACTGAAACACACTATAAAATGAATTGAAAACATAAAATTTTAAAATAGACTATTGTAAACAGCAAATAGAAATCCAAAAGATTAACAGAAAGACTTCAGAAGCAGATGCAACATAGAAAGACAAAGGAGTACAGAACAGAATGAGTCAAAATAGGGAAAGAGAAAACTGTTTAAGAAGTGTTGGAAGAAAACTTGCCTAATATCATGAAATATGAGAAGATATACACTTAGGTTGCTGAATGAACACCAAACAGGATGTAACTCCATTTCAAAGAATATCAAGATATTCATAATTAAACTTTCCAAAACTGAAGGAAAAATTGAGAGCGGCTTGGGAAAAAATTTAAGTTACCTACAAAGCACAAAAATATGATTAAACTGGGCCCCCAATAAAATGATTTATTAAAAAAAAGGAGGGGGAAAGAAGAGCTTATACCAAGGTCTCAAGTAGAAAATACTTGGAAATGAAGATGGCAACATGTGTACAAATATGCTTGATATAAATGATGTATGGAATGTTATAAGAGCTGTAAAAGCCCCCAATAAAATTATTCAAAAACATGATTAAGCTCTATCTGAATAGAAAAACATGGGAGGGTCCTGGGAAGATGGTGCAGGGATAAGAACCTCTTGCATAGATCTTCTCTTTCTTGGCACAGAGTTCAACTAGTGAGGAGACAAGTTCTGGGAATTCATATACACAGCCTTGATTCTCAGTACTCCAAGAATATTTGGGGTCTTATTTGATTATTTTTGCCCCCAAAGCATGCAGTGGCAAGCATAGTCAATTTCTTCTCTCCCCTAGCTCAGTCAGGTAGATGTGGTGATGAGCGATTAAAAAAAAATCATTTTATTGGGGGTTTGTACAGTTCTTTCACCATCCATCCATCCATATATTGTGCCAACCACCTTCGTACACCTGCTGCTGTCATCTTTCTCCAAACATTTGTTCTTTACTTGAGTCCTTGACCTCAGCTCTTTATCTTTTCCCCTCCCTCTGTATTCCCCCTCTCTCATGAACTCTTGATAGTTTATAAATTATTATTTTATCATATCTTACACTGCCCAAGGACTCCCTTCGCCTATTCCTCCACTGTCTGTCCTTCAGATAGGAGGTTATATGTAGATTCTTATATTTGGCTCCCCTTTCTACCCCACCTTCCATCTGTCCTCCTGGTCACAATTGAAAAGGGGTGGAAACAATCTAAATTTGCATCAGTAAATGAGTGGATCAGTAAACTCTGGCACATACACACAATGAAGTACTATGACTCCCTCAGAAGCACTGATGAGCACATGAAACACATTTTCTCATTGGAAGAGTTGGGGGAAATTATGCTAAGCGAAGTCAGCCAATCACAAAAGAAGTACAGCATGAGTTCCCTGAGGTACGTGTGACCAGCACGGTAGGGATAGAAGAGAAGCCTCCTACATTTGGGTTGAGATATAGGGGAGTGGCAGGAGGTTGGACCAAACCCAAGGAAGGACGTGTTGGTCCAACACAGTAATGGGAGAAGGACAAGGAGGAGGTGGGGAGAAAAAAGGGGGGTGAAAGTGAAAGGATAATAGAGGGAGCAGAGTATTAACCCACCCAGGGAGGAGAATACTGGTCTTGTCTCTACAGAATCTGGAGTGGGCATGCAGACCCTACCATGAAGTACCCAACCATGAGGAAAGCGTGGCCACATGGAAGGATGCATGAAAAGAGAGAGCTACAGGGCTGGCCTCAACCAGAGCCAGACTGACCACCCCCCTCCCTGGAAGGGGGCATGGCAGAAAGCAGGTTGGGGGAGGGACCAGCATGCCACACCCACATGGAAGTAGACTGGGAGGAAGGAAGAGAAAGGAAGCCTGATTAGTGCTTTTAAAAGGTCCCCTCTCCTCTGGCTAGGTGACCTGCTGGCATGGAATATCCCTGGTCAGGTTGCCCCATTTCACCTGGAGCTTCACACCTTCCTCCCTCACTGACCCCTGGTAACTCTGGCGGCTGGAGCTTCCAGTGGCCTGATCAGAGCCTTCCTAGCTTTAAGTCCTTATCTGATTCCCTTCCCCCACTTCTTGCAAGAGTTCAGCTCTCATGAATTCCAGATAGAAACTCCCAGCTAACTCAATCAGGGTTCTACCCCCGATAAGCCAACAGCACATCCTGAACTCTTTGGATGCTTTAAGAGTATCTTAGATTTTCTTTGCACTTTTCCCATCAGAATTCAATATTCCAAGAGTCTCTCAGTGGCTATCTTCCTCTAGGGAGGCATTTCTTTGCACTGAGACTTACTGTCCTACCAGGACCTTCACCAGATTGTACCTACCCCCTCACCTTGGAACTCCACTCCAGTCACCTGTTTCCACTCTGGGGCCCCAGTGGAATAGCAGACAGGGCGAGTGGCCCAGAACCCAATTCTGTTCCACAGGATCAGAATAGGGAAAAAGTGTGCCAGGAAAATAAGGACCTTCTGGTACTTAGATGATGATAATAGACTGGTTGTTAATGTGTTTTATAAATAACTCTGATAAATGACTTGTACCCCTCACTTCCCCAACCACCACGATCTCAAGACTTCACTACCCCCACCTTACTCATAATCTACCAAGTATTAACATACCTCTTACAATCCCCTCTTCCAACTTATCCATATTTACTATATTTGACCAGAAGACTTACTAGGATCCAGCCTATCACTTAAATGCTACCCTCAAGCACCCGTCTCCTGTTCCTCCTACTCACCTGGCTATCAATACTTCCTCATCTGCACACAGTAGGATTTCAAGCTTATATCTGATCCTTCTCCTCTAAAGAGTCAACTGCCTGACTCCCAACCCACAGCCATATGCATCATCTACAGCTGGACCACCATGGCATGCAAACAGCAGCCAACAGCACCTAACCCCCAACCCCCAAAGGAAAGAAACAAAAATCAATAGATTACCCAAACTTCATGGAATGCACAGAAAAAGAAGCCGTGAACTGTCAAACAAAACAGAACAGGAGAATGATGTTTATTGCCTTAATAGAGATCTGTGGATCAATCCTGAAAACAAAAGAGGAACTTGAGATATGAAAAATTTCACACCCAGGGCTGAGCCCCGGTGGCGTAAATGGTTGAGTGCGGGACTGCAGCCTACGGGCTTGGCGGTTCAAATCCAGTGGTGGCTCTCAGGAGCAGCACTGGGTAGCTCCCACGACCACCAGAGGCAGTGATGCCAAAACAATAAGAACAACAAAAAAAATTCACACCCAATGGAAACTCAGAAATTAAATAATGGGTTAGCAGAAAAACAAAGCAGTACAAGATCTGAGCAAAAGAAAAATCTCATTGAAGACAACCAAGCAGACTTCAGCAAATGAGAGAAACAATCGAACAAAAAAGGAAAAGAATTCCTGAGTACAAGGTGGGACCCAATAAGGAGAAGTAATATACATCTCGTTGGTATTCCAGAGCAGGAAGAAACAAACAAGTCTACAGAAAAACTAGAAAGAAATTCAACCAAGACACAAAAGAACGAAACAGCACAGGCAAACAACATAACGTTAAAGATATTGAGACATAATTGAATCCCTGTTTTTGTTAAGGGTCATGGAGTTGGCACCAACCCATAGTGACCCTAGACACAACAGAACCAAACACTGTGTGGCACTACGTCATACTCAGAATGGTTTCTACGCCTGAGCTCATTGAAGCAGCCACTGTGTCAATCCCTCACATTAGGAAGCTTCTTCTTTTTTAGATCATTAGCATGGCTATGATAGCCATAGTCTTTGTAACCCTTACCAATGACTGCGTGAGAGTATGCAGATATGGTGAATGGTCTTGAAAGCAGGGATTGATACGTTTTGCCATTCCACTGGGTATAAAGTGAGCCATTGCAGATACAGGAATACAGAATCAATGGCCATATAAAGAAAAGCCAAGAGTGTCAAGCATCCAACATGCCTGCATGAAGTAGGGGCAGCATCAACCCAGGCACTGGAGGCTGCATAATAAACATTCTTCTCCAGAGCACATGGGACATTCCACAGAACAGACCACCTGGTAGCATTCAAAGTGAGCTAGATATTACAAACCACCTTCTCAGGTCACAGCAGGATAAAATTAGAAATCAATGATAGAAAAATCAAATATTTTAAAATTAATTATTCTTAAAAAAACAACTGGGTAATAGAAGACATTTTGATAAATGAAATAATTTTCTTCAATCAAAAAAGAAAGAAACGATAGTAAGTATACCAAAATCTTTTGGTTATAGCTAAAGTTTCTGCTCAGAGGACAATAAATATATACATTGAAAAAAGAGAACCAAGATCAACAAGTTAATCTAACAACTCCGAGTTAACAAAAGAGAGAGGGAAAGAAACAAAAATGAAAGCAGAAAAATGAAACAGGCAACAGATAAAACAATAGAATCAACAAGACTAGAAATTGGTTATTTGAAATGGTTAATAAACTCTACAAATCGATAACAAATCTGACAAGAAAGATACAAATAACAGAAAAAAGAAATAGGTGATGTCACAACAGAACCAACTCAAATAAAAGGATTAATAGAATTCTAGGAAGACTCGAAAGATAAAAAGTATGAAAACCTAGAGGAAATGGACACATTGCTAGAAACACACTACCTACTCTAATACAGAGGTATAAAATATGTGCAGAAGAA
Organism: Nesogale talazaci; assembly: GCA_004026705.1. Classification (NCBI taxonomy): domain Eukaryota; kingdom Metazoa; phylum Chordata; class Mammalia; order Afrosoricida; family Tenrecidae; genus Nesogale; species Nesogale talazaci. The sequence goes on from PVJH01001089.1 coordinate 6,225, forward strand.
ATCGATGAAGTTATTAATAAGCTCCCACCAAAGAGACTGAGAACAGATGGCTTCATGAGTGAATGCTCCTGAAGAGCTCACACAAATATTATCGAATGGATGGAATACTCCTGAAATCATTGTCTGAGGCAGGCAGAGCATTGATACCAAAATTAAGCAAAGATTCGCTTTTCTTCAAAGAAAGAATATTCCTCATGAAAATCCACTCACAATCACTGTCATTGAGTTGCTGCCGCCCCAAGCAACACTGCAGGGCAGGACAGAACTGCTCCTGTGGGCTTATCTGCTCGTAAGGCATAATGTAATGAGAGTAGAAAGCCCCATCTTTCTCTGTGAAGCATCTGGTAGTTTCAAACCGCTGACCTTGCCGCTAGCCACTCAATGTGTACCCTTTTATCCCCAGGGCTCCTCCTCATGAACACAGAAGCAAAAATTGTCGACAAAATTCTAGCACATAAAATCCAAGAACATGAAAAAATTAATATTACATTATGACTGTTAGGATGGGTTGTCGGAAGAAACAAAATCCGCGACACGCATATATGTATAAGAAGGAGCTTTACAAGAATTAATTTTACTCAAGAAGGCATCTCGGTCCAGTCCAGTTCAAGTTCATAAATCTGATGCAAGCTGGGCCCTTTTCAGACTCACGTAGCTTTGGGCCAATGGTGCAGGAAGATCACAGGCCAGTGGGTTCAAATTTTGTTTTTGTTTTTTTTAGGCATCACTGCCCTCAGGTGGTGGAAGTAGGAGGCCCAGCCTTTGCTCCTGGGAGCCGGAATTGAACCTCCATCCCAGTGGGCCGCAGTCCCGCGTACAACCACTACGCCACCGGGGCTCTCAAATTGGAACCAAAGTCAGTGGGAACATAGAAAAACATCAACAACTCTCAGACTTGGGCAGTCCCCGTAGGGCTCAACCCTGGAAATTGAGAGGGTAGTAAGGGAGAAGTTTCCAATTTCATCCTTATAAAATGGCCACAGCCCAAGGAGGCATAATCACTGTGACCTGATTGATTGATAGGTTGGACTCCATCCCCACCTCTACATAGGTACCATTAAGGTGACAAAACAAATCTAATTATCACAGTGACTAAATGAGCTTAATATCAGGTATTCAATGATGGGTTAATATTAAAAAAATATATACATACTCCACCACATAAAGTAAAAGAACTACAGAATAGTACTTGAAAAAATCCAATACCTATTTCTAAAAAATAGAAGTAAAAGGGCAATTCTTCAACAAATTGAGGATGTATATACAAACCCAATAGTCCAACTCTACCCTCAACTTACAGACACCAATAGCATTCTTCTTGTGGACAGGAACAAGAAAAAAGGTGTCCTTTATCATCAATCTAATTCAGTATTGTGCTAGAAGTTTTGGCCAAAGCTATTATTCAAGAAAGGAAAAAGAAAAGTTTCTAACTTGGGAAAGCAGAAGTAATACTCTATTTACAGAAAGTATGACCTAAACATATACCATCCCAAAGACTCAGCTAGAAAATTATTGGAACTAATTGAAAGATTCAGTAATGTGACAGGATCCAAGATCATTGCGATAGCATTGTGTTAACTTGGTTGGACTAGGATTCTCAGTAGTTTAACAATTGGGGCCTCCCTAAGAATGTGATCTAAGTTAACATACGAAACTCCATGCCAGGATCTGATATGAGCAGTCAAGCAGTTGAAGAAAATTAGAGTGGAGCGCATTTGAAGGGAATATTGTATAGGATAGCATTTACTCCTATATACCATCTAGACTCCAGTATAAGTCAACCCGAATATCAGCCAAGGCATCTAACTTTACTACAAAATCTGCATGAAAATGTGCTGAAAAACTCAGCTCATACTTCAGTAGTAAATATGGCAAGTCGATGCTGTGCAGAGTTCCTCCTGACATCTATTGTATTGCCTGCCAACCCTGGGAGCTATCAAGAACCTGTCTTATTGCCTGCTAAATGGAAAAGGGGGGATATATACACTAATATTTCTACATTAAACATTATCATTTAACCAACCATATGTTCTAATTCATAAATGCTATTTTAATCTTGTGACCATGTAACTATGCTTCTGTATTTCAGCAACACATTAAAAAAATAGATCTGTCACTTATCTGACTCTTCTTGGTACCTTTCCACATGTACACAGACAGACACATACAGACAGATACACACACATGAAGAGATAGCAAAACCTGAATGAAGCAACTTATGGAGTTAAAACTATGCTGTGATGGCTAAGCCATTCAAAAAGGTGACAATAGGAGAATAGTATTCAGCTTAGTCAATGTGACAAAATACATAAATTTATCAGCAAAGTTGTTAAAATTTTTAAATTAAAGACAAACTAGTTGTTAAATTGGGGCATATTTAGGCGATTGACATATTGTCATATATGAGCTTACTGCATTCATTAAAGTCCTAGTCATGCATTCTGATTTTTCCATAGGTGTGTACTTAATGAGTTTTTGATACAATAAGAAGCACAGCATTCTTTATCGATTGGCACACTCATTTAGACACATTATGAAACAAACAACTCTTTTTACACAAGTACTCCAAAAATTCAGACTGGTTTGAAATTTTGTTTTGTCTACCACTTCTTGATACAAAATATGTCCAAACTGTCAAGTAAGTTAACTCATCATTTTTATTCCTTTGGTATAAAATGAAGAGTATTAATGAACAGAGAGTTATGCCTCAGCTGTACCCAAGAGGGAGCGAGATGATCCTGAGTGTATGACATGTTCCTCTCAAGTAGTGAAGGCCCACTTTGGCTTTTCTTACCCACCCCCTGAAAAAGAAGTTTTGTTTGTTACCTCTTACCGACATTTATTTTGACAATTTTTTTCTGAGAGTCCATCCTCATCCTCTCCCATGATGTCCACAGCTGAAAATATCAATGCAACCAGGATGGCGAAGCAGCATACCAGGGCAAAGATCACGATGCACTTCTGTTGGGACTGGAAGAGAGACAGAACACAAGGAAAAGCCAGTGAGGCAATTTTCACAGAAGAAACTGAAGATCTGACAGCTCTTCAAAGTTCTATGTAAAATCCTTTGGGATACAATTGCTCTCATTCTTTTGCCAGGGAACGTCTGCCCTCTGGGTGGAAATGCACAAGACCTTTAAATTTACTCTTCAGCACAACTTGCACATTCTCAATAAGTACAGAACTTGATAAATAATTTAAGTGCAGCACCAACACTTCTAACCTTGGGTGCTCTTCTTCCTGCTCAGAAACAATCTAGACGAGACCATCACTTTCACTGTTGTAAATTAAAAAGGAAACGCAGGTGTCCCCATAATTATTCTACCACTTACTGCTGTCACCACTTTCTGCGTTCCGTGCAAATTGTACTCTATAACCTTTGGCGTTGCCCCTCTCATCGTGCTTTAACATTTTTATAGTGAGAGCTTCTGGGGAGATGCTTGTGGGTGTTCAACATGGTTCAGCACTTTGATCAGCATTTTAGACTTTTCAGAGCCACCAAAGAGATGCAGCTAAGTAAGATGTTAGCATTATGAGCTCTTTAGCTGATGCAGTTCACTTCAAAACACAAGTATACCCAACATTCATACTCTTGATGTAACTTACAGTTAGAAGCACCAATCTAAGGAAAAGCGCGTCTAAGTTCTTCACACTTAGGCCCATCTGTTATAATTTAGAAAACCCCTGTCTCAGGTTTCATGGCCCAAAGATGCAGAAGATAAGGCCACGAAGCTTAGAACAAATAGCTTTGCTTGCTTCTCCTTTATCTACTATAGATAAATCTGGGTAGGGAAATAGAAAGAGTAATTACAAAACATCTATTCAGAGATTTCTGGGTATTTAAAGATAAACTAAAGGTGATCTTTGGCCAGTCAGAGGCTTACACTTAACTGATGGGCGTTATCACACATAGAAGGGAGCAGAGTTGCTATTCTGTGCCTGGAAGGTTGAACTAAAGACCAGGGTAAAGGGGCCTCTATCCAGCATCCAGAATTCTTATTATGTGCCCTGGAGTGTTTTGAGAAACACAGTGACTTCATGTACAACAGAATGAAACACTGCCTGGTCCTGTACCATCTTCACTATTGTTCTTATGTTTGAGTTCAAGAAGTCAGAGAGCACAGCCACTATCCAGAGTCTTGAAGGGCGGCGGCGCCATGGCCAGGATGGTCTCAGTGAATAGAGGAGTTATGTAAATTGTTCTGCTGGTCTTTGAACTTGCTGCCCCACTATGTGTCCTCTCTGCACAACTGTTCCTGTTTGTAAGGGAAAAGTCTACCTTCTGCTATTTCACCATTCCCTTTGGAGCAGATAACTAGAATTCTAGATTCACAGATGAAGAGGGTGTGGCCTCAGGTTGGAAATTTAAATTGGAAGCATTTAGGGATGAAATTGTTTTGCCTTTGGCAAGTGCATGAAAAATTGTGATCTAAAGGGTAGAATGTCATCTTGTGTCTTCCCCCCCAACTATGAACCCCACCCAAACTGTGCACTTATCAAATATGTATCAATTTGACTGGGCCATGAATCTTGGGGATTTGACAGTTATGTAAAGATATGATGTGGGAATTATGCAATGATCCTGATGAGATAACCCAATAAAAAGATAGAAGGGAGGATGTAAGGCCTTGTCATTCCATCCCAGTCTTGATCTTCTACAATAGGAGGTATTTGGTGGTTGGTCGGAACACCCATTTTTTGTTGTTGTTTTCTGTTGTCGCTTCATCTTGCAATGTCTTGTTTTTTTGTACATATTACTATCTCTGCAAGTCTGCCTAGATCAGATAGGCTGGATGAACAATCTGGAGGAGAAAACAAGGGGACTGATGATTCTGGGGGGACTTCGGAGATGGGGAGGTGGGAGAAAGGAGGTGGTGTTGACCATCCCAGGGACAAGGGATCAACAAGTGACCCCAAATCAGTGGCAAGCTGGGTGTATGAGGCCTGATAGGGATTGATCAAGAGTAATGTAACAGAGAGAAATTACTGAAACCCAAGTGAAGGATGAGAATGATGGTGGGACAAGAGGAAAATAAAAGGAAATAGAGGAAAGAACTGGGAGGCAAAAAGCAATTACAGAGGTATAAATATAGGCATGAACATAGGTAAATATACTTAGATATGATGGGGAAATAGATCAATATGCATATACTGAAAGGGTTAGTATTAAGGCAGCAGATGGACATTGGACTTCCACTCAAGTACTCCCTCAGTGCAAGAACACTTTCTTCTATTAAATTGGCATTAGTTGATGCTAAGCTTCTCGACACTATCAATGAAGACAAATGTGTGCACAAGCAAAAGTGGTGAAGAAAGCTGATGGTACCCTGCTGTCAAAGTTACAGTATCTGGGGTCTTAAAGGCTTGAAAATAAACAAGGCTTTTTATACCTCAGAAGCAACAAAGTCCACATGGAAGAAGCACACCAGCCTGTGTGACCACAAGGTATCAGTGGAAGCAGCTATCAGGCATCAAGAACAAAAATCATATCATTGCATTCCTACATTCCTGATATGATCGTTGAAGACAAAGGGTGTGCATAAGCAGTTGTAGTGAAGAAAACTGATGGTGTCCAAATATCTAAAGATATAGCATCTGGGGTCTTAAAGACTGGAAAGTAAACAAGTGGCCATCTAGGTCAGAAGCAACAAATCCCACATGAAAGAAGCACACCAGCCTATGTGATCAAAAGGTGTTAAAGGGATCAGATATCAGGAATCAAAGAACTAAAAATTGTATCACTATTAGTGAGGGGGAGTACAGATGGGGGACTCAAAGCCTATATATAGGTGAAGCGATGTTCCTTTACACAAGGGTCACAGGGAGGAGATGAGCCAATCAAGGAACGCTTAGCAACAATGAAATATGCAACTTTCCTCTAGTGCTTAAATGCTTCCTCCCTCTCACAATCATGATCACAATTCTACCTTACAAATCTGGTTGGACGGAAGGATGTTCACTGGTAAAGGTAGGAACCGAAAACACTGGATATTCAGGAGAGTTAATCCTTTTAGGACCAGTGGGGAGAGTGGGGACACCAGAAGGATGGAGGGAAGATGGAGTAGAAAGGGGGAACTGACTATAAGGATCTACATATAACCTCCTCCTTGGGGTGCAGACAATGGGGGAGTGGGTGATGGGAGACATCAGACAGTGTTCAACAAGACAAAACTATAATAGTTTATAAATTATCAAGGGTCCATGAGGAAAGGGGGGAGGCGGGGGGTGGTGGGAAAATGAGGAGCCAATACAAGGGGCTTAAGTGGAAAGAAAATGATTTGAGAATGATGCTAGCTAGCATCAAAGGTCCAAATGTGCTTTGCATACAATGGATGTATGGATGGATTGTACTAAGAGTTGTATGAGCCCCTGATAAAATGATTCTTAAAAAAATCCAATAAAACATCTACCTTGTAAGAAAAAAGAAAACAAATTGACAGACATGTGGTACCCAGGAGCTATGGAAAGATATAAATGTGGAATTAAAGAGAGAGAGAGAGAGAGAGAGAAAGGAAGAAGAAGAGAAAAAAACTAAAAGGAGGGGCAAGCAGAATGAATCAGTGGGATGTACTTACACCAAGAAAGAAGAGCTGGAGTTGAGAATATTCTTTGGACTAAAGGTTCTTGTTCTGAAAAACTCCCAGACCTCAGGGGAAGATTGATTCCAAGTGAGCCTATAGATACTGAAAGGAGATAAGGGCTTATCTTCAGAATCAACAGAGAGAAAAAAATCCTCCTAGACCCAGCACTCTGATTTGGACTTTCAGCTTTCTAAACTATAGGAAAAGAAACTACTGCTTCTTGAGAATCTTGACTAATGGTAATATCATTATAGCAGCACTAGAAAAAGAGAGACAGAGAGAGAGAGAGAGAGAGAGAGAGAGAGAGAAAGAGAGAGAGAGAGAGAGCTATTGATTGAATGAATTAGTTATGTTCCACAATGGCCACTTCAGTTAAAAAGGCATTTCTCAGTGTCCTTGGGCCCACATGGGTGATAACCTTTCAACATAAGTACCATCATAGGTATCCCAAAACAAATCCAGAGGTATTATGAATGTTTACTTTATCAGAATAGTATTCAGTCTGGTATGTTCGCATTATGAACAGCTCATTCAACCACCACTTGTCTGTTAACTTGTAGTACTGTGCTGGCTTGTGTGTTATGGTAATGCTGAAAGTTGTATCACTGGAATTCAAATACCAGTAGGGTCAACAAAAGTGACTGAGATAGCGAAGGTTTCTTGTGCCAACCTGGCCAACAAACACATGTGGGATTGATCGAAGGGTGGAGAGAGAAATGGCTGAGTGGGCCCCTCCTTTTTAGTTCTCTGCTCTCTTGTTTTCTGATGGTCAGACCAGGGTGCAGCTGCCTTAGTGAGTTCCCTGCTTCAGCTGGCAAGGCTCACTTCCTGCAGGACATCCCTGAGGAGAAACCACATAGACCTACCCTGATGTAGCCTGGGGAGCTGGAGCAGCTGTGTGGAGACCCTGCCAGTGCTGAGAAGCTTACATGCTCATGGATTCGGCTTTCCTCCTGCGGTCGGCCTCATTCTGTGTGCTTTGTGAGATTGAGGAGGGCTTTGTAGATCACTGTCAGACATATGGGCTAATGTTGGACTTAAGGGCTTGGACAGCACTGGGTTGGATGCTTTCTTAATGCACACTTACCCTTTAAATAAAACTCTCTCTTATACATATGGGTTTCTGTAAATTTGTTTTCCCAGACTAACACAGTAAGTTTCAGCAGAGTGTCCAGACTAAGAACAGACTATGAAGAAGAAATAAGCTGCCCACTTCTGAGGAATTAGCATCCAAACATAAAAAGATACTGAAAATCTATTGAGTAGGAGCTGAACATTGTCAGTTAGTGCTAGAAAATGAGCCTCAGGTTGGAAGGCGCTGGAAGGCAGCCGAGGAAGAGCTGCCTTACTGGCATGGATGGAGTAACGTCTATCAGAGTAAAACTTTTGGAACTTTCATTTGCTGATAGGGCATGACTCAAAATGAGAAGAAACAGCTGCAAACATCAGTTAATAATTGGAACTTGGAATGTACAAAGTATGAATCCAGAAAATTGGAAGTTGTTGAAAATACAATTGAATGCAAAAAGTTATTGTAAACATTAGCAAGTTGAAATGAACTGGCATTGGCCATTGTGAATCAAAAAATTATATAGTTTATTAAGCTAGGAATGGCACAATCAAGAGGGATGGAATTGCATTCATCATCAAGACGGACATTTCAAGATTTATTTTGTGTGATGGATGATGTCTATCCACATACAAGGAAATAAAATAAGTACAAAGATTATTCAAATTTATACATCAACCACTAAAGCTAGTGATGCAGAAATTGAAGAATTCTACCAATGACTTTAGTCTGAAATGGATCAAACATGTAATCGAGGTATAATAATAATTATTGGTGATTGGAGTGCAAAAGTAGAAACAAAGAAACACAGTTGGAGGTTGCATGATAGAATTTTGCAAAACCAAGGACTTTTTAATGGCAAATATCTTGTTTTTTCAACACAAATGGCAACTACACACATGGATGTCTTCAGAAATGTATATTCTGTGGAACACACAGATATCAAATTGTGGGACTACATCTGTGGGCAGAGACAATGGAGCAGCTCTTTTTCAGTGCTAAAAGCAGGTGAGGCTCTAACTATGGAACAAACCATTAATTGCTCATGTGGAAGTTCAGGTTAAAGTTGAAGAAAATGAAAACACGTCCAAGTTAGATCTTGAAATGTCCTTTTAGATCAGTGGTTCTGAACCTTCCTAATGCCGCAACCCTTTAATACAGTTCCTCATGTTGTGGTGAACTCCAAACATAAAATTATTTTCGTTGCTTCTTCACAACTGTAATTTTGGTACTGTTATGAATTGGGTGACCCTGTGAAAGGGTCATTCGATTCCCCCAAAGGGGTCATGGCCCACAGTCATGCAGTCATGCTTTGGATGATGAATGCAACGATATTCCTCTTAACTGTTTCATTCTCAGCATAGTATACCATATGACTTTCTGATTCAAAATGGTGAATACCAGCCTATTTCGGTTCACTTATGCCTAAAATGTTGATTTTATGCATTTCATTTTTTGCAACTTCCAATTTTCCTAGATCCATACTCTATATATTTCAAGTTCCAGATATGAATCAATATTTGCATCTGATTCTTCTCATTTTGAATTATGTCCCACAGCAAATAAAAATCATAGAGGCTTTATTCCCACCAGGCTTTATTCCAAATATCATTATGGTCGACTCTACTTTGAGAAGGCAGTGAGTTCTTCCTCAGTCATATCTGGAGGGTCTTTTGACCTGAGGCTATGTTCAGTAGCTATATGAACTTTCAAGAATGGATTGTATACTCTTTTGACCTTTCATTTCCTTCAAACCCAAGTCCTCACTCATTTCATTTTTAGGAGCCAACACAGTGATGTCGTTGAAGCTCAATCTTTAGCACCAATATGCTTGAATTTTGCCGCTCAGTGATTATATCACCTCTGACAAATGATTTAGTCACTGTGCTTCAGTTTCTTTGCCTGTAAAAAAAATAGCAACTCTCTCACAGGGTTGCTATAGGATTAAAGTATATACTATATATAGTATACTTAGAATTCTCAGAAAATAGAAAGCATTAGTGTTTGCTATTGTTAATATACTTATAATTTCCACAAGTTCCCAGGTTATGCTGCTAATGTTCGTACAGGGGTTATGCTTTGAAATTCAATTTCCAAAATACCTTCTAAGTATATGATTAACACATCTGTTCAATGCCAATTTATCTTTCAAATTCATAAGTAGTTTATTTCCCAATATAAAAGAATCATGATAAATACATCCTAGTAATTTAAATGTAAATTTTGTCATTTACTTTTCATTGCGAGGCTTAAAAATAATTTCAAACAGCTTTCTTTTCCTATTTTAAATTTTTTCTTCTATTTTAAATTATTAAAATAAATTCTTATTTATTTTAATGATATGCATCACTAGTATAATTAGAAAAATGGGTTTAAATATTTTTTAAAAACATAATAAAATCTAAAAAAACAAATCACTTGGGCTGAGCCCCAGTGGCTTAGTGCTTATATGCGGGACTGTGGCTCACTGGGATGGAGGTTCAATTCCAGCAGCAGCTCCACAGGAGCAAAAGACTGAGCCTCCTACTTCCACCACCAGAGGTCAGTGATACCCAAAAAAACAAAACAAAACAAATCACTCATATTCCAATATAGACACGATCACCTTTGATTTTCCTCTAGTTCTTTCGAACATTACATTTACCTGTTGAACAATCTAAGAAAATTGATATATATATATATATATATATATATATATATATATATGATTATACATTGTTTTTTGCATGTGATTGTGTTTTCATATCATGTTGTTTTAATGCAATGGTTCACAACCTGTGGGTTGCCACCCCTTTGGGGGTCAAACGACCGTTTCACAGGATTTGCCCAATTCTTTGTTTGTTTGTTTTTTGGGGCATCACTGCCCTCTGGTGGTGTGAATAGGAGGTCCAGCCTTTGCTCCTGTGGAGCCGCTGCTGGAATTGAACCTCTATCCCAGTGGGCTGCAGTCCTGCGCACAACCACTACGCCATCGGGGCTCAGCCCTGGCCCGGTTCTTAACAGTAGCAAAGTTACAGTGATGAAGTAGCAACAAAAATGGTTTTATGGTTGGGGGTCACCACAACATGAGGAGTTGTATTCAAGGGTCACAGCATTAGGAAGGCTGAGAACCACTGCTTTAATGCATGGTTTTAAATTGCTGCACAATGTTCTGTTAAATAGCCATATCATTCGCTAAAGAGCACATAATTTCTGAGAAAATAAAGAAACACCTCTATTTTCTTCACCCACTTGCCTAGAATTTGTAAATAAAAGTGCTTTTGAGGTTTAAAGACAGTCACATTAAACAAGTTCAGAAGAGACTGTAACCCAGAACAATAAAATTAAACTTCAACTAATATATATCTATATCCCTAAGACAGCAGCCATTCCTCCCACTCCCGTCCTCATTATAATGGGAATGACAGCGGCTTTCCTGCGTGGTGACGAGGGTTAATGGAGGAGGCGTGTAGAGAGTGTGCCTGCGTGATGCAAACACCAGGCTGTCATTGAGAAGTAATGAATTTAAAACTCTTCACCTACCCATTCCCAGGGATGAGGTTTCTTCATGCAGGACTCAATGTGTACAAATTCAAAATCAGATAGGGCAAGAACATCAGGCAAGAAGAGAGGAAAAATAAGGGAGTTGTTCTCCGGCGGCTGGAGGATTCTATTCGTGTGGGAAACATGGACCATCTGCAGCCATTTGCCACAGAACATGGCATCATATTTCCCTACAAAGCCCAGGGGAGAGCGTTTCCCATCTGAAATTTGAACATGGGGAACTTGTTTTCACCCCTTCCCCCTCTGTTTTCACTCTCTACGTGGAGAAGAAATGGTCTTATGAAAACCCATGATCTGGTCAGCCAGCAAGGGACGGTGCTCTCAGACTGGTGGGAGCAGAGAGGAAGTCGGCAGGTGCCATGAGGAAGAAACGAAGCCACGTGGAAGTGTCCGGCACTTCCCGGCACTCCTGTGAAGTCGGGCCTGGATAGTCCCAGGGCCAAGGCGGAGATGACCTGCCAATACCCCAGCAAACGGAGGCCCCTACCTCCCCCATAAAAAGCAGGCGGAACAGGGAACAATGAACCCACCAGGAATGGCCAAAGACCCCAGCACTGGAAAGTGCCAACATCCAGGAGCTGGGGCTGAGTGGGGAGAGAGCTCTGCAGAGAAGACGGCTCCCTTGCCACAGCTGGACTGCCCACCCCCAGCTAGAGCCCCTCCCCTTGGGGCCCACGGGCTTCTTTAGGTTTCTGAGCTCACTCTTCCCATTCCGCTATTTCTTCCGAAAGGTCAGTGCTTCTTTAGGTTTCTGATCTCACTCTTCCCATTCCGCTATTTCTTCCGAAAGGACAGTGCTTGAACTTTCCGAATGCAGCCGTGGACCCAGCAAGGACCCAGCCCAGTCTGCCCTGCTCCAACTCACCTCTCTCCCCTAGAACAGCCCATCACAGGGCATGAGACCCCAATAGCTCTGGCCTGTTGTGGGCTGTCCCCACCTCTGCCTTTTGATCACCCACAGCTTTTTTCCAATTTGAATACTGAACAAAGAGCAGCACTTGCTGAGAGAGAGAGAGAGAGAGAGAGAGAGAGAGAGAGAGAGAGAGAGAGAGAGAGAGAGCCGAGAGAGCCATTAATATATTCTTTATCCTTGGACAATGTCAGGCACATAATGGGTTCGACGTGGATGAATGACTTCTAGGGAAGGTAATAAACTAAAAACGAGTCGCTGTAGCATCAACTTCAACTCAGGGCAACCCGTGTGTGTGTCAGAAAATTGTGCTCCGTAGGGAAGAAGAGTGCCAGACTTATTTCCAGGTACCTGGAGTAGACTGAACATTCACTCTGTGACTGGACTGAATGAACAGTCGATCTTTGCTTTAAACAGGGAGTGCATTCATCATTGGCACCACTCAGGGAATCAGTTGCATTAATACTAAACCTGCGATCTATAATAGTGATGATTTTTTTTCATTTTGAACATTATGCTAAAATAGTAAAGAAAGACCCCTCGCTACTTTGTGTACTATTTAAAATAAGCAGGACCATTAAGTCAGTGCTGACTCATAGCAAGCCTGTAGGACAGGGTTGAACTGACCCTGTCGATTTCCAAGACTGTAAAGGCTTTTTCTGTTTTGCTTTCTTTTTTAAAAATCATTCTATTGGGGGCTCATATAACTCTTGTCATGGTCCATCCATTCATCCATGGTGTCAAGCTGTCACTCTTAAAGGGAGTAGAAAGCCTTGAAGGGGCTGGTGGTTGTGAAACGGCTGATCTTGTGGTTGGAAGCCCAACAAATAACCTCTGCACCACCAGGGCTCCACATTCTCCAAAATACTTTGATGTAATAACCCTCACAGATTTTTTTTTTTGTGGCATCCGTGCCCTGGTGGCCCTCACAGATTTCGATCCACTTCTATTTATCACCTTCTTTTGTGTTTGAGTGTGTGATTCTTTTTTATGAGGTCAGACTAGGTGGAAGTTGCTAGGTGGAAAGCCAGCACAAAAGGGTGTCCCTCCCCCAGCTGCCTACGTAGGAGGGCGTCCCTAACGCCAAGCCCACACTCAGAATCTCACTTGGGCCCTAAATTGCACATGCGTGGTGGCCTTGTTCTTTATGCCCGTCTTCAGCATCCACTTCATCCTCTGCACATACTGCCTGTTCGGCTCTCGCGTGAGGGCTGCACAGCCCAGGGCTACGCCAGCTGGAGGGCTCGGTTTACGGCTGCCTGTGTATATCATCAAGGAGCGATGGCCCAGCCTGGCACCAGAAGGTAAAATCAGTCCCATGGTTTCGTTGTCATGCTCCAAGTTCTTTTCCGAGGGCAAGGGCTCCTCAGGGTCGCCTGCCTTCTGATCTGGATTGCTACCCCTGAGGCCATCGAATTCCAAGGCGGTGGTCCAGTCTGTTAAGAGCTTTCAGGGGCTCTTGCTCATG
>PVJH01001089.1:19895-147221 GCA_004026705.1 Nesogale talazaci
CTTTCCCCCGCATTCCCTGCAGTTGGAACCACCCAAGCCAAGGTGGCTTCTCAGCTGGGTTTCAATATCCGGAGTCTGGTCCCTGGTCCCTGACGGGCCTTCTTGTGCGAGGATGGCTGCGCCCTGGCAGCCTGAGGGATGGCTGCATTCTTGGCGTCCCTCTCTACAAAGGCGGCGGCCAGCCCCTTCCTTCTCCAGCCCCACGTGCAGGCATTGAAACAGGCGAACTTCTTGCCGCAGAGGTGGCAGCGCCTTTGTTCTCCTCTCGGCCACCGCCCACTGTGCCCGCACCCGTGCATGCGGGGAATCCTTCGCAGGTTGAAGCGGTGCCAGTCCAGCTGGGGATGTGTGTGTCCCTTGCCGCCACCCAGCTAGGAACCTAAGAGCAGCGCCCTGATCCCACAAAGCCCTCTTCAGACTTCACACTCCAAGCAATCCAGAGTAACAATGCCCATCTCATTTTTTAAAATGAAATTCTATTAATGTGAACAACTGAGCGACTTTTGTTTTAATTTTCCAGAGGAGAAATTCAAACTCTGTTAATCATTTTGAAATGTCTCTTTGAGTCAACGAGTATAACAATATAAGCTATCTTACTACTGCCTTTAGATTCAGGGCAATTTCCAACTCGTAGAAAATGACTCCATTTGAATAACAAAAGTACCTCATACATAAAATCAAATTCTAGGAGACCAAGTGGTTTATTAATTTTTATCCCTGCCATAGTTATTTCAGAAACTCCGAAGTCAATTTAAAGCTTTTTTAAAAAATTGGATCAAGGGAAACATACATTCAAGGGGAACCCATAAACCTGATTCTTACCTAAAATTCTTTGATGATTTAATCTATTAAGAGAAAACAAAATATAAACTATAGCTGGGTCAATGTTGATTTAATCTGTACTTCACTGTAGTTCATATACAAGTAAGAGAATTGCTTGCTTGGTCAAGAAATAAACCTAATTATGCTAAGCTTGGAAATAGCTGAAAATCATATCCTTATTATATACATTTTATTTCAAATACATATCTATGACCTCTAAACAGAGAAATCATGACACTTGAAAATAAAGGTATTATATTTCCAAGTTGGTCTTTCACACCATTTGACAAGTTCCTAAAAGCAGTTTTCACTCATGTGCCTATTTTTGCAGGTAAATGTGCAAACACTAAATAACAATTAAATTCATATTGCTTTTCATCCCTTTAGCTTGAAAATCTTTTAAACTTAATGCACATCTTTTCTTCTTCTTGGGGCTAGGTGCCCTTGAGTAAACTCCGATTCACAGCCAGCCTGTGTGCACTGGCAAGAAACACTCCCTGTCCTGCAAAACCCTCCCCGCTCTCCCTGTGCCACCCCATTGTTGCAGCCACTGTGCCAGTCCATCTGGTCAAGGGTCTTCTTTTCGCCAGCAACTGGTCACTCCTGATAACATGTCCAAAGTACGTGAGATAATATTTACTCCAGGGGCTCTGGCCGTGTTGTGGTGAGGAGGCAGGCTGCTGACAGCTCAAAGTTGTGAGCCGCTCCTCCTCTTGTAAAGAGGTACACACAGTCTTGGAAACGCAGAGGGGTAATTCTACCCGGTCCTACAGTATTGTGGTGGGTTGGAATCAACCTGACGGCAGTGAGTGAAAGTCACATCTAACTTAAAAAAAAGTCTAATTTTATATGTACTATAAATACATAGAAAGCATAGTATAACTCTTCTCCATATGAACACTGTACAAATTAGAACTGAAATATCAGGCTATCACGCTTCCCAAAGTGACATAATTACTTGAATATTGTCCGGAGATGTATCCAGATCCTTAAATAAAATTTTTGAATCTCTCGTTATTTTATTGTTCCTAGGAATGAGATCGCTGAATCATATGAAAACTTTCTTCTCTTTTTTATTTTGATTGTGAAGTGGGTGAAGACTTACAGCACAGATAATCACTTTCAAAACAAGTCAGACTGGCTGAGTCCCGGCAGTGTAGTGGCTGAATGTGGGACTGTGGCCCACTGGCTTGGTGGTTCAAATCCAGCAGCAGCTTTCCAGGAGCAAGGCTGGGCCTCTGACTTCTACCAGAGGGCAGTGATATTCCCCCCCCCTGCCCAAATAAGTCAGACACATTTTGTTTCCACTCATTTGCTGCAAACAACCTCAATGGAACATCACTTATCTCACCTCATCCCTGTGTTTCCTGCTTCCATTTCTCTTTCATTCCTAACTCTTTAACTTTGTCTTCAGATAATTGCTGTCATTTTTTCTTAGATGGTTGATTATTTTAACAAGTTCCAGACCTGAAAAGTGTATAAGAGCTACAGTCTTAGGGGTTCCACCAGTCTCTATTTGGCCAGTAAGCCTTGTCTCTCTTTTATCATTCTGACTTTTAGTCCATATTTTCCTCTCATTTTATCACTTTCTGATGAGGTCCTTTTCAGAGCAGTTAGTAATGGAAACCAGCCACCTCCTAGATCTTCTGGTCTAAGGGTTGTGGAGACCATGTGAGAGATTAGTCCATTGGATGAATTGTTTCATTACGCCTTTTGATTTTCATCATTCCTTTTTCTCTTCCAGACAAGGCAAAACAAATAGTTGCCTCTTGGATGGACACCTATGAGTCTTTAAGACCCCAGTCATGATTCACCAAAGTAGGATGTGGAACACTGTATTTGTGGTATATGCTCTCCCAATTGACCTTGGTGCCATAAAGACTGTGGTGTTGACACCCACAAGCCAGCAATTCATCCCCTTCAGGTTATGTCTAAGATGTGTGCTTGAATTTTCCTTCTGTATGCTGCACCACATTCATGGATATATGTGCAGTAAAGGTAAATACACATAGACAAATAGCCCATGTCAAACTTACATGTCTTCAAGGGTATACTTCCACGTTCTCTCTCATGACTGTTTAGGCTTCATATTATCTCATAGATAAGCTATTACAGAATTATGTAATAATATTTGCACATGTTGCCTTTAAATCTTGCAAAACCCCTTCTTTTATTCCCAACCTCCTTATGACATATTGCCTTCCACTTGACCCAAATCAGCAGCTGTCTGTCCTCTATCCAGTGACTTCCTCTCTCTTCCCCTCCCAATCCTGATAACCCTCTCTTTTATAGATCCAAACATTTTACTTTCTGCTTTTCTCTTTTTGAAAAAAAAAGAGAATTTCTACCTAATTTTAACTACAGATTTATAACTTATTATCATCATTTTTAAGGAACTCTTGTGCACTGTTGGCCAAGTGTCTAAATGTTAACCACTAAATAAGGTTATTTGCTCCTATAAAGGGTTATAGCCTCAGAAACTCTGTTACTGTTCCTATGAGTCAAGAATTGTGGGTTTAGCTTTTCATATTTTGATCATTATCATTATTACTATTCTATTTGGCTTATAGAATTGCATCCATTCACATGGATTACTTGGTTTTGACCCAGAGAGAGAGCCTTTCTGGATTTGGGAGCCTCCCTCAAGGAAACTTGGCAGCACAAAGGTTACTCAAATAGCTGCTAATAGAAAGGTTAAGGATGCAAACCTGTGTGAGAGAGACTTGGCGATCCACCTTCATAAAGACTGCAATTTAGAAAAAGGGATCAGTTCTATTCTGTCACATGTAGCAACTATGAGTAAAACTTTGTCTTATATGTCTTTACATGAAAATAAAGTACATGAAAGTAATTATGTCTTTACATGAAAGTAATTGTAGTTAACAACAACAGAACTCTCTTGTGACTAATTCCATCCTGAGTTTCTAGACCTGTCCCCAATCCAGGGAAAACAGGCCACCAAGAAGGTTCAGAGAAATCTTAGTTGGTGTCTTCTCAAGTCTGCATAATAGTCACTTCCTGGAACTTACTTTCATGTAAAGACATAAATCAGACAAAAGTAAAAGAATAGAGAAACACACATCACGTTAATTTTATGGAAAAGAAAGATGGGATAGCTATTTTAATTTTAGATAAAGTATTTTTCAAATAATCAAAACTACTTGGGATATAGAGACATCTAATATTAATAAAAGGGAAATTTATCAGGAAAGTATAATAATTTTGTCCCTCATAAGAGAAATTTAAAATTCATATAATGGAAAAGCTAGTAATAAACCAATTTGCAAGGAGAAATAAGCAAAATTCCACTCATTCAGATATTTTGAAACCTCTCTCAGTGATAGATACAAACCAACAGAATATTAAAGTGTATATAGAAGACATAAATAAGTCTACCACACAGCTTGACCTAGTTGGCATTTATAGAACATCCCACTAAATATAGTGAAACATACCTTTTATATGAATGCACATATTACACTAATATAGACCATACTCACGTCCTGTCAACTAGGAGCAACAAAATTAAAAGAATCTGAGTCATACAAAGTACATGATGTCGATAAAATTGAATTAAACTAGAAACTAACAACAAAAATACCTCTGGGAAAAATTCTCAAACCCTTCAAGATTAATTAAACTTTACATAACCTTTGAGTCAAAGAAGAAATCAAAAGAACAGTTAGAAAGAATTTTGAATGAATACACAATATAACAAAGTCTGGGCAATGGAGCAAAAGAAATACAGAACAATTTACAGTATCAAATGACTTAATTGGCTAAAAATAAGTTCTACAATGATCTAAACTTTGATCTTAAGAAATCAGAAATTATAAAGAGAAAGCTGAATTCAAAACAGGGAGAAGGGTGAAGATAAAAGGCAGGATTCAAATAGATAAAAAAAGTAGAAAACAAAACCAAGAATCAGTGAAACCCAAATTTGGATTTTTGAGATGAATGAAATTTTTACAATCTTAGCTATGAAGAAAAAGAATATATATATATATGGTATTTGCAGCTATTATAGTATATAAAAAGTAATAAAAGGTTTTGAACAAATTTCCATCAAGAATTTTGACAATGTAGGTGCAATGAACACCTTGATTGCAAGATACAAATGACCAAAACTTACTCAACAAAATTTGAGTTGGTTGCAACCCATATAGACCCTATATATCACAGACCTAAACATGCCCTGTCCTGTGCCACCCTCAGAAGTGCTTCCATGTTTGAGTTCATCCTGGCATCTAGTGTGCCAACCCATCTACTCGAGGGTCTTCCTAGTTTTCACTGCACCTCTCCCAAGCATGATGCCCTTCATGCTAGGGACACTAGCTTGTATTTAAAATCCTTCCTATAAAACCCTCCAGCTTCAAATGGCTTCAGGGCTAAGATTTACCAAACATCTGAGGAACAACCAGTACCAATGGCACACAAATTATCCCAGGAAATGGAAAGGAGGGAAATAAAATTCCAAATTCATTCTCTGAGGTCCATCTTACGATGATATCCAAACTAGACAAAGACTTTACAGTAAGCAAAAACAATCACACATATAAACTACATACCAATATCCCCAAGGACCCTTGCTGAAAAAAATTCTTAATAAATTTTAGCAAATGAAACTTCTAACATATATAAAGATCAATCATCATGACTAAATACGTCATCTCAGATTAGTTCCTTCCAGTATGTCAGATTAGTTTAAGTGCTTCTCACTCACTAGGAGTAAAATGCAATTATTTAGGGATGTCAATTATTTTAGGAATTCAGAAAGAATCTAAGTCAGAAGGTGGGAACCGCAGTAAGTGGCTACTTTTGAATCCTAAACAGGTGAAACATCAAGATTGAAGAAAATTGTATATAAGGGGGCTTGATGGGAAAATTCTATTAACAATTAATTCCAGTGTTCTGTGGATTTTTAAAACCTGTTGCATTAGTGTAGTTCAGCAATTGAATCAGTATAATAGCAATTTAGGAGGAAAAAGCATAGTGCCTGTCTGATAGCTAGATTATCAAATTGCATTTGCATTCCTGTTTCATAGCAGTGTATAAAACTTACTAAAACAAATATCTAAAGTTTAGCCTGTTTGAAAAACAACCAGATAATAGTTAATAAACCTAGACAAGCTCTCATTCATTTCAAATGTTCCTTTAACTTAGAAAAATTGAATAAAATAATTTAAGTGTTTAATACCAAGGATTAGTCTTTTCCTATGGGCTTTGGAGGCCTTATGAGTAGTAGAAGGAACCCTGCTGGTGGCTGCTAACCTCAAGGTCAACAGGTAGAACCCACCAGGTGCTCCTCGTGAGAACTATGAGGCTTTCTGCCCCCTTAAAGATTTACGGTGTCAGAAACATTAAAAGGGGTAGTTCTACTCTGTCCTATGGGGCCATTCGATGGCAGTGGGTTGGAGTGAGGATGAGTTATGTTGAACACTCAGTTTCTGAATTTTTCTGTATCACTTTGAAGGTTTTGGAGTAGCACTGAGGAAGTCTACCTCTAAATAACCTCTTACAGCATTAAAGGAGAAAGCTGTCCATTTTTGGACAGCTTCCATTCTCAGGTAAGTTATCTCCCAAACACAAATGAGCATCAGCAGTCCATACCCCTCAGTAGTCTGTATTTGTTTAAAATTTCTATTTTTAAATCGGAGGTTATATGTGAACTAGCCTAGTTTTCAGAAAGTATCGAGAATCATACTTAGATTAGAGAATCAGACAAATTTTGAATAAAGAGAAAACCCAGCGACTATCTAGTTCAACCGCCCTCTGTTTCATCATTATCTGGGCATGAAAACTGCCAATAGAACTCGAGTGTTTCAGTTGTGTACTCTTTTTTCTGCCACTGTTTGTTTAATGAAATGAAAAAGCAGGAAGCAAAAACAGCATTACAGTTTGCAAAAGATAAATGACACAGAAGAGGCACTGTCAGACTGCAGATACACACTGTGGCCTGAGGGCAGGCACACCTGGCTTACTTTCGTGGATTTGAGCCTTGGGTGAAGGTTTGGGGGGGGGGGTGGCATCTAAATCAATGACAGAGAAGTAAATTAGTTTCTGACTGTCTCCCTGCAACTTCTGTTGACATATGAGTGGCAAAAAAAGAGAAGGTTTTATTAAGTATGCTGTTAGGCGTCATTGAATGAGTTTCAACCCAGAGTGACTCTGTGCACAGCAGAAGGAAGTGCTGCAGGATCCTGTACTACTTCCACAATTGTTCTTGTGCCCGAGCCCCTTGTTGCAGCCCCAGTGTCAGTCCATCTCCTTGAGGGCCTTCCTCTCCTGCTTTATCCCTACACTTTACTAAGAATCATGTCCTTCGCCAGGGACTCACTTCTCCTGACAACATGTCCAAGGTTTGTAAAATGAAGTCTAACCATTCTTGCCCCTAAGGAGCATT
This sequence comes from Nesogale talazaci, assembly GCA_004026705.1. NCBI lineage: Eukaryota > Metazoa > Chordata > Mammalia > Afrosoricida > Tenrecidae > Nesogale > Nesogale talazaci. The sequence continues at coordinate 27,121 of PVJH01001089.1, forward strand.
CTGCTCCTACTTCTTCCAAGACAGATTTGTTTGTCCTTTGTCGTCTATGGGTCTTCCAACCACAATGTAAACCCATCCATTCTTCATTGGTCTTCTTTATGCAGTATCTGTTAGTCCAGTTAGACTAGAGGAACAAATTTCATAAACACGCATGTGGAAATAAGGAAAGAGTTTATATACAAAAGGAATGGAACACTGAGAAAGCATCCCAGCCTAGTCCAGTTCAAAGTCATAAATCCTATATTAACCCATATGCCTGAAATCAGTCTATAAAGCCTCTTTCCAACTCATGAAGTCACAGGTCAGTGGGTGCAGAGTCCCAGCACTGGCAGGGGTCTCCACACTGCTCCTCACTTCCAGGGCTCAGTGTCCATCAACAGCATCCCGTGGTGGCAGAAGCAACTCATCGCTGGCAGGGGTCTCCATGTGGCCTCTCCAGCTTCAGAGGTCTGGCTCCATCAGGGCAAAGCCGCGTGGTCTCTCCACCAGCTCCTACAGCTTCTCAGATGCTGCCACATTGTCTTGTCCGTTAGTCTCTGAGACTAACTCCCAACAACCGGCGAGATAGCTTCTCATATTCACGAGGGAAATATCGCGAGATTTCCCAGAAGTCTCAGGAGAAAGCCATGCCCACACAGAGGCCTCATTGGCTACTCAATGGCCATCTCCAGATTAACAGGCTGGACTCCACCCCTACATCTCAATCATGAAATTAACATAAGCCCATGACTGCCACAGTGTCCAACTTTCATATACACATGAAACACTGGAAAATACCATGACTTGGGTCCGGCACATCTTAGTCCTCAAAATAACATCCATGCTCTTCAGTATATTAACCTAATGCAACTTGTCTTTTCTTATCTAGACTACTGCTTCCATGAGCATTGCTTGTGGATGCAAATCAAGCAAAATCCTTGACAACTGCAACTTTCCCCCCATGGATCATGCCACCTCTCGGTTCGGTTGTGAGGATCTGGGTCTTCTTCACACGGAGTCGTAGTCCATGGTGCAGCCTGCAAGCCTTGGTCCTCATCAGCAAGGGCTTCAGGTCTTCCTTACTTTCATCTGCGTACCGCAGGTCGTTAATAAGCCGTCCTCCAGTCCCAGCGCTACATTCTGAGTCATGGGCTCCAGCTCTTCTGATTATTTGCTCAGCGTGCAGTATCTCCTTGATCTGCTCGCACAACTGCCTCTTGCTTCACATGCAAGGTCTGTAGGAGCACAAGGAAGTGTTCTGGGACTCCCATTCATCTCAAGGTAACCTATAATTTGCTATGTTCCACACTTAAATAAGTACGCCGGTTGCTGTGACGTTGACTCCAATTTCTGAGGACCTCGTTTCTATCAGAGCAGCATTGTGCTTCATAGAGCTTTCAACAGCTGATTTTATTTTTTTCTTCCAGGAGTAGACCATTTGACTTTCCTTCTGACGTACCTCTGAGTGGGTTCAAACTTCCAACCTTTCGATTACCAGCTGAGTGTACTGATTGCACCACCCAGTGGGTTTGAATTGGGTTGATGGGTTTGATTGGCCTTCTTTTCAGTTAGTAGACCAACACCTAATTTACTTCAACTCAACTCAGTACCATCAAGTCGATTCAAACGTGTAGCAGCTCTATAGTATAAAGGAGAACTGCCCCTGAGGGTTTCTGAGACTGGAACACTTCACAGAAGTAGAAAGTCTTATCTTTATTCTACAGAGAAAACTGTGGTTTTGAATTGAGGACACTGTGGTTTGAAGACCCATAACTCATCATTCCACCAGAGCTCATGTGCATTTGTTTCCTTTGATGCTTTATAAACATATACTCCCTTCCTTGTTAAGAAGCTCTCTGCTGTGGTGACCTCATATTTTAGATGTGTGTGTGTGTGTGTTGGAAAGGAGAAGAGTAATGAAGTATATTAACCAGTAAGATGTGGGCCATTCCAGTCATATAGATAAAAGAGCTGGAGGAGGAGATGATTGGGATCTGTTTCCAAAGAGTTCGATTTGATCTGGCCAATTCAGGTGTCCTTCAGCCATCTTCTTACCCTGATTTGCAAAATAAGGAAATGGGGATTTTCTCTGTACTCTTCGTAATGTAATATTTTATGTGTTATCTTAATTATTAGTGAATGAATCATAATCACCTCGACAGTGTTCATGTCAAGCTGTTCATGTTTAATAGTTATCATTGTATGCTTTCAGGGTCCCTGCTCCCTTCTCCATGACAGCTAAAGACAAGCAAAAAATGACAAAACGTTGCCTCATGCACTTTGATCAAAAGAGGACTTTGGGAGGAGAGTGACTAAGGGAGAAATTCAACCCTGCCAGATTGCAGGAGGAGCATCATAAAGATAAACAGGCACAGATCCACAAGGATGTGAGGGGCTGGGGGCTTTTGGCTTGCCCCAGTGAAGCCTGGCTGGGGTTTGACCCTAGCTCCGTCACTGTCTGCCACTGTCTCTGTCAGAGTCGCAGCCAGGACAAGTGGAGCTGGCACAGGGGCTTTATCTCAACAGAGCAACAGCTTGCTGCCAGCTCAGGGCAGGGATTAAGGCTTGCAGTCTCACCCCCAGGGATTGGGGCTCAGTTATATAGTTGCTTTGGGTTATCTCATTTCTTTCTGTCTCCCCACAGTTCCAGCAGGCTTAGATTCTTGTTTTTTCCTCTTGGCCTTTTCCAGTTTGGCACACGCGCCCTTTTGGATCTCCAGACCACTCCCCTAAGCCTAGTTAAATGAGGCCTGCTACACCTAGCTGGGAGAGTCCCACCACGTCCAGTATAGCCTACCCACTCTTCACCTGGGGATATTCCACCTAATTTCTTACAGGGGAATTCCAACCCGTGTAGGTGGGAGAGCTCTTGTATGCCCTCTGTGGTTCCACCTGACTGAGGAAACTTCCTCCGACCTGTCGTGGTGCCTCATGCAGCCCAGGGCAGTTCAGTGGGTGCTGGCTGGAGTTTTGCACTGCTGCGAACCACTACCCAACCTCCAAGGCAATCTGCCTGTTCCTGGCGCTTCCAACCACCTTCACAGTGCTATACACTGTGTAGCTCACCAGCCTTCTGTGGTACTCGCCTTGCAGCAGGCATCCCTGTGCACTCCCTGCTGTGCTCCAGGCTGCCCTGGGCTGCACCATCACGGCTCCTTAGCACCATCCTTGTGGGTCCACAACAATACAACTAGTGGTCCCTGAGAGAACTGTCCAACTTGCCCACCAACTAACGGAATACTGGTCCACTGGGTAAAGAGCGAAGCCACAAGAGGATAAAATAGTCAGCCAATTCCACAGTGAAATTAGTCACAGGAAGTTCGAAGACACAGTCCTTTAAGTTTCTCAGAGAGAGCTAGTGCTCTTAGATTCCGTGGATGCTTTAAAACAATGCAACACAAACAGCAATCAGCCCCAGCAATGTCAATGCAAAAATGGGAGAAACAAAAGGTAATGGCAGAAGATGAATCTAACGAGGTGATAGAAGAACAGACTTGATATGTCGCATGAAGAAATTTTCAGAATGCTGTTTGCAGTCTGACAGCATATGAGGGAAACAATACAGAAAAAGGGCGAATTGATAGATGAGATACACCAAAAGGAAATACAAGAGCTTAGAGACAAGGTAATCAAAACCAACAGTAGACTCACGACCTTGGTGAATTGACCAGAGGAAGCTGAAAACTGCACCAGTGACCTAGAGGATGGCCAAATGGACTTTAACAAATGTGAACAAACATCTAATAAGAGCAACAGAGAAACTGAAGAAAATGCAAGAGCTTTGGCTGATGCTATGAAGAGGAACAACATCAGACTCCTGGAGGATGACACAACAAAGAAGTCATCTGCTACAACAGTCAGAGAACTCGTGGAGGAAAACTTATCCAGCTTAATGAATGAAAACAAGGCAACCATTCAGGAGGCTGAGAGAATACCAGCTAGACTGAATCCCAAGAAGAACTCACCAAGACACATAAGACTTAAACTATCCAACTTTAGGAGAAGAAGAAAGGAAAAGGAGAAAAACATGAGAGCAGTTAGGGAAAAACAAGCAATCACATATAAAGGTTCCCCAATAAGAAAATGCTCAGGTCTATCAGCGGAAACTGTGAAGAAGAGGATAGAATAAAGTGATATATTCCAAATATTGAAGGAAAATAACACACAACCAATAATACTCTACCCAGCCCAATTATCTATCAAGATAGATGGAGAAGTGTTTTCCTAGACAAGGAAAAACTGAAAGAATACGTTAGAAGAAACCTACCACTACAGCTGACCCTTCTGTATGCACAGAGGAACAGCACTTATCAAGCATAAATAAGAGATTGCCACATAGAACACTCTCACCCAGAGGTCAACAAAGAGAAAACCACCCTGAAAATAGGAATGGCTTAAGGGTGGAAAGAAGTCAAGAATGATCAACCGTTACACGCACATGCACAACACACCGAACAGAAAGGGAGGTAGGGAACCACCCAACACAAAAGGTATAAGATGGCATTGCATATTCCACAGATGGAATTAATAACCCTAAATATCAATGGACGAACTCAAGCATCAAGAGTCTGAGGCTAGCAGACTGGTTTAGAAAACACAATCCATCAATCGGCTCCCTACAGGAGACACATCTCAGGACTACAGACAGAAATAGGCTGAGAATCAAAAGCTGGAAAAAGGCATATCAAGCAAACAACAATTCTATAAAAGCAGGGGTAACAATCCTAATGTAGGAAAAAAAAAATGACCTCAAAGTGCAAATCATAAAAAGAGATAAGGCAGGACACTATATAATGCTCAAGGGAAGGGCAGACAATGAACCAATAAGCATTTTAAACATATATTCCCAGATGAGAGACTTGCTTAATATGTCAACCAAACACTCCAAATATGAAAAAAGACATTACAGCCTCAACAATTATAGTGTGTGACTTCAATACACCACTCTCTGAGAAAGACAGATCACTGGGAAAGAAACTCAGTAAGCAGGCTAGAGATCTAGAGACTACAATTAGACAATTTGACTTGATAGATATCTACAGAGCTTTTCATACAAATACAAAAAAATTCACATTCTTTTCAAGTTCACTTGGCACATATTCAAAGATAGCGCACATGATTCAAAGGTGAATCAACTTAAATTTATGCACATTTACATCATCCAGATCTCTCTCTCTCTGACCACCATGTCATAAGGCTGGAAATCAACAAAAGGAAGATTAAGAAAATAAGAGCAAATAATTGGAGCATGAATAACTCTATTGCAAAAGGAGTGCGTACTGGCCCAAATCAGAGATGAAATAAGGAATTTTATAGAAACCACTGAAAATGAAAACACGACATAGCAAAACTTATGGGACACAGCAAAGGCAATTATCAGAGGGAATTTCATAGCAATACATGCACACCTGAAAAAGGAAGAGCGTCTCATAACTGATATGCTAGCACAAAATTTACAACAACTAGCGCAAAGTCAGCAGGACAATCCCACAAGGGAAAATAAGAAAACATTGGAAAAAATTAATGCTGCTAAAAGTTGGTTCTTTGAAAGGATTAACAAAATTGACAAAAAACAGGCAGATTTAAACAAAGAAAGGAACAAATTTCAATAGCAAGAATGAGGGATGAAAGGGGGGGACATTACAACTGATCCTAATGAAATCAAAAGGATAATTATACATACTATGAAGGACTGTTCTTCAATGAATTCAATAACATGGAAGTCATGGGCAAGTTCTTGGAAAATCAGTCCCTCCCTAGACTATCTCTGATGGATATCAAGAATCTCTACAGACCAATTAGCAATAGAAGAAATAAATAAAGTTATCAAGGGATTACAAAAAAAAAAATCCCCTGGGCCAGATGGCTTTACAGGAGAATTCTACCGAGCATTCAGGGAAGAACTGACACCAATCCTATACAAACTCTTCCAAAATATCGAAAAAGATGGCATACTTCTGAACTCCTTCTATGAAGCTAGTAAAACACTAACACTCTGACACCCCAACTGAGCAAGGATCTCACAAGAATCGAGAACTACAGACCAATATCCCTAAAGAACACTGATGTAAAAATCCTTAATAAAATACTGGCCAATAGAATACAAAAGTAAATAAAACAAACAATTCACCATGACCAAGTGGTTTTCATACCTGGGATGCAAGGATGATTCAATATACAAAAGACCATTAGTGAAATGAAAAACTAATAAGAATCACATGATAATACCGATAGATATAGAAAAAGCATTCGACAACATCCAACACCAATTCCTGTTTAAGGCACTTGAGAAGACAGGAATGGAAAGAAAATTCCTCAAGACAATATAACCTATAGATGAAAAACCAACATCCAACATGGTAGTCAATGGAGAAAAGACTAACACAATGCCACTGAAAAAGGGGACCAGACAAGAATGTCCCTTGTTCCCATGTTTATATAATATCATATTGAAGGTTTTAGCTAAGAGCATGAGGCAAAGAAAAGACATCAAAAGTATTCACCTGGGGAAGCAAGAGGTGAAACTATCGTTATTTGCAGATGATATGATTTTATATATGGAAAACCCTAAAAGCTCCCCAAGGGGAGTACTGGAAACAGTAGAGAAGTATGGCAGAGTGGCAGGATACAATTCAACAATGAGAAGTCAATTGAACTGCTATACACATCAGATAAGACCACAGAAGAGGAGATTAAAAAAGTGGTACCCACCATGATAGCCAAGCAAAAAAATGGAAATATCTAGGGATATACCTGACTAAAAGAACAAAGGATCTATATGATGAAAACTACAGGACACTATTAGAAGAAAGCAAGAGTAACTTCAACAAATGGAAGAATATCCAGTGCTCATGGATTGGAAGACTCAATATAATAAAGATGTCAGTTCTATTTAAGACACTCTATAAGTTTAATGCAATTTCAATACAATTACACCCACTTTGTTCAAAGAAATGAAAAAAATGATTACCAATTTCATATGGAAAAAGAAGAAGTTCAGAATTAGTAGAGAACTCCTCAGGAAGAAGCACACAGTGGGAGGGCTTGCTTTACCTGACTTTAGCATATATTATACAGCCAGAGTAGCGAAAATTGCATCATATTGGCATAATGATAGGTATTCAGACTAAAGGGAAAGAACTGAGAACCCAGAAATAAAAACATCAGCTTACAGAAAACTGATCTTTGATAAGGGACCCCCATATTCCAAATGAGAAGCAGATGCCCTCTTCATCAAGGGGTGCTGGAAAAAATGGATAGCTACCTGTAGAAAAGTGAAATGAGATTTGTACCTCACTCCATGCACAAGAATAAACTCAAGGTGGATCACATACCTTGAAGTAAAACACCAAACTGTTAGGGCCATCAATTAGGGAATTGGGACCAACCTGAGAACTTTGACACAGGGAATACATAAGCTATCAGAAACAGGGAAAGACTCAAACACAGAGGAGGCACAGATTGACAAGTGGGATATACTGAAGATAAAACACTTGTGCACATCGAAAGAATTTACCAAGAGAGTAATATGAGAGCCCCAAACTAGGAAAACATCTTTAGTGAGGACCAATCAGATAAAGACCTTATTAGTAAAATCTACAATACCCTGATATCTTCTAAAAAGAACAAAACTAACTGCCAACTGAGGAGGTGGGCAAAGGACCCGAACAGAAGTTTCATAGAGGCAGAAATCTGAATGGCCAATAAAAATAGGAGAAAATGTTCCAGATTATTAGCCATAAGAGAAATGTAAATCAAAACAACAATGAAACACCACCAACACCCTCAAGGATAGCCCAAGTCAAAAAATCAGAAAGCAACAAGTGCTGTGGGGAGACAGGGACTCTGACCTATAGGTATGTTCAGCCACTATGGAAATTGATTTGGCCATATCTAAAACAGATGGAAATTGAACTACCATATGAACTAGCAATCCCCCTACATATACCCAGAAGAAGCAAGAAACAAACCATTGCTGGCCATCTGTGCTCCAATGTTTATCGCAGCACAGTTCACAATTGCAAGGAATTGGATACAACCCAAATTTCCATAAACTGACAAATGGATTAAAAAGCAGTGGTACATACATACAATGGAGCACTATGTATTGCTGAAAAGCAGTGATGAATGCATGAAGCACATCACCGGATGGTTAGACTTGGAGGAAATTATGCTACGTGAAATAAGTGAGGCACAAAAGAACATATCCAACATGAGTTCACTGAGGTAAGTTTAAAAAAATATAGAAGGAGCAGAGAGAAAAAGCTACAGTATACAGAAATTCCTGGGCGGAGGACCAGGTACTATGGCAGGGGCCAGATCAAATCCAGAGCTACATATGGTACCCAACTGAGAGGGGGTTGGGGAGAGATGGCGATGTGTAGAAGGGGAATGTTATACTAACTCACCCAAGGGGAGGATATTGTTTATATCTCCATAGGGAAAGAAGGACCAAACTTAAACCCGGTGTTCCAGGATGTGAATGCAGTGTGATGATATGGAGCAGGGAGTCAGTGGAGGGGTCTGAGGGTCCACCCCCAATCCCAACTACATGGACAGCCACCTCTTCCTCCAGGGAAGTTTACTTTGGAAGACAGCACTGAAGCTGCTGCTTGAAGAGTGGGACATGCCTGACCAGAGGGCATGAGAACAAATCAAGGGGGAGGAAGAGAGAGTGGAGTGCATCCTGGCACACCAAATCTTGAGGACGATATCCCCACTCAGAATAGCTAATGCGCAGAGAGAAACATTATGACCGGCCCCACTATGAAGCATGGCATCCCTCACTGACCCAAGGCCCTATGGGGACAACAATGGAGAAGCAGGGTTGGGATTGTACCCTGTCTGACCTACCCCCCACCCACCCATACCATGGCAAAACACGAAGGGTATGCAGCAGAGTAGCAGAGCAGCAGAGCATGGAGTTATTGAGGGAGTGGTGAGGATATGCTTTGGGCCTGAGTGTGGCACCCCATCAAACTCAACCAGGAAACACTCCTGGAGGTCAACGGACAGACCTAGATCTATTTACAGGTTGTTATTTTGTAATTATCATTATTTTAATTTTAAATTATTTATTTATATATATATATATATATATATATATATATATATACACACACACATTAGGTTTTGTTGTCGTCATCGTTTTATTTTCTTTGGTCACTTGATCTTAGGGTGCCTTGTTTTTTTTGTAGATATTGTTATTTCTGCAGGTCTATCTAGATAAGGTAGGCTGGATGGACAGTCTGGAGGAGAAAACAATACGATTGATGGTTCCAAGGGGATATGGGAGATGCAGAGGTAGGGGAAAGGAGGTGGTATTGACCAATCCAGGGATAAGGGAACAACAAGTGATTCAAAATCAGTGACAAGATGGGTGTAGAGGCCTGATAGGGATTGATCAAGAGTAATGTAACAGAGAGAAAATACTGAAACCCAAATGAACATGATAGTGGGTCGAGAAGAAAGAAAAAGGAAATAGAGGAAAGAACTTGGGGAGTAAAGGGCATTTATTGAGGTCTAAGTACAGACATGTACATAGGTGAATATATTTACATATGATGATGGGGAAATAGATCTAGGTATACTTATACAGTTAGTAATAAGACAGCAGATGGGCATTGGACCTCCACTCAAATACTTCCTCAATGCAAGAACACATTGTTCTATTAAATTGGCATTTCAAGATGCTCACCTTCCTGACATGATCATTGAAGACAGATGTATGCATAAGCAAAAGTGGTGAAGAAAGCTGATCGTGCCTGGCTGTCAAAAAGATATAGCATCTGGGGTCTTAAAGACTTCAAAGTAAACAAACAGCCATCTTGCTGAGAAGCAACAAAGTCCAAATGGAAGAAGTTCACCAGCCTGTATGATCAACGAGGTGTCAAAGGGATCAGTTATCAGGCATCAAAGAACTAAAAAAGCATAACATTGCATGCCCACCTTCCTGATATGATCGCTGATGACAAATGTGTGCATAAGCAAATGTGATGAATAAAACTGATGGTGCCAAGCTATTAAAAGACATAGTGTCTGGGGTCTTAAAGGTTTGAAGGTAAACAAGCTGCCATCTAGCTCAGAAGCAACAAAGCCCACATGGAAGAAGCACACCAGCCTGTGTGATCATGTGGTGTCGAATGGATCAGGCATCAAAGAACTAAAAATTATATCATCATAAATGAGGGGGAGTACAGATGGGGGCTCCTAAAGCCCCTTGGTAGGTGAAGAAACATCGCCATACAGAAGGGTTGGTCGTAGGGAGGAGATGAGCCAGTCAAGGTACAGTGTAGCAACAATGAAATATTCAACTTTTCTCTAGTTCTTATGTTTTCTCTCCCCCCAGCCCAATATCATGATGCCAATTCTACCTTATAAATCTAGCCAGACCAGGGGATGTACACTGGAGCCCAAAACATGGGAAATTCAGGGAAGATGATCCTTTTTGGACAAGTGGTGAGAGGAGGGTGGAGGAAAGGTGGAGTAGATAGGGGGAACCAATTGCAGAGATCTACATATAACCTCCTCCCTGGGGTATGGACAACAGGGAAGTGGGTCAAGGGACACATCAGATAGTGTACGATATGATAAAATAATGATAATTTGTAAATTATTAGGGGTTCATGAGGGAGGGGGAGTGAGAAGGAAGGGTAAATATGGGGAGCTGATACCAATGGCCTAAGTAGAAGGAGGATGTTTTGAGAATGATGGTAGCAAACAATTGTAAAATGTGGTCTGCATACAATGGTTGTATGTATTGGACTTGATAAAAGTTGTATGAACCTCCAATAAAGTGATTTAAAAACAATAAAAAGAGGACTTTTGGTGACCTTTAGTCCACATTCTGTTATAACACCCTGAGAAAAGTATTTCAAAATCTTTCTATATCTCAATTAAATATATTTTTTTCAGCTTAGCATGATCAGAGATTGTTTGGATATCAATTAAGATTGTTTTTAAGTGTATTTTGTTAATTATTTGTTTCCTGTTACTGCAAAGGTCAACGTGCAAGTTAGGGAGAAAAAACAGTAAACTAAACTTAAAAATCTTGATTTTAAGCTAATTATAAAGCAAAGACACCAGATTTTAAAAAAAACTGAGATAAACAAAAATAAAATTTACCTTTGATCATCACAGTTCCATAATCCCTTTATTTTAAAAAGACATACACACACTCATATTGAAGAGTGGTTTTAAGTTTTAGACCACTCAATTCAAATTCACACAAAGTGCAGCTTCCTTATACTATTCCTGACAGATGTTAGCAACCATTCTGTTTTTGAATATTTTCAGCTACCAAAAGTCAACTACAGAAGATAGCAGTAATTTTTGGAACATTCTTATTGAAATGTGACAGTATTTGATGAAGAGACACGTATCTTGGTTCATAGTAACTAAATACTTATCCAGATATGGAGTCCTTTATTATATTGCTGTTGATAGATGCCAGTGAGACAACTTTGTCCCACATGTATCCTATGTAAAATAGAACAAAACACCACTCCGTCCTATACCAAGCTCACAATTGTTCCTATGTTTGAATGTTGCAGCCATAGTGTCAGTTCATCTCCTTGAGTCTTCCCCTTTTTCACTGCCCCTCTCCTTTACCGAACACGACACCCTTTTCTAGGGATTGAGCTCTCTTGAAAACATGTCCAAAATACACGAGCTATTGTCACAACATCCTTTCCTTTAACGATCAGTCTGTACTGGCTGTACTGAATCCAAGATAAACGTGCTTTTTTTCTTTTAGCAGTCCAGGATATTTTCAATATCTTTGCCAACACCATCAACACCTAGATTCTTCAGTCTTCCTTATTCAACTTGCAACTTTCACATGCATGTGTGGCGACTGAAAATAACAGGGCTTGGGTCAAGTGTACCTTAGTTCTCAAGGCAACATCTTTGCCTTTCAACACTTTAAAGAGGTCTTAGGCACCAAACCTCTTGATAGTTTTCCTTAATCCCTCTGGACTCCACTGAATGGTCACTCTCTCACTGTCTCCTTTCTTTACCACTATCTTTTTGGAAACCTCCTGTAGTGAACTCCTTCACTACTTTCTAGACCTGTGTGTCAGTCTGGATAGACTAGAGAAACAAATTCATAGACACGCATATGGATATAAGGAAATGGTTTATATACAAGAGGAATGGAACATTGAGAAAGTATCCCAACCTAGTCCAGTCCAAGGGAAATGTAACAGAGAGGAAGTACTGAAACTCAAATGAAGACTGAGCATGATAATGGGACAGGAGGAAGGCAGAAAGAAATAGAGGAAGGAACTAGAAGGCAAAGGGCACTAGCAGAGGTCTAAACACAGGCATAGATAAATATAATTATCTATCATAAGGAAGGAATAAATCCAGGTACATATATTTATAGGTTTAGTACTAAGGTAGCAACTGGATCTTGGGCCCCCACCCAGGTACTCCCTTAAGGCAAGAACACTTTGTTCTATTAATCTGGTATTCCATGATGCTCACTGGCCCAATCTGGTCACTGAAGTCAAATAGGTGCATAAGCAAATGTGATGGTACCCAGCTATCAAAGGATATGGAGTCTGGGATCTCAAAGCCTGAAAATAAATAAATGGCCATCTAGCTGAGAAGTATCCAAGCCCACACATAAGAAGCACACCAGCCAGTGTGGTCACGAGGTGTCAAAAGGATCATGTCTCAGGCATCAAACAGGAAAAACTATCACTGTGCACGCACCTTCCTGAGACGATCACTGAAGAAATGTAGGGACATGAGCAAGAGTGGTGAAGATAGTTGATGGCACCTGGCTATGAAAAGATATAGCGTCTGAGGTCTTAAAGACCTGAGGGTGACCAAAGGGTCATATAGCCTAGGAGCAACAAAGCCCACAATAAAAGAAGCACACCAGCTTGTGTGACCATGAGGTGTGGAAAGAACCAGGTATCAGGCATCAAAGAACAAAAAACACATCATTATGTGCCCATTCTCCCGACATATCGCTGAGGACAAAAGGGTACAGAGGCAAACAGAGTGGAGGAAGCCAATGATGCCCAGCCACCAAACGATAAAGTATCTGGGATCTTAAAGACGTGAGGTGAACTAGTGGCCATCTAGTGCAGAAGCAACAAAGTCACATGGAAGAAGCACACCAGCCTGTGTGATCATGAGGAGTCGAAAAGAGCAGATATCAACCATCAAAGAACAAGAATCACATCACTAAGAATGAGGGGGAGAGCAGGATGCTTACCCAAGGCCCACTTGACAGGGGAGTCACGGGGAGCAGAAAGGCCAGCCAAGATGCAGTGAGGTAGCGACGAAGCTTACAACTTTCCTCTGGTTCCTGAAGGCTTCCTCCCCCCAATGATCATGGACCCAATTCTACCTTACAAGTCCAGCTGGATCGGAGAAAGTACACAGGTAGAGATGGGAACTGGAAATTCAGGGAACCCAGGACCGATGAACCCCTCAGGACCACTGGTGACAGTGGACTTACCAGATGGGTGGAGGGAAGGTGGGGTAGAGAGACGGAGCCAACTAAAGAATCTACATATAACCTCTTATTTGGAGGACAGACATCAGAGGGCAACGGAAGATGATGGGTAGAGTAAGATATGACAGACAGAACAATAATAATTTATAAAGTACTGAGGGTTGGTGGGAGAGAGGGGAGCAGGGACAGAGGGGAAAGGATGGGAAGCTGATATTGTTGGCCTGAATGGAAATGCGGATATTTGGAGAATGATAATGGCAGCAGGCATGTGAAGGTGCTTGGCACAGTATATGTATTCATGTATGGTGAAAAACGATATGAATCCCCAAGAAAATGATTTTAAAAAACTGCTTTATTTTCTATCTCTTCACTGCTCCCAATGTCTGCTTTTATTTGACCACTCAAATTACCTTTCAGTAGTTCTATTTCCCCACCAATTCCTAACAAAATACATAAATAAATCCAAACTAATATATTAACAAGAGGGGATGTCAAAATTCTGTGGAAAAAATGCTATTCTCTTTTCATTTCATTGTTCCATGAGCTTGTAAAATTCCCTTTGCACATAATATAATACTTCAATGGTTATTTCTGCTTTTCCTTTTAGAATTTGACAATCATAGTGTTATACACTGTGCTACTAGCCATGAAGTCAGCAGTTTGAATCCACCAGTCACTACAAAGGAGAAATATGAGTCTATCTACTCCCATATAGAGTTTCTCAAAAGCTGACAGAAAGCGTTCTACTTTTTCCAATAAGTTTGCTATAAATTAGAATGGACTCAAGGGTAGTGAATTGGTTGGATTTTTTTTTTTTGTAAACCATGAGGTGAAATTTATGGGCAAAGATAACATTTGCTTAATTTTTTTTGCTATTCCAAATGTGGTCCAGAATTAAATATTCAGATATTCATTTATTTTAAGATAATACACAAGACTACTAAGAAATTTCTCTCTTACAATGGTTACGGCCATAGATCTAGAAGGTGACATGTGCTTCTTCTGGTCTATGGGAAGGATAACCACTGCCATTCTTCGAGAGGAGACAATTAGCAAGGAATGAGGAATTTGCTTGTTGACAGACATCTGTTGAGTGGCAATAAGTGAATGGAAAGCCATCCAGCAGGCTCTGTGAATCACCATGACCAAGCAGGAAGAACTCTAGGTAGCAAGTACTTTAAGGGCTTCAGAATGTTTTCTTTCCTCCTGAATTCACTGCCTGAAAACTTCTTTTTCCCTTTGTTCCTTCTCCTACCACTTCATTCCAGCCAGCATGTTTTTTATCTAAGTCCTAAACTTTTCCTTAAACTCAAGATAATATTTAAACAATATTCATCCCTAGTAATTCATGTCTGGTGCAAAATCGATTTTTTTCCAAACTTTATTATATCTGTGTTCAAATAACAATTCCTTTTTCTTCTCTGATTACATCACAAAATTTTCAATTAAAGCTTTCAATTGAAATCTCTGTGACCAACCACTCTCTATTGTCACATTTAAACCAGGACTTGAATTCCTGCTGCTTTGATCATAGGTGCTTGCCATGTTGTTGTGACTTGGCTTTATTTTCAACACAAAGTACATGCTCTGACCTTCTCATAGGAGTCAAGTGTTTGCTTGTGTGCACACAACTACCTTCTCTGTTGAATTCAAGGTACATGGAAAATAAAGAAGGAACATTCATCTGGAGGTTAAAATATAACCAGTCTTACCTCCAACCACCACTCCATATTCTATATAGATTGACACATACACATGAATAAAACAAAATGAGAGAGAAAAAATTATTTGTCTATTCCAGAAGGTGTCACATAATCAATTCAGATGGCCTTGAGGGGTTCTGAAGATTAATTGAAAAGCACCTCTTTTCTTCTATGCTGCTATAATGCAATAACAAAGCTTCAAATTTCCACCCAGAAATAGGACAAAATGGCCAAAACTGGAGGTTTGAAGCATAGATTGTCAGGTTGAACAATACTATATTTTAGTTAGAAACACTGTTTTTTATAATGTTCTTAACATTGTGTTCACTAATGAGAGAAGGGTGTGGAGTCTGCAAGTCTACTATGTAATAGCTCTTTAAAGTGTTAAAGAGGAAGGGTCACTTTGAAGACTAAGATGGTTTCTGAGTCTGTATTTGATGTCTCTCTCCCCCAGAGTGACCTTGTGGTAAGCAGCTCAGGGCTCCTACAACACACAATATGTCCTCAAATTTAGTATGCTTTTATTATCTTTCATAACCAGACATTTCATTTTTTGAGGGGCATCACTGCCCTCTGGTGGTTGTGGGAGCTACCCAGCCTTGCTCCTGGAGAGCTGCCACTGGATTTGAATCGCCAAGCCTGTGGGCCCCAGTCCTGCACTCAACCATTATGCCACCAGGGCTCAGCCTCAGACATTTCATTTTTAGGACAAAACTTAGTTATTTTTTTTCTTAAGAAATTAACCTCTTCAGGTGACACATTGGACAGCATACAATATGAAGAGGTAATAACAATTTGTAAATTATTGGGGGTTCATGGGAGGGGAAATATGGGGAGCTGGAATTAAAAAAAAGAACTAGAGGAAAGAAGGAAAGAGGAGCTTATGGCAGGGGCTCAAGTAGAAAATGTTTGGAAATGAAGATGGCAAATGTGTATAAATATGCTTGTTACAAATGGTGTGTTGAATGTTATAAGAACTGTAAGAGCCCCCACTAAAATTATTGAAAACATAAGTTAACCTCTTTTTGTTGTTCTATATCCATCTAAACTCTTTTCTTTTTCTTACCCAAATTCTATTCATTTTCTTTGTCTTTAGGAATTGTAATGAGTCTGAATCAACCAGATGGCAGTAGTCTGTTGGTTTGTTTGTTTTTTAAGATGGATAGGACAGAAATAGTACAAAATGTTTGTACTGTTTGTAAACATATATATACTCAGAATCCCACAACTGGTCAGGCACATCTTAGTCTTTAAAGCGATCTTTGTCCTTACCACTTTAGAGTTCTTTTGTAGCAGACTTGCAGCCTGTATACCCTTTAAGAGGGATATGTGTGAAAACAGGGATACAAAAACCATTTGGAACTATTGGCTTTCTTTTGGTATGTTAGGAAGGTAATACTGGAGAAAAGCGATTCCTAACCTAATCCCTGCTGAATTACAAAATAGCCACAGAGACACACATGTGGGAATGAGAGAGATACACACTGGGGAAAAAATGGGGGAAGGAACGAACACAACGATAACAGATGCCATCTACATGCTGAGGCACACTAACAATGGCTGGAAATTGCTAGATGCTGTGAAGGCCTGATAGCACCATTGGGTAAGCACTGGACAGCTAACTGAAAGATCAAGAGTTCAAAACCAGCAGCCGCTCTGCAGGAGAAAGTTGAGGTTATCTGCTCCTTTTAAACATTGACAGTCTCAGAAGCCCTCTATATCACTGAGCCTAAACCCACCATTCGAGGGCAGTAGATTGACCAAACTTGAACCAGATAAGAATGAACTTTTCCCTGTAATCAAACCCTGAGAAAATATCCATTAAAAAAATCTTTCTTTAAAGCTAATTAAATAAATTTTAGTTTATTTAAAATTTTACTTAAAATATTTTATTTATATCTATTTTCTTCTCAGCTAGTCATTGTGGTACTTCTGTCAAGGGCATACCTGACAAAGCCACTAATTGAGAAGCTGGAGTGAATGAAAAGGGAAGGGATGGGGTGGTGAGATTTAAGAGAAGGCAATAATGTGTTTTGGTTTTTTTTTCTTCAGGTAGTGGAGGGTAAAGGCTTTAGGAAAATGAAGTAGGTTCACTGGATCCTAATGACTGCATATTTGAAATGTGCGCTCACTCATTTAAATCAAATGAATAGGCATATTGTTGTCAGGTGTCACTGGGCCAGCTTCTCAACAGGAGAAAACAACCCAGCCCTGAGTCGTCACACAGTTGGTAAGTTTAGACCCCTGATTGCAGCCATAGTGTCTACCCATCTTCTTGACAGTCTTCCTCTTTGCTGATCTTCCACTTTACCAAACATGATGCTCTTTTCCAGGGACGTGTCTCTCCTGATAACATGTGCAAAGTACTTGAGGCAAACTCTCAACAGCCTCTCTTCCAGCATACTCTTTCTAGGACAGATCTGCTTGTTCTCCTGGTACAGCATTGTGTTTTCAATATTCCTTGCCAACACCATAACTCAAAGACATTAATTCTTCTCCAGTCCTCTGTATTTACTGTCCAGCTTATGAGGCAACTGAAAATATCCTAGTTGCCGTCATGGGCACCTTTGTCCTCAAGGTGGTATGTTTGCTTTGACTACTTTAAAGAAGTCTTGTGCAGATTTGGCAAAGCAATACGCAATTTGATTTCTTGACTACTGCTTCCATGAGCTTTGATCATAGATCCAAGTGAAATGGAAGACTAGACAACTTCATCAGTAAATGCTTCACGTCTTCACTTTCAGAAAGCAAGGTTATATTTTATGAATATTGTAGGTTGCCAATGAGTCTTCCTCTAGTCCTGATGCTGCATTCTTCTTCTTATAATTCAGCTTCTTGGATTATTTATCTTGCACACAGAATGAATACATATGGTGAAAGGATTCCATCCTGGCTCACATCTTTCCTGATTTTTTTGGGGGGGGGGGCATCACTGCCTCTGGTGGTCGTGGGCACTACCCAGTGCCACTCCTGAGAGCCGCTGCTGGATTGAAACCGCCAAGCCCGCGGGCTGCAGTTCTGCACTCAACCACTCACGCCACCTTTCCTGATTTTTTTATACAATATCCTTTTTTTTAAAGGCTTCACTGCCCTCTGGTGGGAGAGGGAGGCCCAGCCTTGCTGCTGCTGGCTTTGAACCGCCAAACCAGTCAGCCGCAGTCTTGTACTCAACCACTACGCCACCGGGGCTCAGCCCTCTTTCCTGATTTTAAACCATGCAATTTCCCCTAGACTAAATTAATACAATAAAATGTTCTGGAATGTCCAGTTTTGGAAATGTTATCCAGAGTTTTTTATAATGCGCAAAGTTGAATGCCTTTGCATAGTAAATACAACAAAAGTAAATAATTTTCTCAAATTATCTGCTTTCAGACAAGATTCATTTGATGTCAACAACGACATTCCTCATACTCCTGCAACTGTTTTGATTAGCTTCAGCTAAATTTTACTGGCATGCAACATACATTAAAGCTATTGTTCAATAATTTCTGAATTCTGTTGTTTCTACTTTTTGTGGAATGGGCTTAGATATGGATCTCATGTTGACTGTTCAAGGAGCTGTCTTCCAAATTTCTTGGCATAAACTTCTAAGTACTTCCAGAATTGCATAAGTTTTTTTTTTTTAAAAGCATTCGAGGTAGTAGTTCATCAATTTCTAAAGTCTTGATTCACTAATGCCTTCAGTTCAGCTCATATTTCTTCCTTCAATACCTTGTTTTTTTTGGAGGGGGGTATTTTTGGGAGGAATCACTGCTCTCCGTGGTGGGAGTAGGAGGCCCAGCCCCACTACTGGAATTGAACCTCCGTCCCAGTGAGCCGCAGTCCCACGCACAACCACCACGCCACCGGGGCTCAGCCCTTCCTTCATTACCTTGGTTCTTGATAATATGCTGTCTTTTGAAATGGTTGACTATTGACCAATTCGTTTTGGTACAGTGACTCTCTATTTTCCTTTCATCTTCTTCTCCTGAGACCTGTTTGCCATTACAACATAGTCTTCATTGACAGAGAGCTGGTAGCTGCATATAAGATGCACTGGTAGGAATCAAACTTACATCTCCTGCATGGAAGGGGAGACCTAGCACTGAGCCATCAGCACTCTCACAGTCTCTTCACAAATGCAAACCCAATAAACCCATTGCCATGGAAATCCCAATTCATAGCAACCCTGTATAGAGTTTCTGAGATGGTTAATTATCAAGAGGACAGTCTCATCTCTGTCCCTTGGGGTGGTGTTGGGTTTGAACCACCAACCTTTTGGTTGACAGTTCCATGCTTATCCCATGATGCTACCAGAGTCAAACAAAGCAGTATGAACCAATCAGGGAAGCCGTAGAAAGGGCACATGGCCTGAGTAAGAGGCAGAGTAATAGCATTCTGAGGCTCATTTCGATTTTGATTTGCTGTGAAAATATTCATTCCTCACAGGGTTACACTTTGCGTCAATATTTAATTGTACACTGAATAACTGAACTGAACTTATTTTTAGTCCTCCCATACCCAGCAATGTGTTCTCTGCATAGTACACACTCCATAGACTTTTTTGTGCTAATTGCCTGAGAAAAGCTACAATAAATGCCACTTTTTCTGGAAGTTCGCTCAGCGTGAGCAGAGAGAAGTTATGTGAAAAGAAATAGCTAAGTGGCATGCATTCAACATAAACATTATCAAATCCAATTTCTGTTTAAAAACATGTTGGCACTCACTTTTACAAATCTTGGAAATGCTTTCAATTAAATGCATTCTGGACAAAAACACATGGCACAATTTTTAAAATGCCAGATATGTAAAATTCCACAAAGCCTATTCAATATTTCTAAGAAGGAAAAGCAGAACTACAAAATAAAACCATAATTTGTCCTCCAAATATATCTTTTAATAATCACAAAATGGACATAATTTCTTCCTGATTGCTTTGAATGGTTGCTTCTGGGACCTTAGGGAATTGAGGCAAAGTTGTAAAAAAAAAGGATTAGTTGATTATGATGGATTGTTTAATACACATGACGCTCAATTACTGAGGCTTAAGGAAGGACAACCTGAAGAAACTCATACCTACCCTTTTCAAAATCCAAGTTTTTCTAATGGCAACATTTATTGAAGAGTAAATGCATGGTTTCTAAATTTAGTCCCTATTCTCCAACTGAAAACCAATTGCATTTGTGTCACCTACAACTCATGAAGGTTCATGTGCCAGTAGACCTGCATTCCATGGAGTTTCCAATGACTGTTTTTTTTTCATAATTAGATCGTTTGTTTTTCCTTTTTAAGTGTTTCTGGATGAACTCAAACCTCCAAAATTTCATTGGCAGGTTTAAGCATTTGTACTACCCAAAACTCTAATTTCTAGATAAAGAGATTAAAATTCAGTTGCCATTACATGAGTGAAACATGTACTATACAACTAGCCTATTTGTTGTTGTTAGGTGTCACTGAGTTGAGTTTGATCTATACTAATCCCATGTACAATAGAACAAAATATTGCCTGATAGTGTGCCATCTTCATTATCATTCCAATGTTAGAGCTCAATATTACAATCACTCTTCCTATCTACCTCTTCAAGAGGATTCTTTCCCACTGACCCTTAGTTTAGTAAGCATGGTGCTCCTCTCGAATGACTGGTACCTGCTTTTAACAAGCCCAGAGTCCAGAGAAAGGTGAAGCCCTTTCTCTCTCATTCTTACTTACCTGACTTATCCTTCTCTTATCCATATTCATACTGGCCTAGATCAGTGGATAACAGCCTCTTTTCTCTCTCATCCCTATCATCAACAGATGAGGGTCCCTTCTCTGTGTCTTGGGTCTGATAATCTTTGATGTGGCCCACATGATGCAGGAAAAGAGCTACCCATAACCAAGGAGAAAAAGAACACAAACACCAGGGTAGGCATTGAAAGGGCTCTCAGGGCAGAGTTTTCATGCCCTCCAAGAGCAGGTGCTTGCTTCCTTAACCTTGGAAGTTCCACTGAGTCTCCAGCTTCCAAAGCTCAATTGGATTCACCACTTGGTCTTCTGGAGCTTAGTCTATCTAGATGCTCTGTCATGTTTGGTCAGCCCCAATGGCTTTGGCCTTAGATGTGGTCCTATTCTTAGGAATTAGAACTTAAGTCTAAATTGTTTACTGTAAAGGGATTTCATACCTCATAAGGTCCTAAACTTAAGGATATTATTAATTTGAATGTTCTTATCTCACCTACCATATCCTTGTACCTCTTGAAGGCAAGAACCCTGCTGTATTTTTTTTTTAAAAAGAAGCCAGCAAAAAAGCACTTTTATGGCAATAATAAAACTTGAAACTCATATGGTGCAGAGGACGAGGGGTGGGGTGGGCAGCAACAACTTCTCACCAAATCACTACACAGGACAGCAAAGGGGTGAAAGGGAGAGGGAAGGCCAGGAAACTGAGGGGATGGGGCTTTATTTTTTACCTTTTATCCCCAATGACAAGAACAGTTACTAGAACATAAGGCATTTCCAATGTGTTCAATAAATACTAGTTGAAGAAATGAATGAATCAGATTGGAAATAAGCAAAAAGAAATTATCTATTGCCCACACAAAAATCTTTTTTAGATGATTTTTCTTAGATGTTTTCTTAGATGTTTATTTTTCTATTTCTATTATGTTTCTATTTTCTTAGATGTTTATTAAAGCATAAACATAAGTCTACTATTATACGTCTGTTCTTTCTAGTGTTTAGAACTCTTCCTGTGATAGATGTTGCTAAGAAAATGACTAAGTGGTTTCAAGTCTATTCATGCTGTGAGACTGGCATGGAATAAATTTCAGGCTCTAAGGTTAGTCAATTATGTTTATGACAAGATAACCGTGGGGTATAATTTATATAAACTAGTGGATAAATGGAACAAATACATTATTCATAGTTCTAAAACTCCAATGGTAAAAATAAAACAGTACATATAAGACACATTTCCATACAAGTCTTCACAGTATTGACCTGCAGACCATTCATCAAATGTTTTTCAAAAGTCATGTATATAAGATTTCTTGTACATTTCAAGACTTGTAAAATAATTCCAGATATTAAAATGGCTCTAAATAATACAAAAGCAATTAAATATAAATGTGAAAAACTAAACAAATTACATGCTTCCTTCTTAATACAACAGTTACTAATTTATTGAAACTTTAGCAAGGGATCACAGGCCAGAAAATATATTCTGTTCTTTAAAGTCACCCACTTGTGGAATTATGGTAGCACTAGAAAACTAAGCAGTCATTCATGTCACCAATTTTGCCACAATCAGAATCAACTGAATGGCAGTGACTTCATCATGTTACCTAAAGTAGCTGTTACCTTAATTATTCCCTTATTTCTCACTTATTCGTACAGTATGATAGAAACTTTCCTTTATTCAACCCTTCAACCAACATTCACACAAGGCACTTTCTAGACCCATTTAATCTCCGCTCTTTCTATTTCCATATCTCTTGTTTCTTGTTCCTTGAAAACCAAGTCATTTTCCTTCAGGAAAAATCCTTAAGGCACTACTGTGGTGGCTTCCTATGCCTTTAATCATCACTTTCAAATCATTTGGCTCAGTGGTTCCCCCTGGGGTGGTCTCCCCTCACAGAGGACATTTGAAAATATCAAATATCAAAAGACATGTCTGGTTTTCATAAACGGGAGAGGAGTCAATTGTCATCTAGTCAGTAGAGTGCAGATGCTGCTAAATAGCCTGCAATGTGAAGGGCAGCATTTCAAAATAAAGAATTATCTGACCCCCAAACGCCAATTATATCAAGAATCAGAAAGAATGCATTAGCCAATCACAGAAGGCTCTTTCATATCCAATTATGTCCAGCAATTTCGCTTAACCTCCTACTATTTTATCTCAAGCACCTTTTGCTCTATTCTTAAGTTTCACTGTATGAAACTGTCAAAATTTGATAAATATTGATTTCATAGGACTCAACAAAACATTTGTAGCTCCTTGAGTGTAGATGTGCTTCTTCTGTAGAAAACGAACTCTTTAATCCCTACTTTCTCCTACTCATCTTCCAAAACCTGGGCTGAGTTCCATAATGCTAAGGATTATTATAAGATACAAATATGCGGGATGAGCCTGCCTTTGTGCCCCACCGCATCCTCTTCTTCTGTCTCACACGCTCCGAGAGATGGATGGCTTCTTGTCTGAGCAAGTGGGTCAGGGCCAGGTGTCATGTCTTATTTTACTCTTCCAGGGCCATTTCTTCAATTAGAGTGGGAAAAATGTCCAGATTGACAAACTATGCTAGAAAGAACAAACACAGGT
Source organism: Nesogale talazaci (assembly GCA_004026705.1). Lineage (NCBI taxonomy): Eukaryota > Metazoa > Chordata > Mammalia > Afrosoricida > Tenrecidae > Nesogale > Nesogale talazaci. Next base: position 50,550 of record PVJH01001089.1, read on the forward strand.
CTTCTCATCTTTCCCACGTCTTCACTGGGAGAGCTACAGTGAAGTAAAGCTGATGAATGCCTTCCATTCTTATTATATGAAAATAGTAAACATTTCCCAAAGGCTAATGAAAATTTTAATTTATATAGACAACTAGCAATGTTAAGAATTCCAAAATGCTGACCCAACACATGGTAAGTAAAATAAAGCCAATCAGTTAAGGTCCAGGTTTCTTGCTGTCTGAACTCTTTATGACACATAGGTAAAATTGTGAAGTAGTAAAATAGTAAAAATTGTGAAGGGAACAGTGAAATTAGTTCTGACATTAGTTTTAAGATATGTGCTCACTTCCACCAATAATTTGACCAAGATTCACTTACTCCAAAAGAAACTTACTTCCAGATTGAGAATTTAATGTAATGTAAACATCAGATTTATTTGGTAAACATTAACCTTCCGGGGTTAAATTATCGAGCCCTAGTGGCACGGTACATTAAGAGCTATGAAACTTCAGTTTTACAGGGTCAGAATCAACTCACCAGCATCAGAATTAGATTTTGGATTGAATTAGGTTTAGAAAATGACCCCCAAAGTACTTCTGATTAGCAAAAACATATAGTCATTAGTAGACTATAAGAAGAGCAAGTACTTAACAGAACGGAACATATAAATATTATTCTAAGCATTAGTGAGCTGAAATGGACTAGGATTGGCCATTTAGAATCAGGTAGTCATACCGTTTACTATTTGGGAATGAAAAATTCAAGAAAAATGGTGTTTCACTCATCATCAAAAAGAAGATTTTAAGATGTCTTGTAGTACAGTGTTGTCTGTGATGGGATAATATCTGTATACATATAAGGAATTTAAGTTAATACAGGTAATTTTCAAATTTATCCGCCAATTATTAAAGCCAATGATGATGAGATGAATGAATTGTACCAACTTCTTTAGTTTAAAACTGATGAAATATACAATCAAAATTCATTGGCAATTATTGGTGATTAGAATGGGGATGTTGGAAATAAGGTTGGAAAACATGGCCTTGCTGTTAAAAACCAAGTTGGATATTGCAGGATAGAATTTTGCAAGACCAGTGGCTTCTTCATTGTCAATACCGTTTTCAACAACATAAATGGCTATTATACATGTGGGTCTCACCAGATGTAATACACAAGAATCAAATTGACTTCATCTATGTTAAGAGATGATGGAGAAACTCAGTGATGCAGATTTTGATTCTCTAGAGGTTTTTTTTCTGGACCCAAGAACCATGTGGCAATGCTAACACCAATATGGCTTACGAGTCTCCAAATAAAAAAGACTGGTTGTGGTCTAGGTATTACCTAAGAACCATTTTTTAAGGTCCTTGATTGAGTTTAGAAAGCAGTTCTTATTCTTATAAATGACTGAGACCTAATAAAGAAAATGCAGCATAGTAAACACTCAAGCAAGTTTTAATGCTACTTTCTATTATCTTGAGATAGATAAAGAAGAAAGGAGATATTTATAATCAAAAGAGATCTCAAAATCCTATTTCCCATAGCAGGGCTTGGGTCATACCAAGTGTAGCTCTGATGGGTAGGATGTTGTAGTCAGTTGGTTGTTTCTCATTTCATGAAAAAGTCATTGTATTTCTCTTGGTGTATCAAAGAAAACACTTGTAGGCAGGACCAGGCTCCTGATTTGGAGTCTGAAACCGTCTTAAAATCAATTTTAGCTTATGCTGCAAGTTGAGTATGATCCTGAATTTTATTACAAGTATAGAACTTAATTTAAAAAAAAGCATACAGGAATACAGGGCTTAGATTGTATAAGTATTTCATCAGTCCTTTACAAATATATGACTAAAAGCAAGACATATCATTGCACTTCACATAGCACTGATGCCTCATTTATATAATTGTACATGTATTGTAACAACTTTTATATATAATGTGTATAGGCTTGAAGTTACTTGAAAATAAAAAAAACCCAACACTCCCATTTAAATGATTCCAACTTAAAGGAGTTATGCATCTGTAAATCTTTATTGAAGCAAGCCTCTTCATTCTGCCTTGAAATGGCTGGTGAGTTTGTCCTGCCCATCTTGCAGTTTTCAGTCCAATACTTATCTGACAAGTGTCACAGTCCCATTAAAAAGTAACATTTGCTTAGGGAGCCAACGATCAGATGCACAATTTCTTCAGAAAATCTTACAAAAACTCTCCAGCATGCTTGTTATATCTAGGACACTTGTTCGTCTCAGCAGAAGGACCTTCTAGCACTTTTACTGCAGTTGCAAATAAAATCTGTCTTGTCGTGAGCACTTACAATGAGTCATGTACCATTACAAACTTCTTACCTTGCACGATTTTATGAAAGCATAAAGTCTTTGTGAGGTGGGGACTTCATATGGAGGAAAGGTGATTTTAAAAATTAAGTTATATTTCAAGCAAGCGCTCACGATAATTAAGTAGCAGAGTTGGGATCACTTACTAGGTGGTTTGCTTCCAGAGTCCTCATTCTCAGTCAACGTGTCATGCTGCCTTTCTTGCAGCAAAGGGGATAACTGAACAGTCGATCCATCAATCCCAGCACCCCAGATTCTACAACCAGGTGGCAAGCTTTGGAAGTAAGACAACCTGGAGTCCCTGTATGGCACAGGTAAGTGCTCAACTACTAACCGAAAAACTGGTAGTTCAAATAGGCACCTTGGAAAAAAGACCTGGCAATACAGTTCTGAAAGATCACGGCCAATGAAAACTCTAGGGGGTATACTGCAGTCTGACACACATGAGTCACTATGAAAGTGAGTTGGCTCAATGGTAACTGACTCATATGTCAGTACTTTTAATTTTAGATATTAAAAAAGTCTTTAAGTATCTCTCTCTTAATAATACTCTTTCACAAATTATATTTCTCCACCCACTTCTAGGTCATGTTATAGACCTGTGCCTATGGGACAACAGTAAGGGAATTAAAATGCCTTTGATAACATCTTATACATTTAAATAATGGTAGGATAAATATATACACTTGAAATGCCTCTACTTTCTCTATCTGTGTATGCTGCCACTCTGCAGAAGAAAGGTCGGGCTTTCTTTTTTTAATCGCTAGTTATAGTCTCGGAAAGCCATCATGTTGCTCTGATTCACACTTGAATTGATGGCAGTGCATTTGGTTTGTTTGTTTGTTTTCAGAACCACTTAGCACCCTGAATATCACCTTATAATTGTATCTACAAATCAATGCTTCCATATGTTTCTATTGAAATGACTTAAGTAGCCTGAATCACAGTGGTGGGGGCAGTAGTGTGACATTAAAAAAAAAAGAAGTGGATTTTGGGCTCCCACAGAATTCTAGTCCCTATCAAAGAACAACCACGTCTTATGAAATGGTCTTGCTTGATGTTTGCTGCCATGAAGAGATCACTGAAGACATGAGTGCCACAGGAGAGGGTGGTGGAGAAGAAAGCGGATGGTGCCTGCCTATCTAAAAGAATAGTCTGGGTCTTAATGGCTTTTATGTAAAGGCTTGTAATCAAACAAGCAGCCATCTTAGTGAGGTATCGATAAAGTCCACATGGAGTCTGTGTGATCCAAAGATGAAAACTAACCAAATCCAAATCCAATGGACGAATTGGTACCAGAGCTAACATTATGAACACCCAATTTTCAGAAGGCTATGGTTGACAGTAGGAGTCTAAAATCCATTTGCAAGTCTCTACATGGATTAAGCCTCTGGTGAATCCCCTCTGATCACAGTCAAGGGATGGCAGATGTTAAGATACAGTATCTGATCATTTGATTGGCCTTCTACTTTTTTCTTTATAGAATATTCCTTCTGGTTTCTTTTTAATATTGTTGGTCTTTTCATTGTTCCTGCTTTTAAATATATTTACTTCCTTTATCTTCCCTAAAACTATGCATTTTTTATTTAAAAAATTTTTTTAACTATGCATTTTTTTAAAAAAAAAAACAATTTTTATCACCTACAAGTGTACTCTCCATTACACTTAATACATTTGTCAAATTTGTGATTCCATTCTTGGGAACAACTTTCAAACTTGTCTGTTTTGATGGCTGTCTGCATGCACCTCTCTTGTTTTCTTCTTCACCTTTTATGTGTTATCTAATCACTGTCCTTTCATGTCCCTCTGCATTCATGGAAACAAAAAGAAGTAGTATGTAGAGTTACTTCCTTTTGTGTGCCTATGGTTTCCATTATAGGAAGTCTAAATCAGGTAAATATAGAGACAGGCACTGGTACAATGGCTTATTGAGGTTATGCGGTGGTGGGGTGGGAAGTGGGGTAGGAGGGAAATGGGGAACAAATAATGCATATAAGAATGAATATAATAATAGAAAATAATCTAAAACTGATTGCAGTGATGTTTATACAACTCTTTTTAATATGAATTTAATTATGGAAGTATATGATATGCAAATTATAAGTAAAACTATTTTTGAAAGTTCATTGAGTTGATTATGACTCACGGCAATCTTAGGTGTATCAGAGTTGAACTATGTGTGTCCTGTAGGGATTTCAATGATTGATTTATGAGAAGTAAATCATCAAGTTACTCTTCTTTTAGGGTACTTTTTCTGAGTGGACTAAAACCTACAACCTTGAGCAGTCAGTCAACTACTCATTTGCATCACCCCTACAGTCTTTAGTCTGATATGAACCATAAAACATGTGCATTAAATAGCATTCTATTTAAGCATTTAGGTTAAAATGGTGCATGCAAACGTTGTACAGTATAATGTCGTCAGTTATTTTAATGTAAAACGCCGCATCAAATTACTTAGTTTTAAGTTAAATGAGAAAAAGGAGCATTTATCTTTCTTTTACAACTATTCCAATGAGAATTTGTAAAGCACATTAGTTTTCCATTTACTATTTACACATCGTTTCGTGACGTGGGTTGAAACCTCCTCAATGTGTCAGCAGCCTCCACGTTCACCCAGGAGTCCCCATTCATTCCTGGCCCTTCCTCTCTTCTGAATTTTACTTTGGGGGATATACTTCCCTTTGGGTCTCTCAGAATTTCATGTTCTGAGTAGCACCCTCCTCAGGGGTGCTCTGTGGTCATGTTGCAGACCTGTCTAGCTTATTCAGATGAAAGGTGATTCCCAGAGATGGGTTCTGTTCTAAATTTGACTGCTGTCTAAGGACTCTTATCTCTGAAGTTTCATAAGTTTCTATTAGACCAGTAAGTCTGGTCATTTCAGTGAGTCTGAATTGTTTTACATTTTCTCTCTCACAGTCCAGTGTCTTCTTCTGGGATCTCAGTCAGAGCTGTCAGTGATAGTCGCCATCCTAAACCTTGTCATCTCAATGCGTGCTCTTTTTCAGAAGGAGAATACGATCCAGTATTCCTGTTGTAATTGTCAAAGCAATCACAGCCCAAGCCTAGCCACGGTTGTAGAAGTGGATACAGCACTCTTGGAAGTGCTATCTGCTTGGAAATGGTGAGGACTTTAGTCAGTTCTAGATGATATGGAGAAGGCAATGGTCTAGGGGAATATTTTGGAAGTTAAATCTGAATTAATGTAGATTTCATTTTATCCCATTGAAGCTTTCCTGAAAGGTCACTTGTATGCATTTTTTTTATTGTTTAAGATGATGCTAGTTTTGGTAAATGTAAATATATATTTTGAATATAGTCAATGAGCTCAGTTTTATATTTATATGCATACACAGAGACACACAGACATATAGCATAGTTGGGGTGATTACCGGTAGCTTCAATGTCAGCAGTTTGAAACCATCAGTCACTTTGCAGGAGAAAAGATCAGCCTTTCTACTTTCATTAACTGCCAGTTAATAATAACTTTGAAAAAAATAAAACAAAGCTCAATTTAAAATGAAATCTTATTACACAAAAGAAGAAAAAAGAACTACAATCTCAGAAATTCAGTTTCATTCTAGACTTAACCCCAAACAAGGAGGATAATTATGATAAATTAAGAATTAAAATTTCTTATCAAATACAAATATTATCTTATGCTATCTTACATTTGGAGGATACTATGATTTTCTAAAAAAGCATATCACATCTTGATTTTAAAAGCAGAGTAAAATTCAACTCAAGGTATGGAAAGCAATGTGAAAGTAAGTCAAAAAGTATTGCTACTAGGATTCTAGTTTATAGATGCATGAGTTTATTCCAAATTAGATTTGCTCAAACATATCTCTGTGATTAGGGGATGGCTGCAGACAAGCTATCTCAGTAATGTACTTTTCTTAGTTTTCTTTGAGTACCTAAAAAACTTAAAGCAGACACAATAGAGACAGTGATTTTGGTAAGTCAGTTAAGTCTAAGGTCAAGGTTAGGTCAGAAGTTTATGGTGACTGTATTTTGTGATCCTAATGTGATAATCTTGATAGATTTTTCTAGAATGACCCAGGGCAATCATGAGGGATTATAGGAGGAAAATAAGAAAAACCGCATTTGTTGAGAAAAAAGACCAGAAAATTTGGGCCTGGAATTTTTGCCCACCATGGCAAAGTACTTGCAAATTCATCCACCAGTGAAAGGACTGTTCTAGAGAATTTCACTGGGAAATATTATCCCTATCCACCCCACAGTTCTGTTCTTTCCCCTTCCAATTTTTTTTGGAAACTCAAAGAACACTTAAAAGGAAGAATTTTAATTCTTCACGCTTGCCAAACTGCCATCTTGATATGGTATAAATCAAAGAGCACAGAATTTGGGGGGGAAGGGCTGGACTGGAGAATTGAAACACTGCCTTCCCATGTGTACAGACTTAGGTGGTGGCTATGTCGAGACACAACAGTCCACATTTTGATAGTTTTGTTTAATAGAGATTTTATCATTTGTAACAATACCTTTTTTTTTTGACTTACCTTAAATGTTACCTTAGTAAAATTTACTCAAATGATTCACTGTCTTATTCTCAAACCAAGTTCTATTTTAGGTAGATTCTAGCACAGTCCCATCTATCGGTTGACTTCTTGAATAATCTTCTGAGCCAGCCTGTCCTTTTAAGCAAGACACATAAGTTTTTCTAACTGTAGCACTAGTTCTATCCCAAATAAATTGAAAACATAGGATAAGCATATACTGCTCCCAAATATTGACCAGGGGGAGAGAGTGGAAGGTGGGGAAAGTACACATCGAAACATCCTCTGCTGCCAATGAACTACCAAACGCATGGCAAATGTGCTTGTCTGGCACATCCTCTTTTTCCTGGCCTGCCCGTTCAAGGAACAGACGAGGAGCAAAGAATGCAGCTCAGGACACCACGTATGATGCAAAAATGTGTCTTTACAAAGAAGCAGGTAAGCATAACAAAAAGAAAATATAAGTGTCCTAGTAAGAGCATGATTTTAAAATTCAGTAAAAATATATATTTCAGATACTATATGTTCAGACATGTGTATAATCATATATATGTTTATATGTGTGGGGGTGTAGTTATATATGCATATATATGACTCATAGTGACCCTAGATTTGGAATAAACCTCATGACAGGGAGTCTATTTTTGTTTTTTACTTTAATATGCACATGCACATGAGAGTCCCTGGTAGGGCAATGGTTAAATGCTCAGCTGCGAACCCAAAGATCAGTGGCTCCAACCCAGCCGCCACCCCATGGATGGGGCAGTCTGCTTCCATAAAGATGACCATCTTGGAAAGCCGACTGGGTAATTCCTTTCTTCCGTCCGAGTTGGAACAGACTCTGGCACACCCAAAATGTATGTATATATTGCCTCTCTGGGTGGTTCAAGCAGTGTTCAGCTGTTCGGCAAGATTGGATTGTCAGTGGTACATTCGACAGTGGTTTGAGTTCTCTCCGCAGCATGTTAAAGGAAAAATCTATGATGTCCTTTCCAACCCTCAGCCATAGAAAACTCTGTGGAGGAAGATGACTCCCAAGGCTAAGAAGGAAGGCCCTGCTCCTCTCCAAAGGGAAGTCTAAAGACATTGAAGGCCAAGTGCTGAAAGGTGTTCACAGCTACACATACACACGAATACACACATGCGTGCACACGATTTGTATAGCACCCACCTCCCAGCAGCCCAAGGCTCTGAAGTGAAGAAGGCGTTCCCAAAACCCTCGGAAGAGCACCCCCAGGAGAAACAAGATTGCCATTATGTTCCCATTTACCACGAAATCTGTCACGAAGATCGACGATAACAACACACTTGCATTCATTGTGGATGTCTATTTATTGACGACCTGCCTATCTTCTAAATTCTAGAAGTGGATGAAAGGTTCCCCTGGGATCCAGCAGGGGCGATAGTAGGGAAATCGGGAACTAGCTAATAAGAAGTATGAGAAAAAAAATGTTCTAAAATTGATTGCGATAATGATTAGACAACACTTGTTGATATAATTGAACTATGGAATTGTATGATATTTGGATTAGGTTCCAATAAAATTGCTTATATAAACAGCAAACAAGCAGGCAGGCAAAGCAAGCAAACAAAACAGCCGTGTGTGTGTGTGTGTGTAGGCTCTTATTAGCCACAATTCTGCCTCCGATGTTTACACCATGGCCTTTGTTTTCCTTTCTCTTAGGTGAACTAAGTTTATTATATGACTTTAAAGGCCTGGTACCTAGATGATTCAGGCTCTTTTCTTTTAATAGATATGTGGCAGTCATGTACTCGTGTGTCAGTTTCATGATTGGGAGTCTATGTGGAGTCTAGCCTGTCAACCTGGAGATAGCTAATGAGGCCTCTGTGTGGGCATGACTTTCTCCTGAGAATTCTGGGAAGTCTCGCAGTATTTCTGAAATGGAGGAGAGAGACTTGACCCAGTCTCTTGAAGTCGGTCCACCTGACAAGACAAGATGGCAGCATCCGAGGAACTGGAGGAGCTGGAGGAGCCGGAGCAGAAGACACATGGCCTTACCCTGATAGAACCAGACCCCTGAAGCTGGAGAAGTCACATGGAGACCCCTGCCAGCGCTGAGATGTTTGTACTGCCAATGGATACTGCTGGTGGACGCTGAACTCAATGAGGAGCAAAGAGATGACCCCTGCCAGAGCCGGGATGCTTCTACTGCCGCTGGACACACAAGACTCTGTACCCACTAGCCTGTGATTGTCCTGGTGTCATTGCATGTGCTTCGTGAGTTGGGGGGTGACTTACTGGTTTCAGACGTATAGGCTGGTGTCGGACTTATGACCTTGGATTGGCTGGGTTGGGATGCTTTCTCAATGTTCCATTCCTCTTGTATATAAACCTTTCCCTTATATCCATATTCATGTTTATGAACTTATTTCTCTAGTCTACCCAGACTAACACAAGATATAGCTTCTAAATGTTTTATCCAGCTATCTCAAATTTAATGAATTTAAGTTGCTTATTATCCTGTCTTTTGCTTCTCTCAAATTTATCTCAAGCTCTTTTGCTCACTCTTGTGAAACATTTAGAAGCCCTTGAATCTTGTCTCCCCAACAGTCCAAGTCCACTGGCATTCAAGGCCTATCTGTCTCCCCTGAGAAATTTCTTTCCAACTGGGTCCACACTGTCAAATCTACTGCGATTACATTAATTCACTACATTAGTTTAAAGACTATAATTGTTAATTGCTTTTCAAAAGCTGTAGGATAAGCTTTCTGCTTTTGAATGTTTTCAAGGGAATGCACAGATATCTCCCTTTAAATCTTTTGTACTTGTGGTGGGACAAGGGAGTGCGGGGGAGTCACCAAGAAAACATTTCCAATATTTAAAAATAACTCCAAATGTGATGCGAATATATTCCCCCTCAGAACTTAGAAAATGCAATAAAAACATTAATAAAAACAACAAAGTTTAGCAGCTTACATATAACTATTCTTGAAAAAAAAAAAAAACAGGGCTGAGCCCTGGTGGCATAGTGGTTGTGCGTGGGACTGTGGCCCACTGGAACGGAGGTTCAATTCCAGCAGTGGGGCTGGGCCTCCTACTCCCACCACCAGAGAGCAGTGATGCCCCCCAGCTAAAAAGAACTATTCTTAGATTATTAGGGCATGGGCAAGTTATTAATAAAACCTAGTTGCTTTTCTTAGGAACACAGCAGACCACTTTGTCTTCAGTCTTCCTTGCAGGTAGGTATCACCATGCACTTCAGTTCTAGCCAGTGAGACATGGGCAAACTGATGAGCTCTCCTGCCAGGCTTAGCAGATTATGAAAGTCTCCATGCACAATCCTTCTTGCGTGTTTCCCCCTTCTCAGCCTGAAGGCAGAAGCACCTAGGAAGCCTCATATTGAAAGGGACAAAGTGAAAGGAGTCTTGACTCCTTGCCCAGAGGAATGCCACTGACCTATCAGGAAAACTCATTTTGAACATCATTTCAGTTCAAGAAATGAATTGTTTCTGAATGTTCTGACTGAAATTTTTACTTTTATCTACTGCAATAGCTAGAATTACCCTAATTTTAAAAAAAGCAACAGAACAAACCCAGCTGCCTGTGAGTCAATTCCAATTTAGAGTGATTACCACGTGTGTAGGGAAGAACTGTGTTCCAGGGGTTTTCTGTGGCTGGTTTTTCAGAAGTAAATCACCAGGCCTTTCTTCTGAGGGGACTCTCAATTAACTTGAACCTCAGACATTTTGCTTAGCAATTGGAAACAACTGTTTGCACCACCTTGGGATTCCTACACTAATTAATACATCATTATGAACGATAATTTATATTATCCAATCATTGATTTTTTTTTGTTTTTTGGTTCTTTTGGCGGGGGCATCACTGCCCTCTGGTGGGAGTGGGAGGTCCAGCCTTGCTTCTGGAGAGCTGCTGCTGGATTTGAACTGCCAAGCCAGTGGGGCTCAGTCCTCATTTATTTTTTTATATCAACTGTCAAACAGTTTCCTTGTACTACTGGAAGTTTAACTCCCGAGAATATTATCAACAACAGTAATATTACTAATAAGAGACAATAATATTACCACCTAATACTGTCACCTTAATGTCTTCTAGGCATATTCCAGCTTCTTATGTCTATGAGCTCTAATACAAGCCTAGGAATCTTATCAATCTGCAGTGATTAAATAACTGTTCTCTTGTCATGTTAATTACAGGGAAAGTGAAAAGCACAATGAAGGCAGAGAGAGAACATAAAAGACTTTCTAGTTCATTTTAACACTTTTTAAATCCAGTAAGTCTTAAACTTTTGGAAATGTTATAAAACAGAAGCAGGCATCCCACCTGGAAAGCTAATTGCTGCCCATTTTAACAGATTTACTCTTAGAACTCTTTGGGTCTCATTTTGAGCAGACAGATGATTAGCCAACAAAATTGTTTCATCCTGTCTACCAGAACCGACATAGAACCGAGAACCTTTGAAGACTTGAACTGGCAGCAGAAACAGATGGCAGGCTTGAAAAGCACATTTTCCCCTATTCTATTCTTCATTATCATGAACATATCTAAGTAGAAGCCTTTCCTCCTTGTTATTGATAAAAAATGTTTTCTCTAGTCTAAATAGCAAAACTGGGAGCTGAAAAGGTAAGATGGTGGGGGAGAAAAAAATTGTACTTAGACTGAAACAGGCTTAATACTTCTCTACATTTACACTCGTGGAAGATTTATTCTAGAAAGTTTTCAGAAAATTTCATGTGTTCTCCTCTGAGAGGACGAGGTGCACAGAACTCTAATGGATTGTCCTTTAAGCAGGTGCACAGAACTCTGGTGGATTGTCTGGGAGAATAGGGTTCCTCCCATGCCCCCCCCCAGCCCCCACCTCTAGAAAGAGCAACTTTAGATTCTTTGATACAGTGAGAATTTCAAATAAGTGAAAGTTCACTTTGCTGAAGTCTGGTGGATGACAGAGAGTAAAGTCAAAATCATTTCCCATTGTGCTATCAACTGTCTGGGCTTATAAACCACTTAACGAGTCTCAGTTTTGCTTTAGATGAGGAAATATTTACTTCCTAACTGGAAAAATATAGTTCAACTACTCTTTCCAAATATACCACAAAACAAAAAATATTTTGAGGTACAAAGTTGCCAATGAAGAGTGGTTGTTAAGAGGTCTGAAGACTTGGTTTAGACATCTCTTGAACTGGTTAACCAGTAAGGTCTCCCATTTGTGCAAAATATTATCTTATCTTTAATATTAAAAAAGTAAAACACATGGCCTCAATTAATTCAGCATTCAGCTCCAAGTTATCTACTCATCAAATGTCATATGTAACTCAAGCAACTGTTCCCACAATCCAGAGCTTGCTCATCTACATTTTCCCAATATTTTATAACCTTATTATGGTTCTGCTTTTTTATAAAAAAACCCAGAAACTTGTGGACCAAACCTTCAGTTGTACTAATTTTACTACTAGAGAGAAAAAAGAGTAGGAAGGGAAGAAGAAACCACAATGAGCAAATGTTACCAGTGTGTTAGGCCAGATTGACTAGAGAAACAAATTCAAAGACACTCATATGTATATAACAAAGAACTTTATATCAAAAGCAATTTTACATTAAGACAATGTCCCTATTCAGTCCAGATCAAGTCCATAAGTTCAATATTAGCCCATATGTCCAATACCAGTCTACAAATTCCTCTTCGGACTCATGTAACATATGCAATGACACCAAATGCAGGAGGATCACAGGGCACTGGGTGGAAGTCTTGTGGACCCACTGATGGTGGAAGTATTTCTTTTTTTGGGGGGGGGGGCATCACTGTCCTCTGATGGGAAAAGGAGGCCCCAGCATTGCTCCTGGAGAGCTGCTGCTGGATTTGAACCACCAACCCAGTGGGCCACAGTCTCGCACACAACCACTATGTCATTGGGGCTCAGCATGGTGGAAGCATTTCGATGTTGGTGTGGGTCTCCATGTGGCTCCTCCAGCTCTGGCTCCATCATTCTAGTTTCATGTGTCTTCTCAACAGAATGTCTCCAAGGGAGTGAGCATGTGTCCTGTCTCCGATGAGCTATTTATCCCCTTAGTGCTTCCAAATGAGGTCATCAGGTTGTGACTTGATTGACAGGCTAACCTCTACCCCATTTACTCTTAAGCCTCAAACTAAAAACAGATTACCATATGTAACTACCACAGTACGTAACTGTCACACCCTCGTATGAAATACATCTAAGACGGCACCAGGGGCTCAGTGGTTAAGCACTTGGATGCTATCCAACAGGTACTCAATTCAAACTCATCAGCTATTCTACACAAGAAAGATGTGACAATCTGCTTCTCAAAAAATTTCAACTTTCAGGGAAGCTTGGGTGACATTGACTTACTGACAATAGGTTGGGGCTTTTTATGATATGCATTGAGATAAGACTGACTTGTGATAATACCCATCTGAGGGATTTCCAAAAAGTCCATGAAAAATGATTCTTACTAGGCATGAAATTTCAAAAATTTTGGATACCAAAATAAAATGTATATTACTTTGTAATAACTTATCTGAGCACAATCTAATCTAAAGGTCAAACTAAGAAGAGTAAGATATCAGTTGGGAAAAGAACCTCTCTTAGAATGTGAATCCTGCTCAAACGGATGCAACAATAAATATCAAAATTAGGTGGAAAGATGGTGCAATCATGCTTATGAAAACTTATGGGAACATGGCCCCAAAGAAATCTAGTCTACATATTGATACCTGGAGGTACTAGACAAGGTCAAAAATGAAAAAGGAAGACCATTCATGTCAATTTTCAAGAAAACAGTTCATCTGGTTTGTGCCTTCCCTGAAGAGGCCCAGAAATTAATAGAGGAAACCATAGACACAACCACAGGCTTCTTAAGTGGCCCAGATGACTCAATTCTGTCTCAAAAATTAGAGTTGAGCCAACTCTCTGCCTGATGGGTGCCAACACTGGTGCACCCAGATCAGACAAAAGATAAGCTTGAAAGGGGAATTTCAAGCAAATATTGGGAACAGGATTCTGGGAACATTTCTTGGAAGTCTCATAACAGAGGATGACATAAGGATGATCTTGAATGAATATAAAGCACAACGAAAGCAACTAAAGCTACTAAAAAGTATAAGTGGCCCTGTCAAAGGAAAAGCAGACAGATTAAGAACAAACGTCAGGGCAGCAATGTAGGGATGATCAAGGTTATTTTGCTCATACACTTTTTGAAGGGTGAAAGAATGGTAACATCTGCTTACTCTGGAAGATTTTTGAGAAATATAGCCATAGTTTTAACAGTTAAATGCCTGTGAAAACTTTTCCAGGAAGCCTTTCTCCATCATGACAATGCTTCTGTTCATTCCTCTCATTAAACAAGGGTAATTCTGTGATAGTTTCTATAGGAATCATTAGGCATTAACCAGACAGTCCTGATTTGTCTTCCAACTTCTATTTATTTCTTGATTAAAAAAATCTTTAAATAACATCTGTTTTTCTTCACTTAATAATATAAAAAAGACTGCAGTGACAAGATTAAATTCCCTAAATCTTCAGTTCTTTAGAGATAGCCTAATTACTTGACAGTGCCACTTACAAAAATGTGTTGAATTGACCGTACTTAGGTTGAGACATAAAGTTCATATTTTAATTTCTATCTTTTAATGGAAAATTTCCCCAAACCACTTGAAGACTCATTAATATGTCAGAGTTGATCTGTGCCTGATAGAGTTTTCAATGGCTGATTCTTGGAAGTAGAATTGCCAGGTCTTTCCCCCAAGGCCCTTTGGGGGGGGGACCTTGAACCATTGACCATTTGGTTAACAGCATTCACCATTACACCACCCCCAAACTCTTGACTTGATATCAGAAGTGGATAGGAGTTGAAGTATTACAAAATATATACCCATGAACCCATGTACTTAAGGCTATTCATCCTTAGTGATGGATATAAAGGGGCTGGAAAAGGTGCTTCATTGTCTTCTCAGCATAGGCAGCCACTTCCTCTGAAGAAGGAGGCAGCTAGATGATATTTCACAGTACTTCAAGTCCAGTGATACCGTGGTTCTATTAACAACAGGCTTCAGGTCAAAGGTTAATGACTATAAAAAAGGCATCTAACGATAAATGCTAGAATAATATTAAGATAAAAAGGAGAATTACTTTCTTGAAAGAGCTCAAATAACCCTCAAAGCCAAACAGAATGTCCTTTGATGCTAATTCAATTTTAAAGTCTGCCCAAAGCCTCTTAACTTCACTTTGAAGCATCTCCATGGATTTATAATAGTAGCAAACACAAGAATTGTGTACAGTATTTTTATTGCTTTTCTGATTATTGTTTTTACTTCTTACCAAGAGGACATTTCCAATGGCATTGAAATCACTGCTTTATTTCTATATTCAAGAATGTCCACTGCTATGATTTTTTAAATTCTCATGAGCATGTGGGCATAAGCAAAAAAGATTGAACCTACCAAGTATTTCATTTTGCTTGAATTCACATTTAATCAGTCAAAATATCAAACAGTATATTTATTGCATTGGCCAAAGAGCAAGGATGTCACTTTGAGGGTTTAAAGAGCATCTGACTCAAGCCATGGTATTTCTAGTGACATCATATTCATATGTAAATTGGATAATGGATAAGGAAGACAGCATCAGATTTGTGGCACTTCAGTTAGGATATTGGTGAAGAATGTTGAAAGGATTGAGGACTGCCTGAAGAACAGCCACATTCATCCTGAAAGAATGCTCTTGAGAAGTGAAGATATGACGGCTTCCACTCAACATACTTTGAACAAGGTATCGGGAGAGATCATTTCCTAGAAAATGAGCTGTACGTTGGGTAAAGAAAGACATAGGAAAAGAGGAAAATGCCCTATTCTATGGATTAACAAAGTCATTACATCAATGGGCTCAGGTAAAATTGTGAGGACAGTGCAGGGCTAAGGAGTGTTTCATTCTACTGCACACAGGGCAGCTAACAGTTGGAACTGACTTGATGGCAAAGAAATAACGTGCTGAGAGCTATAAGATCCCACAATAAAATGATTTTACAAAAAAGAACCAACAATTTGGTCATGAAACTAAAGAGCTCTAAATTTATGGATTGAAATGTTTATTCACTTCACTTCCTTTCCAGTAAAATACTACTTACAGATGAAATTATAAGTAAAAATATGTATGATATGCATAAGTTTTTTTTTTTAGCCAACTCATTCAATCCATTGTCATTTTTCTAACAGCCTCAAAACACAAAGACCAAGAAACTGCTGTTCTTCACTTCCCAACTTGACTACTTAAAGCGTCAATCATACCTCAGTTCAAGCTGCATGGACATTATTTTAATTATTTTGGTGATTTATGATTCATGAGTTTCCAAAAAACACCAAAAATCTAAAACCAGTTACCAAATTAGATACAATTTCATGGTGACGCTAGAGCAGAGTCACCACGGTGTATCAGCACAGAATTGTGGTCCATAGAGTTTCCAGTGACAGAATAGGTCACCAGGCCTTTCTTCTAAGGCACCTCTGCCAGAACCTCCAACCTTTCAGTTAGCAGTAAAGCATATTAAGCATTTGCATCTTCCAGGGTTTCCAAGAATCTCCTGGGACTAGCTATCCTGACCAGCCAAAGAAAACCCACGCTGTCTCATAGGTCTCTGGAACGGATGTTAGGCCCCATCAATGGCAAAAACTCACCCATATATTCACCACCCATTCTTGGTTCCAGTTTCTAGTGACTGATCTTTATGCTGATTTTCTTTCTCTTCCTATAATAAGAGCCCTGTACTAAACTCACAAGGACTCCAAGGCCTTCCTAATTACTTGTACACATCCACCTGAACTGACTCTGGTCCTGGGCACCAGCAAGTCGAAAGCCTAAGAGGTCAAGACAGCCCCTCGGTGCATGACATTGGCACAGCAGCCACAGTGATGTGAGACTGGCACAGGACCAGGAACCCTGCTGTACATAGGTTGCCATGAGATTCAACTGGCTTGCCATCAACTCTCTACCTAGTCCATCTAAGTTATAACGAAGTTAAAAGATCGTAGCCAAGTTAGGGAAGTCTCATATCAGAAGCCTCAGGGAAGCTGTCTGCAATGATTGCTAAGCTCATGTAAGTGTCTTGAACCTACCCGTGGAGTGACAATCACAATCACAGCAACGCTAAAAGCAAACCTGAGAGCACCACCTGTTCTGCTCTCCCAGGAGGGCAAGCGGGCCATACTAGAAATGGAAATGGGTGTGTGTGTCGTGTGATGACAGTGTGACTCTACCTGCTGCGATTAGTTTTGACGCATGACCGATGGACCTCACTTGGCCCCCAATCACTAAGGCAGTTACTTCACATGACACATTTTGATTTGGTTGCACCTTTTTCTCAGTCCATAGACTGACGTATGCACATGTGCGCAGGCACATACATAGACACAGATAGGATAGGAGGAATGGTACTAACTAGGAATGGTACTAATATTTCGGAAAATCATGGCATTACCAAGCATAAATATAACAAGCATGGTATTAATTCATATTAGAAATCAAAAGAAAGGGCTGAGTCCCGGTGGCATAGTGGTTATATGTGGGACTGCGGCCCACTGGGTTGGTGGTTCAAATCCAGCAGCAGCTCTTCAGGAGTAAGGCTGGGCCTCCTACTCCCATCAGAGGGCAGCAGTGATGCTCCCCCCCTAAACAAAAAAGAAACCAAAAGAAAAAAAGATGGCCTGTTACAATAGGCAAAGTTACCGGTTGTTACTGTTATTGGTTGCCACTGAGTCGGTACTAAGTGCTAGTGACTGTGTATACAACAGGCAGAAACACCATCCTAACCCGAATCACTTGCAGTGCCTTCAGAACTGTTCTTCTGTTTCAGATCGCTGCTGCAGCCACTGAGTCACTCCATCTTGTTGAGGGTCTTCCTCTTTCTCACTGCCCTTCTGCTTTACTAAGCACGACGTCCCATGGACACCGTGTTTCTCATGCAGCTTAAGAGACCGCATCACAATAAAGTGGAGCCTTCTGTGCCCCTACTCAGTATGCAGAATATGTCCTTATAAATCTGCTGCCTAGTGGCAGCAGGTATGAATATTGCTGTATTTCTGAGATCTTCATCAAACAAACACGTTTAAGTATAACCACACCTGCTCATGAAATTGCTTTCCAAGACAAGCCCAGCATCTGTCTGAAGGCTAGCTGGCCAGGAGTGCCACTGCAGACTAGGTCAGAGCTGATAAATGCCATCTGCCTAGGCATTCTTGCCCACTTGTCCCACTGAGATCTGTGACTCAGAAAGGCTAACTGGAAAGTCACAGGGAAAAGGCCATAAGGAAAAAGAGAAATAAATAAAAGTTCCAACTTTAACAAGAAAAGGTGGTCATTTAGTATGAGGTTGATAGATAGAGTGGAGATTTTCCAGACTGAAACTGACACTCCCGCGTGGGGGGAGCAAGGATGGAGGGGTAAAGATGAGAAGCTGATGTCAAGGGCTCAAGTGGAAAAGTGGATGTTTGGAGCATGATGAGGCCGCAGGCAAGCAAAGATGCATGGCATAATATATGTATTTATGTATTGTGAAAAGCGATGTATGAGCCCCCAATAAAATGATTTTAAAAAAAGGAAAAAGAAAGTGACACTCTAAATGCTGTAAGCTTGACATCGTGCCTTTTTCATCCCCATGTCAAGGTTTTGGTGCCAGAAGATAAGAAGACCAAAATGTCAATTCTTTTTTTCTTATAATAAAAAGAAGCTATCATAAATACACAAAACAGCAGAGAAAAGAGTACAAAAGAAATCATGAGCGTTCCCATGCTGCAGAAATAAAATATAAACTGGTCTCCTAAAATACAGATTATTCTACATGGAAGGTGTTTAAAATTGTTCCAGTAACTTTGTTAGTTGTTTGTGTGGGATAGTGTTACCCATACATGTAGTAAAAATCGAAATATTTTTATAGTGAAAGATTAACTTATCTCTCACCCTTGAGAGAGTATTTCTTCTTAGATGAAAATTTTCATAGAACTTTTGTGTACTCTCAGATAGTCACATTTAATCTATGGGTTTGTGTTACTCTCTTCCGTACACACGTATAGCAACGTAAACATAGTGTTCTGCACTTTGCTATTTCTACTTAATATTTTGAATATGTTGTTCTATATTTACTCTTTTCTTTCATCTATTAATCCGTTCCACAAATATTGGCAAAACACTGTTCTATAAAGTTGGCATAGCAGTAAGCAAACTAGTGCCTTGAAGGAGTTTATGTTTAGTTATTGCTCTTAGGTGCAATACAATTGGCTCTAGCACACAGAAACATTGCTCAGTCCTGTGTCATCCTTACAACCGTTCCTCGGTTTAAGGGCATTATTGTTGTTGTGGGGTCATTGAAGAACTGCTTCTTTCTCACGGATCGTCTACTTTTCCAAGTATGTTCTCCTTCTTCAGGAACTGGTCCCTCGTGATCCAAAATATGTGAAACCAAGTGAGACAAAGTTTTTTGTGCCAACCTGGCTAATAAACACATGTGGGGTTGATTGAGGTAGTGGAGAGCTCAGTGAGCCTCACCTTTCTTGTTCTCCGGTCTCTTGCTTTCTTATGATCGGACCAGGGTGCAGGTGCCTTAGCCAGTTCCCTGCTTCAGCTGGCAAGTCTCACTTCCTGCGAGACATCCCTGAGGAAAAGTCACATGGACCTTCCCTGAGGCAGCCCTGGGTGCTGGAGCAGCCATGTGGTGACCCATGACAGCGCTGAGATGCTGACACGCTCACTGATTTGGCTTTCCTTCTGCATTCGGCATCATTGCGTGTGTTTTGTTATTTGGAGAAGGGTTTTGTGGATTGGGGTTGGGCATGAGGGCTAATGCTGGACTTGTGGGCTTGGCCAGCACTGGGTTAGGCTGTTTTCTTGATGCGAACTTACCCTTTATATAATAAATTCTCTGTGGATTTGTTTCTCTAATGTACTCAGACTAACACACCAAGTCTCACCATCCTCGCTTTCGGAGAGTAACACATGTTAGAGGGCGAAATAACAGGAATCACTTTCTGTAAGCACATGTGTCCATGGGGACCTGCAGGAGCAAAGGAGCTGGCTATGTGGATACGGGAGGAGAAAATAGAGAAACAGAAAGAATACACACACAGGCTCAGAAAGAAGTATACAATTAGTGTCATTGAGAAACAACAAGGAGTTCACCAGGGGTGAGGCAGAATAAACAAAGAAGAGTGTGGTACGAAATTAAGTTAGAGGAAGAGAAGGAAGACCAGATTCTTTGACCTCATAAAGCTCTGAGTGAGGTGGAAAATCATTGGAGAGTGTCATGCAGGAAAGAAATTAGATAGATGGGCACTTCGGAATGATTATACTGATGGCTGAGAAGAAGCTGCAGGAAGCAAGGCTAGAAACAAGGAAACCAGTTAGGAGGTTATTATAATAGTCCCGGCCAAAGGAGGTCCTAGTATGGAACAGAACGGTAGCAGTGGAAATCAGTGATGATGGTCAGACTCTGTAGATGTTGTGAATGCTGAATTGTCAAGAGTTGCTAATAGACTGGGCAGGGAGTGTGAGTAAAAGGTTAAAACCAAGGATGACTATGACATCTTTTAGCCTGAACTAATGCAGAGACAGAATTGCCATTTACTCACTTGAGAGCATTGAGGGAAGAGAAGACTAGGGGAAGCAAGGTTATTTGAGACTAGGTAGGTCTGATATGCCTATACAATCTCCAAGTGAAAATGACAAGTAGGTCTTCGGCTATATAAAGCTGTAGGAAAGGGAGAAGGGGGGGATATTGAGGTATGAGCTGTCAGTGCATAACTTACATGGATCCTCAGACATATAGCCATTGTAAATGTATTAGATATGATTTATTAACACTTCCCTGGCTCTTTTGTTTAAGGAGCCCTGCTGGTTAGAAGATTATGTTTGGAGTTTGAAGGTCAGGCGTTTGAAGCCGTCCGTTATGTAGTAGAAGAAAGACGAGGCCTTATATTTCCATAAGATTTAATCTTGGACACCCGTAGGGTCTGTTCCTATCTGTTGCTATGAGCCAGAGTCAGCTTGATAGCTCTGGAGGATTTGTTGTTGTTCGTTATTTTAAAGGGGCTGTAAAGGAAATTACCTTTTAAGTATACAGACTGCAGGACAAGCACACTAAATAGATTTCATATTAAATTAAATTAAGATCATCACTTTGAGAAGATGCCCAAACACGCAGTATTTGAATTTTGTTCTCTTCTGCCCTTGAAGCTACTTCAAGAAATCATCTAACACTGTTCTGTGCCTGAAGGTAAAACCTCATGGAAACCATCCCAGAAAGGCAAAGCCATGACCTCTTTTTAAAAAGGGGTAGCGACAGGGAGGATGGAAGGAAAGAGAGGTCATGAACAAGCCCAAAAAGCTGTACACAGCAGCCCCTCAATAAATGCTGTTGACTGGCAACCTTTAAAATCCATCAGAGTGTCTAATAGCCTTTCCTGTCAGTAAGTTTCTTTGACTTGCATCCTATCCAGATCCACAAAGTAGTTTAACCTGCATCCACTCTTCCTGCTCACAATAGAAAGAGCAACTTGTTGATCACTAGCCTCTCTTAGCACTCCAACACACCTCATATTGTCCAGTGCTCTTCTTTTCTCTTAAGTGAAATAATCCCACTTACTTTAAATTTTATTCCTTTGGCTACATGTTCCATCTACTAATTGTCTGAAAAGCACTCATTTTGATTCAAAGCACAAGCAAGCGTATTGTACTCTTTGCTTGGCTAAAAGGATAAAACAGAATTGCAGTATTCATCTTGGTGGCTCTGGCATACACATGGCAGTCATAAATGTTTAACTCTTGGGACAATTTACATCAAGATCTCCATTAGCAGCTACTTCCATCTATATTTGTTCTGATTCTTCTACTTAAGTAGTCACTATTTTTTATAAAAATATCTTTACAATGAATTCACATTAATAATTAAAGACACAGACAGAAAAAAAAAGGCCCTTTTATTCAAAAGAAGGCATCATAAAGTAAAATGGAAGGCAATCACGTGCAAGCTATTTATAAGGAGATTTGATGCTTATTGACCTAAATTTGTAGAATATGTCCACCTTGGAGAACTGAGATTTGAGCAAAAGCTTGGTACCAATTGTTTTAAATGTTTTTTGCACTGCATCTTGCCACTGCCTTATTATTTCGGCTTTTATGATTGTGCTTATTACAGTATAACAATCAAGTGGTTCTACCATGTTTCACCCTAAACCATGACCTTATAGTTCAACTATATGCAAACTAAACATATTTCTAAAAAATAATCTGGGGATTTAAAAAAGAACAAAAATATGGAAGACTCACTTAGTTCTGAAGCTTAAACTGTTAAAAAATGTACAATTAGACAAAGTCAGAGAGAATAGGGTATGAAGGCACTAAACTAGAAGTTCTGAAAATTAAACCTCATTATTGGAAACCTGCCTGTGCCCTTAACCTTTTCATTTGACTTTCTGAAATCTAAGTGTTCATGTGAACAAGAGATATCAAATGTTCCCACAATCTCCGCTGTGACAAATTCTTGTGCTTACAGCAGCCTAGAGGAAGGAAAGGGACAGCACAAGGCACACACATGGTCAAAGCTGCATTAATTGGGGTGGACAAACTATATTTGCATGACTCACCTGCCCATACCTCTCCATAAGACTTGCTAAGGGGCCAGCGGGTCTTAAAATGTCTTAAAGCATTCTAAAGTCTGGAAATAGCTCAAAAAGGGTTCAGAATCCTAGATTCTCAAGTGGTCCTTCAGCCTGAGTACAAATATTGACTCAGGATGTAGCTGTGTATGGGGAAGTTTTCTCCAATGCCTCTTGTAAAGAAGGTAAGAAGTACTTTGAAGAAAAAATTTTAGCATAGTATTTCCAGTGGATAGATGATGATAAAGTGGTTATGATTTTTTGACACTAGCTCTCACTCTACTGACAAGGAAATGACCCAAAAATACATATGAGTTGCTGGGTCTTGTAAATGGTAAACATAGAATGCAGCCAAAAGTTTGAAGGTTCAAGTCCACCTAGAAGTATTTCGGAAAAAGGATTGTGAGTTATTTGTACAAAAATATTCATGAAAAACTCTCTGGATGATAAGGGGAGCAGAGCAAACATACAAAATCAGAAGGGTAGTCATTTGCCTCAATGGAAAGGGTGAACAGGAATCAAGTAGAAAAAAGTTCTATTACTTTGTGGGTGCAGCAATCATTGTATTGAAACTCAATATGCATGAATTGTTGAAGGGAAAACCAATTTGTTCTCTAAACATTCACTCAAAACACTTAACACTCAAAACTCTCAAAAGCAAAGAAAACAAAGCAACACATATATACACAACAACCTCTATGAAGAGCAGTTCTATCTTGGCAGAGATGATGTCACCACAATTCAGAGTGAGCTGTATTCACACAAGTATACAAGGGTAAATATGGCTTCTAGAGTTGCCCTTCACACATCCTCAGTTTTATACCAAACAAATGGTTCAAGTAGTCCTCTGTGACTAATGGATGGCTTGCAGACAAACTCCCTCAATAATACGGGTGTTTTATTCCTCCTAGGGTGCATTTAAAAGGGGGATGCTATCTTGTGCCCCAGAAAAACATTTTTCAGGTTCGCAATAATATCAAATTTTTAACAAAATGCAAGTAGATGTTTTTTCCAAACCATTCAAGTTTTGCCATAAATGCTGCCCTGTACAAAATAACAACCTTAAGTGAATGGAACATTTTTACAAAAGGTCAGAAAGACTTTAAAGGTGAATTTAGGACAGGAGGTCCACTCAGAAGATTATGGTGACTGTGTTTTTTTGAGATTCCAAGGTAATCTTAATGGATTTCTCAAAGGATAAGAAATGGGGACTTGATGATGGGGCTTATTTGGAAGAAGTCTTAAAAAAAACAAATGGACTGAAAACTACACTGGTGAAAAAAGGCCAGAAAAAATGGATTGATGACTTTTCCCCATCACAATAATACATCCATTTACTCTTCAAGGGTTGAAAGGGCTACTTTATGTAAATTTTGTTGAGAAATCTTACCCCATCCACCCAACCCCCTAGACTTGACTGTGCCCTTTCAGACTTCTTTTCATTCCTAACTTTCAAAAGCATTTTATTTTAATTAAAAATCATTTTATTAGGGGCTTATACATTGTTTTCCCAATACATAAATAAACATACTGTGGCAAGCACCCTCGCACGTCTGCAGCCCTCATCATTCTCCAAACATCCGCCCTTTCCCCCGAGCCCCTGGTATGGGCTCCTCCAACCCCTCCCCTCTTCCCCTGCTCTCCCTCCCCCATCAACCCTCAACACTTTATAAATTATTATTGTTCTGTCATATCTTACCCTGCCTAACACCTCCCTCAACCCTCTCCCCTGATGTCCGTCCTCCAGACAGGTCATATGTAGATCCTTGCAGTTGGTTCCATCTCTCTACCCCACCTTCTCTCCACCCATCCAGTAGTTCCAATCTAACCACCGGCCCGAAGGGGCTCACCCATCTTGATTTCCCCATATCTCCAGCCCCCCTCTCCACTAGTGTACCTTCTCCAGTCCATGTGGATTTGCAAGGTAGATTTGTGACCATGATGGTTGGGGGAAGGAAGACCTCAGGAACTAGAGGACACTTGTAGGCATCATCACTGCCCGGCTGCACCTTGACTAGTCTGTCTCCTTCCCGTGGCTCCCCTATAAAGGGGTGACCAATTACCCACCAGTGGGCCTTACTCGTAATGAAGTGATTCCTGTCCTTTGATGCTCGATACCTGCTCCCTTCAGCCCCTCTTGATCACACATGCGGGTGTGCTTCTTCCCTGTGGACTTTGCTGTCTCCATGCTGAATGGCCACTCGGTTGTCTTCAAGTCGTTGAGAGTCTAAACATGCAATCATTTGGTAGCTGGGCACCATCTTCTCTTCTACTCTGCTTGCCTCTGTATCCATTTGTCTTCAGCGATATCGGGAGTTAATTGGTACACTGATTTTGATTTTTGTTCTTTGATGCCTGATGCCTGATTGTTTCAGCACCTCATGATCACACAGGCAAGTGAGCTTCTTTTATGGTGGGTTTTGTAGCTCCTGAGCTAGATGGCCAGAAGCATTTTAAAAGAACATGATTCGAGCCATTGAAGGGTGCCAAACTGCTGCTTTGACGTGGTTTTTCAAAACTGCAGAATTCTCCCAGGAACTTGTAGAAAGATGGAAACATCACGTTCAATTGTATAGGTCTCAGTATAGGCTATGTCAAGAATCAATAGCTCCACAGCTTTGACTTTTTTTGTTAAATAAATCTTTCTGTGGTGTTGTAGCAGTATCTTACCTTTAGATACGATGTGTGACTTTCACAGTCTGCCAGTCTGTCAGGCTGTGATGGCTTGTATGTTGCTTTAATACAGTAGTGTCATTTACAAGACAGCAGAGTTAAGCCACAGCACACAGATTTAGCAAAGCTTCCAGATTAAGACAAAGGAGGGAGATCTACTGACATTGTGAAAATTGGCCAGGGGAAAAAAATCTTATGGATCACAATGGAACTCACATGTTTTGGACGTGTCATCAGGAGGGCTCAGTTACTAGAGGAAGAAGTAATGTTAATGGCGAAGTAACAGGCCCGCAAGGATGTGGGAGACCATCAGGAGATGGACGCACAAGAGTTACAACCATGAGTCTAAAGATGCCAGCAATCATGCAGAAGAGTTCATTCTTTTGTACATGAGGTCACCGTGAATCAGAACAGACTCCACAGCACCTATCAACATCAACATTGTTGATGTTATTGTTCTAAGTGCTTAACAAATAAATCTCAAATAATGAAATCTTCATAAACACCCTCTTAAATAGCTACGCTTATGAAGAAACGGTGGCATTGAAAAGTAACTCTTTCTAGCCAAGCACCAAGTGATGAGCAGAACAGTCATTCAAACTAGTTCGGAGCCCACATTTTATATTAACTCGATTGGGCTGCTAACCACAAGTTCTGCAGTTCAAAGTGACCAGCTACTCTGTGGAAGAAAGATGGGGTTTCCTCCTCTCAGAAAGAATTAGTCTTGGAAATTCACAGGAGCAGTTCTGACCCGTCCTACGAGTCAGCAGTGATTCAATGCTGACATCTGATGGGCTAACTGGTGACGGGTACCATTGTGGTTGCACACGGTGCTGCCATCGGTAAGGTGGGTGGTTCAAAACCAGCAGCTTCTCGAAGGGAGTGAGACAGGACTTACTACTCCCATAGAGAGCTTCCGTCTCAGAAACTCACAAGGGGTAGTTCTATCCGGTCCTGGAGGTTCATGATGAGTCAGGATTGACTCAATGGGAGCCAGTTCGAGTGTTATCCTGGAAGAATAGCACCACTTTGATTAATTTTTCAAAGCAAAAAACTCATTTGAAATTGTACCCATTTCTCCCTCTCACCCCCACTCTTATTTTGGGAATTTAAGGGGAATTCAATTGATCATTTAAGGAGTCTTGGTGGTTCAATGGCTAAACACCTGATTGATATCTAAAAGCTCAATGATTCAAGCCTATCAGAACCCCATAGGAGAACTATGTTGAATTCCATAAAGATTTCCAAAAAGTCATGTTTTCCATTAATGGGTGATTCCACATCCCTTGGAAGGTACTAGAATAATTCACGAAGTAGGCTGCAAAACTAGATACTTATACTTTATAACATAAAACAAAAGTTTTAAGTGGTGGGGTGAGGAGTAATATAATTTTTTAATGAAAAGGAGTTGGTAAGCCAATTAACTTTGGGTACCTATAATTTTACTGTCTCAGAAAGCCTATGGAGGCAGTTATGTCCTGTTTTATTGAGTCACTAAGAATGAGACTCAATGAGCTTCCTCAGTTGTGACATTAACAGAAAACATTTTTAAATTTCCCAAACTTTCTTATGAATGTGCTACCAATGTGTGGTCCTCTTGGTGCAATCTCCACTGGACGAAGGTAGGAAACCTTTCACGGATGTTTGAGAAAGCGTGCCATTGCTGTTAGGCACTGTCAAGTGGATTCCAAATTACAGTGACCCTATGTACGACAAAATGAAACACTTTCAGGTCCTGCACCATCCTCAAAATTGTTATATTTAAGCTTATTGTCACTGCCAGGGTGCCAATGTATCTCATCTCCTCTTTCTCACCGATCCTCTACTTTACCAAGCATGATGGCCTTGTCTAGGGAGCTGGTTATTTCCAAAGTATGAGTCCAAAGGATAAGTTGAAGATTTGCTCTCCTCTATAGTCTAAGGAACATTTGTTTGTACTTTTTCCCAGAATAGACTTCTCTTAGAAGTCCACAGTATCTTCAATATTCTTTGCCAAAACTCTGATTCAAATGCATCGATTCTTCTACTATTTCCCTATTCACTGTGCAACCTTGCTAGGTATATAAGGTGACTGAAAATATCACGTCTTGTATTAGGTGCACCATGGTCTTGAAGTGACATCCTTGCGCTTCAGCTCTGTCAGAAGGTTTTGTGCAGATTTGTCTCATGCAACACATCATTTTCTCTCTTGACCTCTGTTGACATGAGCATCTGTTGCAGATAAATGCAAAATAAAATCCTGGACAACTTCAAGCTGCAGTCTTGGATTTTGATCAGTAGCCTTCTTCACTTGCAGCACGTAAGGTTGCATGACTTTCATGCTGAAAGTTGTTAATAAGCATTCCTTCAATCTTAATGGCATGCACCTCTGCAGATGCAATTTTTTGTTCAGCATGCAGATTAATTAAATATAAGGAAAAGCTACAACCCGGACACAACCCTTTTCTGATTTTAAAGTGGGAAGTACGCCCTCGTTCTATTCCAAAGACTTTCTCTTGGTCCATGTACAGGTTCCACAAGAGCACAGAGAAGTATTCTGGAATTCACAATCCTTTCAGTGCTCTCCATAGTATGACCAACACAATGAAATACCTTCGTACAGTTCATAAAACACATGTAAATATCTTTCTGCTATTCTTTGCTTTCAGTCAAGCTCAGTAACGTTATCTCTCATTTCGTGGCCTTTTTTGAACCTGACTTGAATTTTTGGCAGCTCTCTGTTAATGTATTTATGTAGGAAGGAAGAAATCAGAATGTTAGTTTCAGAGTGAAAGTTGTTATTTGTTGTATTGCATTGATGGTGTCTTCCTTGTTTACTGTTTACATGGTCTGTGGAAATCGGGTCATCTGACCCTGCATATGGATGATAACATCAGGGTCTGTGATAGGAATAAAGAGTGGAGGATGTGTTTCTCTTTACCACTGCCATTGTATAACTGGAGTATAGACACTCCAGCCAGTGTTCGGAGGTTACCACTCTGGGGGCGGTTAATGTATAGAAATGCTAATAAAATAGCTGTGAGAGTAAGTCTTCATAGATAAGTGGGAGAAAAGCGATAGAGAGGGAGGGAGAGAGTCATCTGCTTTCTCGAGATTTGTCTTCTGTGAGTTTCAGAATGACAGGGAGCATGCACCTTTAGTTGAGCTTTGGGAAGTCCCTCTGTGCTCATAATTTTTGCATCTAGCCTAAGTATGCTTCTGTCTCTTGATTAAAAAATCCTTGATTAATGTACTAATCTTTAACATTTCCAAGGCTATAATTTACCACATCTTTCGCCTGTGGAATGGATGTGGGTTTGAACTGCCTGATTTTGGGTTAGTAGCAAGCACTTCAAAGTCATGCCACCAGAGCTTCTTCACCTATATTATAAGTACATTTATAATTTCAATAAAGAGTCCAAATCTAGATCCTACCTAGAACAGGAATACTTAAAAAGAACAACAACAAAACCAAACACCTCTTTACTACTTCCTACTTCGCAAGAGGTTGTTCCAAGTGAAACATAATATCTCTCAACTTTATTGAAACTCACTGGATTAAAAGCATATTTTCAATGGTTTTTTTCCCTTTGACCTTTAAAGACATCAAAAGGTTCAAAATAATGTGCTTTTCTTTCTTCTGGTGCACAAATATCAGTGGCCAGACTTGAAAGCCACAAGCTTTTCAGCTTGTTGGAAAAAGTACCTCACCTGAGACTGACTTAGACTGTTTACATTGACAAGACATAAATCATGGCTGTGTGTGAGTCATTCTGCAATTTGATCTATTTGTTAGAGCAGTTAGCAGTTACCTATTCTGATATTACTAAGTTCTACTAAGTTTTAGGTTCTAGTGAAGGTGATAATAAATATATAAAGAAATAAACCAATAATATATATATATATATATATATAAAACAAAAGAAATGATCAGAGTTGAAATAAAATCATGTTGGAGAGGAGGTGCCTGGCAGTAGTTGAGGTCTGGATGAAGTTTAGGACTTAATTCCTAAACAGAGAGAGTTGATTAATTTCTGAAAAGGGAAAAATACACTATTAATGACATTAAAATTTAAGAAAGCTATGACAGTATTCTAGACTTACGTCCTAAACCTAAACCTATATGTTCAAGATTAGAATGAAGACCATCAAAAAGAAGAAAAAACAACAAGAAAAAAAGCTGAGCCCCGGTGGCGTAGTGGTTGTGCGTGGGACTGCAGCCCACTGGGATGGAGGTTCAATTCCAGCAGCAGCTCCACAGGAGCAAAGGCTGGACCTCCTACTCCCACCACCAGAATGAGAGGTTTTGAAAGGCAGGCTAAGAAAAGACTGCACCATTTCTGCCAACGCACAACTGGTTAGATCATGTGGAACCATGACCCCGAAGAAGAGGAGAGCATGGAGTCTGATGAGTGGCTCGCATTCTCTGCCACTCCACTCTCTAAATTTCTGCTCAAGGCGAAAAGAAAACATGGGAAGTCAGGAAGGAAATAGGGAGAAGTTTCCTATCATCACTAAATGTACTGATGTGTCTCTAGTCCAGCGTGTTGGTTGCTTTGGATAACACCTACTGACTTTGAAGTGCTTATCTTGGATTTCAGGCCAATGCATGTATCTATCTTATCTACAAACTTCATATAATCAGGTGCATTTTAACAAATTTCAAACCCACTTCACCAAATTCATGTTTCTGCTTATAGCCCTCCAAGACAGTATAGGGATTCCCCTTTTTTGTTTCAGAGGCTAAATCTACATGGGAGCTGACAGAGCTTTTCTTCGAAGGATCAAAAGTTAGGTTTGAACAGCCAGCATTGAAGTTTTCTCACATAAGGCCATGCTTATATATATTAAGTGATAAGTGAATGTTTAAAACAAACAACAACAAAAGAGATATAAACCTTCTGTTACACAAGTATTGATAGAAAGAGCAACCAAGATGGTGTGTGGTACAGCGATGGAAGAATCTCCATTGATCTATGTTCAGCAACAGAGAACATAAATATTAAATGTCTCAATTTCAATCAGGTCTTGAATACCTTACCAGTTACTGGACCCAATCCTGGGTGTGTGTACATATATTTGAAGCCTTTAAATATCATCGAGTTTGATGATTAGAAACAATAAATACTTAGAACAAAAATAAAATTGCATTTTTTGTTCTAAGATACTGACAAGCAACAGGTGCTCAAAGACATAATTCAAATGGAAGAATTAGACAAACCCCTAATTGCTTGAAGAAAGTCTTAAAGAAAGAATACATATCTTACAAAAGTAGATATTTTTATTGATATTTTCCCAAGCAGTAGCATGATTTTTAGTCACCCCGTTGAAAGGGAATGAGGCTTGGTTTTTGCCAAGTGACTAAAAACAGCTAGAAAGTAGGTCACTGGTCACAAGAATTTACTAGGTCCCGCTGACCATAGTGTGCTAAGTTGGCAAAACACCCTTCAGTAACTGGTTGTATGGGGTATTTTTCCACCTTTTTTTTTAAAACCAAAGGGATAATCTTCATAGAATTTCTCAAAGGGCACAGAATGATCACAGGGGTTTATTAGGAAGAAGTTTCAAAAAAATGGAATGGGTAAGAAAAAGGCCAGGCAAGTTGGACCAAGAAAATGTTTTTCATCATGATAATACATCTGTTCATTTTCTGAGAGTAGCAAGGTCTGTCTAATTTCTCTGGGTTCTTCAGGGAAGCAAAATTGGTGAAGCTTATAGGAATATGCATAAATAGATAGATGGATAGATTTATCATGAGAAAATAACTTATGAAGTCATAAAGACTGTCAAGTTCCAAGTCTGTGGGTTAGATGTCCAGGTGGAAAGTTTATCCTGACTCTTATAACGACAGGGATGGCTAAGGTCATCAGGTTAGACAGAAAGCTGCATACCGTGGAGACAAATTAAATCCAAGATTGACTAATAAAATGGCAGGTTGCTGACTTAAAGGCACTGAAAATCAGCAGGCAATATGGAAGGTCACTGACTTAAGTCCAAAGAACTGGAGGCTAGATAACGACAAAGCTGATGCAGAATCTAGATACAGAAAAGTGTAAAAGAGCTTTACTGGAAGACAGATATTTGAAGCAGGACATACACCTGAAAAAACATCCTTCCAACTCATCGGCTAATTGACTACTCAGAATCGATCTCATATGGGTATGATTATATTAAAATAAATCTTAGTAGAGGAGGTAACAGCATCATAACTGCCATGCTACTGAGAATCATGGTCTAGTCAAGTTGACGCACAAAATTAACCATCACACTGTCCTATGAGAATGTCATTAAAGAACCTTTACTCAGCCCATCCTACAGTTCTGAGCTTGCTCCTTCAGTGTCAGATGAAGATAGGACTTTTCCACAATTACATTCCTCCAAAATATGAATCAAATATTAGAAACTATTTGCCAGCTTAGACGCTTAGTTATTCTCCCTAAAGGAGTCAGTGTCCAGAGACCTTTGTCTCTCCCAAAAAAGAAAGGACTGACTCCCTGCTGTTAGGACAATGGGCCACTTCCCCTGTCCTAAAAACTTCAGCTAAATCAAGTCTCCAGCCCCAGGTTAATCAAGGTTAGACCACCATCATCATGAATCTTAGGTCCACCCATCTTGTCACATGACATGGGGACCCCAATAACCTCCCTTTCCTATAACGTGTGCCCCTAGATCGTCCCTCATTACTATGTAACCTCTAGGATAGCCCTTTCCTGTGACATGTGTCTTTACCTGTAAGTAGGGGACTTGGCATGTCTCCAAAAGATAAATAAGGTTTAAAGGAACTCTCTTGCCCCCTCTCTCACCCTTTTACTCTTTCACCTCTCCTGTCCCAACTCCTCTCCCTCTCCTTCTTGTTCCCTTTCTTCAAGTCCTCTCCTCCCCCCTTACTCTCCCTTCCACCCGGACCACCAAATGGGGATGAGGTGAGCATGCTACCATGAAATGGTGTCTGACTCCATTATTTCTCTTTTTCATATTTTCTATGACTTAGCTACTATAATGTTTAATAATTATCACTATACAATTGCATCTACCAGATCCGTGATGATATGTTAGAGACTGGTTACTCTAACACTTCAGGCATCTTTCCCCCCCCCCAAATTCAAAGAATTCTTAAAAGGATGACCAAATTGCTGCCCTGAGGTGGTGTACATTGAAAAGTGTACATTCTTTGGAGGAAAGATTCAGGAGATGAAAATGTTCTCTCTAGAAGTGTCTATACCCAGATGGAGGTTATGTTGAGAGACAATACCTTCATATTTTGCTATTTTTGTTTAATAAATGTTTCTATGATTTTGTAGCAATATTTTTTACTCAGCTTCACATTGGAAGGGATGTGAATATGTGTGTTTGATCAATAATGATCACCCCTGGATAATCTCATTTTTCTTATTTGCTTTTCAGTACGTTACAAATCTTTTACAATCACTGTATATTTATTTTATAATAAAGACAAAACAAACCCTTTACAATTTTTGGTTTATTGTTTGTCCTATTTAGTTATCTCAGCTACATGTCAGTCTATCTTTTTACTTTGAGGTACCAGCTTTTTCTATCTTCTCTTAAAATAAAATAAGAACTTATATCTACTGGCTTTCATGTGTCTAAACACTGGATGCATTTCAAAGTCATAATAATAGGAAACTTTGAGAGAAAAAATGAGTCAGGCACACTGTATTCTATTAATGAACACGATTGGCCATCAAAGACAGGGCAGGAGCCACTGAGGACTAGTCTAAGTTATCTAGTGCTAGTATGATAATAATATTACAAATGGATAACTTTACCAGACAGAAATTTATTTTCAATTCATGCTAACTCAAAAGGAAGACTTTCTCTCTTCTCTGACTATAGAGAAAGGTCTTTATCTATGCTCAGTAGGTATGCATCTAGCCTCTTTTGGAAATCTCCATATTTCTTAGCATAAATCTTCCACTTGGTCTAGGAATTTCTCGGCACCGGGATCCTTAGCCCAAAAGATCTCGGAGCAAATTTCAGCCCCTTTTCTTGGTGGTACTGTGCTGTCTCTGAAATCTGCTTGCCCATTTAATCTCTTTTATATCTCAAACGGGATTAACACAAAATACAACCAAATGCTGTACACTGTACCCTGTCTTATTAAGATAATTGTTTCTAATCCTGCATTAGTAACATCACAGCATTTAGGATTTACACCATATAGTATAAACTGCCTCAACCCACAAAATGGAGGATAACTCCACAAATCTGAGAATTTTGACCTAGCCAACCTAACACACAATTTGGGGTAACACAATGCTATCCTTAACAGTGGCCAGTTGCACTTGACAATTCTTTACTGCTTATCCTCTGCCTAAACAGAAGCAACAGGTACAGCTCAATAAAAGCTTCAGGGCTGTTAATAAATCGTTAATAATGTTAATAAATGGATCATACAAGAGGACTTTAAAATGTTCAGGGGGAGATTACAGGTTTTTTCCGTCCTACTTTCCAGACACTTTGGAAGTTTCCTTGTATGTCTTACAAAGTTACACAGACAGCTGATTGATCTTGTTATTCATAATTTATCTACATTATTTACCACAATTTCCACTACTTCTAGTAGCCCTGACACCAGTATATGTAAGAATGAGGAACCTGTCTGCCCCATCTTGCTATTGTCCACACCAGGCACCCTTCCCCATGGAGGACACAGAACATCAGCCAGGACTTGGCATCCCACGTGATTGAAAAGCAACCCTGGCCAACAGCCAATTCTGAAACATATCAGGAGCTCACTCTGGAGAAATAGGGTTCCTTTCGAAAATGCTCACTTTTTGTAAATGGCAAATGCTCAATTTTTAAAACGATCATCACTCGATTCAGGAATAGGCCTAAGAAGAAAGTTCTAAGAGATCCCCTAAAATCCCTTCACTGTTAGTACTTTGGTGAGCATACTCCTCTCATATCTTGGGATATCAATGCATAGTCTATTAAATTAATTTTACACAAATAGAATTCTTTTAAAAACCAAAAATACAGGAGGGTATATAAAATCTTAAATCTATAAATATTCTATTATAGCATTACCAATCAGGACTGTAAGATGTCCTAGAATTGGGATTTGGGGAATATCTGTGATGTTCTGTCTCTTGATCTGGGTGCTAATTACACGATGATGTGTATACTGAATAAATATGGGCTATACATTTTTCTGATTTGTGCACTTTCTCAGACTATATTCAAACAACAGTCCAAGGGATAGGTTTGGCTTAAGGTATAAAATGTAAAATATTTCAGAGCAATATTTTTGAAGGTTCATCCTGCCTCAATGGCTTCTAAATATCTAGATTCTGTCGGGAAGTTGATATTCTGTTCTGTGCTTTATTTTTTTTATTGAACTGAAACCAAAATACACTTAATCAGCAACACTGTCAATGCTATTTTCGACACCATATGCAGATATGTTCTTGTGTCTTTTTTTTTTTTTTTGGTTTTTGGGACATTACTGCCGTCTGGTGGTGGGAGTCGGAGGCCCAGTCTTGCTGCTGGATTTGAACCTCCAACCCAGTGGGCCGCAATCCTGCACACAACCACTACGCCACCGGGCTCAGCCCCTGTTCTTGTGTCTTTTCACCAAATGGAACACAGTCAGTCTCTATCATGAACCAATTTTCCACTAAACTTTATTTTCTTTTCTCCTCACCCTAACCCTACCCACAAACTTTTTGTACCCTTGCATTTGCAAGCTATTATTTGAAAACATCTACACATCCCCCTCACATGTAGATAACTTAAAGGTATTTGCAATTAGGATGTATAGTTTTAATTATTGGTATCTTCTCAAAATTTGTAAATAAAACAGAAAAAGCGATGAGAGATCAGGGGCCATGCAGAAAGCTCAAACGTGCTCCCAATTCTACTGAGGTCCAGGAGAGTGGTTTTTATATAGTGTGTGACTTTCCCCCACGGGAACATAGCTAAAGACATTTACGTGATGAGAAACATGATTGATTTTCTTTTTATCCTTGAAGAGACTTAATGAGAATCCAACAGACATACTCACTCTCCTTGGAACCAACGACTCATTTAACCTCTTGGTATCCTTCCTATGCCTGCTCCGTCCGGGTGGTAAGGGTTGGTAACCACAAAGCCAGCCGGTCGCACCGCCACAGAAGTAACGGTGCAAAGGAGGAGGAGGAAGACATTGGCTCTCCTCCGCATGCCACCCCACCCCAAAAGGGAGAATCAATTCTCCCTATATGCTATGGCTGAGCATGCACTTGGCTTCTTTTCAGCTTTTGGTGACCTAAGGCCCGTTCTCTAGGCTACCTGGAGTTTAGAGATTTTGTCTTCTGGAAGCATACAGCATACTACATAGGTCATGGCAGAAAGATGGGAGTCAGAAAACCCAGGAAATGAACAGAGATTTACCTTAAACACACCTGTTTCAGATGAAAGAACTGATAAACTCCTTTGGAAGTGTAGGGAAATAGAATAAGACAGACACCCTAAGGTCGTGGATTTGGATATTATTGGACTTTAGTGCTCCTCCTGTGACTATTGAGGAGATCCAATAATAAGAAACTTGAGCTGGTCATATGTTTACCACTTTTATATTTTCCAGCTTTGAAGGGCATGTTTTAGTTCGGACTACAGCCTTGGGGCACAGCGCTTAGAAGTTGGGCTGCTAATCTCAAGGTCAACACCTTGAAGCCACCAGCCACTTCATGGGAAAAAGACAAAGCTTTCTATTCCCACAAAGATATATAGGCTCAGAAATCCACAGGCGCCAGTTGTGGTAGAACTGTCCTACAGGGTCTCTGGGAATCAGAAGCGACTCAATGGCAATGCATTTGGTTTTCGTTTTCTTGGATCTGAACACATAGTACTGCTGGAATGATTATTATTGAATATTTGCCCTGAGTCTGATCTTCATTTTTTTCTCAAACAGGATTCAGTCATTTATATATACATATATATGTATGTATATGTATGTATAAACACATATATACAAACATATGTATGTATATATGTGTTGAATTTTGATCTAAAAAAGTTTTCCCATATAAGAATATTCACCCTAATGCAACAGTATTTTAAATTCTATATTCAGCGACTAACAGAACTATTATTAGATTTACCAAAAGCCTCCTGGAGTTTATTTATATTATCTCTCAAAAAGCTGATAATGATGACACTAACATGGAAAAGTGTGAAATATATATACCTTTGATATGGCCTTTGAGTTCACACTTACCAATAAACTTTAACCCATAAGAATCATTTTTTATCATGCACTACTGCTCAATAGTCATCCCTATGAAGAAATCACTGAAGATATCGGTGCTATAGAAAAGTGTGGTGAAAAAAAATCAGAGGATGCCATGCTATCAGAAAGAACAGGGTCTAGGGCAACGGTTCTCAACCTGTGGGTTGTGACCCCTTTGGGAGTTGAGCAACCTTTCACAGGGGTCCCCAAGACCATCAGAAAACACATATTTCCAATGATCTTGGGAACCAAGAGACCTTTCCTCTATCCATCTCCAGATGGATCCACCCACATGCAGATACGTTCACATGCTTCAAGACAAAATTTCATTTATTTTTCATTAGAAATAAATATTTCACAATATATAATTACGTATTGTTCTTGTGACTAATCACTCTGCTTTAATAATGTTCAATTTGCCACAATGAAAATACATCTTGCATATCAGATACTTACATACTTACATGATTCATAAGAGTAGCAAAATGACAGTTATGAAGTGGTAATGAAAATAATTTTATGGTTGGGCGTTATACATCATGAGGCACTATATTAAAGGGTCGTGGCATTAGGAAGGTTGAGAACCACTGGTTACGGGCAGGGGTTGGCAAACTTTTAGACCAAAGAACCAATCCTGTCCCCCTTAACAACTTTAAAATCACTCAAAACCTTACATATTTTTTTTCCAAACAAGTGAAATCACCGTGATCTGAAATAATAGCCTTCAAATATTTTCGATGTTACGTCAGAGCCACATGTTCACACTGAAAGGGCTTGCGAGCCCCAGTTTGCTGATGACTGGTTTAGGGTCTTAAAAACTCGTCTTTAAATCCACAGCCATCTAAGTGGGCTGTCAGCTCAGTTCACACAGAAGAAGCACATCATCTTGTGCGACCAAGGACTGTAAATAATAACACCCAAGACCAGAGGAGGGAAGGGTATAAAAGCTTAAATTGTGACCACCGAGTTCACAGAAGGCTGTGAAAGACAGTGAAAGCCAAAAAACCATTTGCAGAGCCCCCACAGGCATGAAGCTTCGGTTGAATTCCCTGGGACCATTGAGCAGATATATGAAAAGCTTTGTCCTCTGACAGAGGGTCCCAGAGAATGACAATACAGGCATAGCTGAGTTGAAATTTGACATCTTATCATTTATTTCCATTTTGACCCAGGTTTAATTTGTTCTAATTTTTGTTATTTTCTGCTTTGGTTTGGATTGAGGCTTTTCTGTTTCATTTTGTTACTTGTTGGGGATTTTATTATTGTTTAATTCTTTTATTTGAAATTCAAGGTAAGCAAATTTAGAGAGAAAGTACTAACTTAATAGTTTCTTATGACTATGAAAGGGAGATTTGGGGGAGAGGGGGACTAATAACAATGAATACAAAAATGAAACATTGTACAATTGATTGTGGTGATGATGACAAAGCTCTTTTTTAATATAGTCAAACCACTGAATTTTATGGTCTGTAAACTTTTTTTTTTTTTAAGATCTGTAGTTTGGGAAGCAATATGTAGGGTGGCTGTGTGCAAGGACTGACGGGATGACACTGAGTTTGTTTTTGTTTTATGTGTGTGTGTGTGTGTGTGTGTGTGTGAGACTAAGAGTCCATGCCAAAAAAAAAAGTATGCCCATTCTAATGTTCATTATTAAGCAACACTCATTCAGACCAAATTTACTATTAGGAAGTATAATTAGACCCTTTTTCCTAACCCTCCAAACAGCAGTTCATCAAAGTCTTCAAAGGACAGCCTGCCTGCTGTGACTCTCCTGTCTCTCTCCCAGTCCCACCCCCTCACCCCCACAGATCTGAAGGAGGATTGTCTATTTTCAACAGGTTCTACTAGTGCATAAAACGCTCACAGCCCAACAGGTTATTTTTCTCCATGAACACTGTACAAAATGGCCATTACACGTATGCCCACGTGTGCTCACTGGGAGAACCGTGCAGGCATTTCAGTCTAGTCCTTTTTAATCCATAAAGGAATGTTCCCAGATTAATAAATAAAGGAACATACTTAGTATGTCCCAGAATTCAGGCCAAGCATAGTAAACATTAAGAATCCCAATTAATCCTCATGCCGAATCCACCCATCCATTCAGCTGGTTGAGAAGAAATTGAAACTCTATTTCGCCTTCTCCCCAGCCTAGAAGATTGTCTGAAATTGATGAGATGATATATTGATGGACCAGATGTCAATTCAGGAAGGATCATGACCCTTATCTTTACAACTCTACTTCTAGAGTTTATGGGCTTATTAGTGATTGAAGAATGGATGCTGAGGGTCAGAGGTAAAATACAGATTCTCAAAGAATTCTGGGTTTCCCTGTCTTTTTTTTTTCCTTCTGCGTTATTGGAAAGGCAGGCTCACTTCTCAAACATCTTTCCACACTGCTTTCCTCAGCACTGTCTTCATTCATCTGGATTATAAATGGAATGATCATTTCCCACACATCAGCTGTGCAGGCAGAGGAGGATATATTTCAGGAGCCCACTCCACATAGTCCTAGGTTTTTATTTTCCACCACATGTTATGTAATCTTATTACTATCGATGTCTTTCATCCCATAATTTAGGGAACACCTTGGCGTCCTTGTTAAATCATGTCTTTCTCCTGCCTCCATCACTTGCCCCTTGTAAAATGGGTGATTCCGGTAAGGCATTTGGGAAAGGCACATGGAGAGCAAAGACCTGAGATAACCACCTTAGCATTTCCATGACAAGTTCCAAAGCTCACCCAAAGACCTTGTTTCCAAACAGGCAGAACACAAAAAAGAAAATGCTTGCTTTCCTGGAGTGAATCAAACAAACTTCCTCCATACAGAGCAACATAGCACTTCTGTTTAAAATGTGGACTTCTGTTGTCCCATCCTACATATGATCATTTAAAAAAGGGGGAAAAAACACTTAGAAGTTTACTCTAGCAACGTGAAATGTGCAAATATTTCAAATCAACAGTGAAGCTTGCAAAGCCGCCTTCTAGCCAGAAAGGAAAGCTGCTTTCCTATGAATAGGTTTGTACCACACGTAAAACAGCGAGAAAAGGGGGAATTCTTTCTATGAAGAAATCTCATGGAGATCACAATTACATTCAAAGAGAGGGCACTTCAGAGACTGCATTAATCAGGGCTTGCATTGGAGGTCAGAGGGGGCTGTCCATCGCCAGCAGAGCTTAGCAAACGGTCCTAATTAATTATGAGGCAGCAAGCCCCTGACAAAAAAAGCGTCCTTTTCCAAAGCCGAGTTCTCTGTGAATAGGGGTGCTAGTGAAAAATGCAGAGTGCCATCAGCGCTCAAGTGACTGCTCAGTTTCTTGAGACCCACAGCCATTTTTCCTATCTGATGTTAAGTCTTCTTCCCCAGGTAACAAACGAGGTCTGTTGAAAACTCCGGAGTTTCTTACCATTGTGATCCAATCTTGCCTCCCTTCAGGGTCCGGCGGCCAGGAGCTGTTGCTGGTGTGCTGCTGCTCAGAGCCACTGGAGTCTTTGGCGGCACAGACTGTTTCATGTGGAGCAAATGTATCACCACCGATTATATTTCAGTCCCTCAATTGCCGGCCCCGATGCTTTGGAAATCAGCCAAACCAAGCGCGAAGAGGAAAGGCTGCAGCTTGCCATCTCAGAATTCCCCCTAGAATGTGTTCCAGAAACCTGGGCCCCTCATAGTGCATCTTCGCAAATATCAAAGACTGCTGCATTCTATCCCCGTTCTCTCTTTATAAATGAGGGGAGTTTGGCGGCTGGTGGCATGGAGTCAGAGCGAGAGCTCACGCTGACCCTGGGGATGCAGGCACCGTGTGGAACTCCACACACCTGCAAGCTAGCCAGAAGAGGATGCTCTCCTTCTTAAGGAGACCCCTGATGGAACACAGGAAAGTGGAGGGTGGAGTGGAAACTTTACTTAGCACTCCATGTTTGCAAAGTACTCTGAGGATGAAACACAGCACCCAAGGGCAGACTGCATTATACGTTATGCTCTTATTGTTATTCGCCACCATATAGTTGATTCTGACGCCCAATTACAGAGTAGAATCGTCCTCATCGGATTTTCAAGGCTGTAATCTTTCCTGAAGAAAACTACCACATCTTTCTCCCATGAAGTGCCTGGGGGATTCCAACTGCCCACCTTAGCCACTCTGCTACTGTTACTCTGGACTACGTAGTATAACTTGTTGCCATTGACCAGACTCAGACTCTAAGTAACTCTACGTATGATTCTGCATCATTCTCATAGTCTTACCTGTGTTTTAGTCTATTGTTGCAAGCACCATGGAAATCCAGCTCATTGGTGTCGGTCCTCTTTTTCACTTACCCTCTTCTTTATTGAGCATGATGTCCTTCTCTAGAGACTGACCCCTGCTAATAGCCTGGACGAAGTCTTGTCATCCTTGCTTCAAAGGAACATTCTGGCTCTACTTATTCTAAAACAGATTTGTTTCTTCTTCTAGAAGCTAATGGCATATTCAATATTATTCTCAAGCATCTTAATCCAGAGGCATCACTTCTTTGATTGGCTTTATTCATTGTCCAACTCTCATATGTTTATGAAGTGATTACAAATCCTATGGGGAATTATACCCCCCTAAAATATGTAAAATTGACTAGTTTATGATTTCCAATATTTCTTGATTATCTTCCTTTCATGACCTGGTATTGTCCATTTTGTGATGTTGTCAATTCTAACCTCTGCTTGTAGCTAATGGAATAGGATTACAAGATACTAAAGAGGATTTGATTATTTTTGTAAAGTTAATGACCAGGATTTTGGTGGGGTACAACATCCTGACTGAAGCCATCGCCTTGATCAGATTTAAGGGGGGAGGTGTTCTCCTGGGGTGTGGTTTGCAACACTTTTTTTATTGTAAGAGATAAGGGGAAAGAAGTAAAAAGACGGTAAGGAGTCTGGCTACCACAAAGAAAGAAGATCCTGAAGTGAAGTATTTAGCAATCCCTAAATCAGAATCTCCTATACCCAAGGGGATGTTTGATATCAAGATGCATGCAGAAGTCTACAAAATGTCAGGACCACAGATGTAGAGAGAAGGCAAGGACCTTCCTCCATGTCTGACAACAGAGGAAACTCTCCTTCCTCTGGAGTCGGTGGCCTGAATTCAGGCAACAGTCTCCAGAAATGTGAGAGAGTAAATGTTTGTTTGCTCAGGCTATTTACTTAGGATATTTCCATTACAGCATCACTAGATATCATTATTGATGTCAGATATATCTTGGCTCAAAGAAGAGAATACCAGATATATGTTTATTTGTGTTTCATTGACTATTCAAAGGCATTCGCCTATGTGGATCATATTAAACTATAGCTAGCATTGAGAAGAATAGGAATTCCAGGACACTTCATTGTGCTGAAGGGGAACTTGTACATAGATCAAGAGACAATTGAGTCAACAGAGTCAGGGCATACTACATAACCACAATACATAACAGTGCATAATCAGGAAAGATGTGGCTTGAGTTGGTAGTCTAGATAATGGAGAGTTTAGATAAAGATAGTTTCTTTTGTATCTATCTTGTAAGAGCACATCTCTTCCTAATTACCCTTTATCAGTTATTACAGTTAATTTGACTAATGTTATTATGGTTCATTTTATATATTTTTAGGCTCTGTGAATATTACTGGCCAAATTCTCTGTGTCAAGCACTATTCTACATTCTTGGATTAATTGGAAGGAAAAAAAAAACAGACATAAGCCACTCCTTTCATGGAGCGTACACTTGAATAAGGAGAAACAAACAAAAAAAAATAGGCAGATAAAAAACAAACAAACACCACATAACATAGCTCCAGGAATGCAGTCTGGGCTAAATCCTAGCTTCAGCTTAAAACAATTAGTTCTTACATCATGGCCCTGCTTGACACTCGCTTGTAGAAAGGGAACACAGAAGCCATGGGAACAAAATGTGGTGAAGAAATTAGATGGTGCCCTGCTATCAGATAGAACAGTGTCTGAGGTCTTAAAAGTTTTTCTCTAAAATAAGCAGCCATCTAAATGAGATATCAACCAAGTTCACATCATCAGTCATGGAAGGATTATAAATCATATAATCAGAAGTCAAAGAAGGGCATAGTGGCAAGCCTAACCTGTGTGAATCTGATTTGCAGAAGGATGTAGATGGCAGTGGGAGCCCAAGATACATTTGGGGGAACTACATAGGAAATAAGCCTCTGCTATCCTTAATTGAGGAAAGGAAGGACAGTGGTTACTAAATCAAGGGCATTGGAGAGATGAGTATAGAAGATCAAAGGGATAAGCCTGACTTGAACAGCGAAAAATTTACCAGTTGATCCACCCTCTGATCTGCACTGGACCTGATCTAGTTTTCAACATTTTTTTTTGTTTGTTTTGCTTGTTCATATTGGGGTTTATCTCAGAGGTGTTATGTCACTCCTGGTGTCCTGGAAGAAAAAGAGTCTTTGGAAACTCATTGTGGTAGCAATTGCACCATAATGCTTGACGTCATTGAACTATGGAACCATATGATATAGATTAACTTCCAATTAATGATAAATTAAAATAAATATTTTAATTATTTTATGATTATGTAGTGTACAAATATACATAGATCAGGAAACACTTGTGCAAACAGAATAAGGGCCTACTGCATGGTTAAAAGCAGGAGAAGGTATCATCCAAGTTGTATCTGGCTAATATGACAAAGAAAGTGGCATCAGGATTGGAGAAAGGCTTATTAATAACATGACATGCAGATGACACAACCTTGATAGCTGAACGTGAGGAGGGCTTGAAGCATTTGCTGATGAAGATCAAGGATTGCAGACTTCACCATGAATGGCACATCGAAGGCAGTGAGACCCACATCCTCACCACTAGACCAATATGTACCCTCCTGCTAAATAGAGAAAAGACTGACGTTGTCGAGGATTTTTCTTTGTGGCTCCACCATCAATATCATGGACACTGCAGTCAAGGGATGAAGACACATGTGGCCTTGGGTAAATCTATAATGGCTCACATAGTCGAATTCCTTTGCAAAGCAGTAAGACAAAGGTACACATCCTTCCTGTATAAAACCAAACGAATTGCCAATGCATAGTGACCTATAACTGTCGACTCATAACGATGATATAAGGTAGGATAGAACACTTCCTGTGAGTTTCTGGGACTGTAACTCTTTAATGGAATAGAAAGCTACATCTTTCTCCTGAGGAGTGGTTGGTAGTTTCAAACTCCTGACCTTGCAGTTAGTGCCCACGGTGTAACCACTATACCACCAGGACTCTTTCCTTCTGGTATAGGGCTATGAAATCCAAGCAGATGGGGAAAATATTTGATATTCATCAAATGAACATATCCCCATTTTAAAGGGTAATTTGGAAGGTTTTCTAAAATGCTGTAAATCTAGCCGTGCAATTTAAGCTAATCTATCAAAAGCTCTTATCTTTTTATGCTTTTGACAACTTTCATTGCTTAGAAATCTAATTGCGGGGAGATTTAGTTACATAACTAGTAAACAGAGTCTCAAGCAAAGTTCAGGCTTGACTATTCAAAATAATATTTTAGGTAGCCCCAAATAACTGTTAGCTAACAATTGCTTTCCTGGCTATTGTCCCTTGTTTGAAAGTTTCTATAGCAAAGTTAGCATGGTTTTTTTTTTTTCTTATCTTTTAGTTAGTATGTTTTTTTTTTTCTTATCTTTTTTTTTTTTCCTTCTGGCCCTAGCCCTTCATTATAGAATCCTTATTGGCTGAATAAATTCCCCATAACTCTTCAAAATGTTTGTTCACTAAAACTCAAACCCAAACCCACTGCCACAGAGTTAACTCCATTTCACAGTGATCTTCTAGAGTGGGGTGGAGTTGCCCCGTGGAGCTCAGCCTGTACATCTTTACAGGAACAAACGGCCTCAGCTTTCTCCCACGGAGCAGCTAAGAAGTTTACACTGTTACCCTTGTGACCGGCAGCCCAACAAGTAACACACTATGACATCAGGAGTCTCTAAAATTGGTCAAATGATTTTTCTAGGTGTGGATTTGCCTCTTATCATGATTATTTTTCCTCTTTCTTACCCACCCTCCCCCAAACGTTCACATTCCCTAGCATGGTCAGACCTAGAAAGAATACAAAATCCTTCACACTATGACATCAGGAGTCTCTAAAATTGGTCAAATGATTTTTCTAGGTGTGGATTTGCCTCTTATCATGATTATTTTTCCTCTTTCTTACCCACCCTCCCCCAAACGTTCACATTCCCTAGCATGGTCAGACCTAGAAAGAATACAAAATCCTTTCAGGAAAGCTAAACCTCGCTCTTGAGATAATTCAACCCAAGGAATAATATTTAGATCATGACACAGGGTTTTGATTTCTTAAAACAAACCATGGCCTTTATCAACGAAGCCCCCCAAAGTAATCATCTTTTCACTCTTACAGGCAGAGGTCTGGTGGAGCAATATTTTAGGGCTTGGCTGCTAATGTAGAGGCCAGTGGTTAGAACCTCCCAGTGGCTCTAGGGGAGAAAGGTCTCTGTCTGCTTCTTTACGATGAGTGCTTAGAAAACCCTAGGTGGCAGTTCTGTTCGGTCACATTGAGTCCTTAGGAGTCTAAATCAATTTTAGGAACACAGGGAAGGAGGTTGGACAGGCACTTCAATCGCTCAGTGAA
Source organism: Nesogale talazaci (assembly GCA_004026705.1). Lineage (NCBI taxonomy): Eukaryota > Metazoa > Chordata > Mammalia > Afrosoricida > Tenrecidae > Nesogale > Nesogale talazaci. The sequence continues at coordinate 95,538 of PVJH01001089.1, forward strand.
ACAATGAAGGTCACGTCATAGACCAAGATTTGCATAATACTTGCACACAGTAGTGCTGGATAGTTATTGAGCTCATATAGCTCATCTGTCAGTTCACTGCACTCCCCTTGAGTGCTGTCGCTCTCATTCATGATTTAATTATATTTCTTTCAAACGTAAGGCAAAGAGCACAAACATTTATCAATGTCATATGCCGAATTGATCTGACTTTGTTAAACAGGGTATAGAAATTTAAGTCACAGATACCCAAATAATTTGACATCTGCTATTTTGAAGATAACCATTAGCATTTCTGCGACCTTAATGCTGAGCTGAGTGGCTCTGGAAACTCGGATATCGGAGGTCTTCCTTTTTCACTCTGAATGGAAATTAGATCACACCACCCCTGCTTGTCTGTTTGTAGCACTATGGTGATTTGTGCATTGTTGTCATGCTGGAAGCTATACCACTAGCTTGTCAAGTACCAGCAGAGGCAGGCTTCAGCATGACTCCTCTACTAAGCCTAGAATGACCAACCTGGCGACCTACTTCCAAAACGGAACCAATGGAAATCTTTTGGCTTACTGGAGAAGATAGTCTAATGAGGCTCAGGCATGCTAATAATTGTGAAGATGGTTTAGGATCAAACAATGCTGTATTTGGTTATAGATAGAGTCACCTTGACACTCCAGCTAACAGCATCACTTAAGGTCCTTGATGAATTGGCCCATAAAGTTCTCATTTCACCACACCCCGACCATAGCCTATGCTTGAGCCATGAAGAACTCTTTGTAGCTCCTGAGCTCTCTCAGGCTTGTAGATCTTTGCACACTTGTACTCACTTCTGAGAACGTTTGGGTTTTTTAAAATTGCTTTCACCCAAGGGTTTGTGCTCATCCTTCAAACATCAGTGCCTGGATTACCTATGATTCTTTTGGAAGAGCTGAATGGTAAGAAAACCAAAGGGCATCTTAAACAGCAGAGCGCATGACCTGGGTGTCTCCATCAGAGCCCTGCACAAACCTAAGTAGAGTTAGACTCCACACTTAGTCTACAATGAGAAAGGCTCCCACAGTGCACTGGTATTCCCCCCTCCCTAAACAAACTGACCTTCTCTTGAATCAATGAGCACTTTTCAGAAATAAGAGAATAGGAAGAACTATTTCTAAATAATTGCCTGTCGACTGAATCATAAATCTACTTATCTTGTTTTGTTTTTGTTTGTTTGTTTTTTTGGCATCACTGCCCTCTGGTGGTGGGAGTAGGAGGCCCAGCCTTTGCTCCTGTGGAGCCACTGCTGGAATTAAACCTCCATCCCAGTGGGTCACAGTCCCGCACACAACCACTATGCCACCGGGGCTTAGCCCCAAATCTATTTATCTTAAAAGATATTTGAACTCTTGCCTTAATCAACATTGTTGGGCTTCTTACATGGATCTTTTCAGTGCACACAGACTCATACCAGTCTTACTGACCCCTTTCCTCAGACACCAAAGGCCCAAGGCTGGAAAGTTCTAGGGAGTGAGAAATAGAGAAACATTAGGAATTTTATTAAAAACAGTATTTTATATTCTTCATTAAAAATTCTGCACATGTACCCAGCCAGGTTCTTTCTTCTGTGCTCTCCAACCTCCCTGCCCCTGCTCAGTCCCTAACAGCTGGCACACTCATGTTCAAGTGGGGACAATTTGAAGCTCAGAGAGGTAAAGGCCAAGCAGAAGAAATATTTGCACAAATGTATACAATTAGTATCTATTTCCATATAGCTCTTCCATTAAAAAAATACTTTCATCGAAACCTTTATTACACTTTAAGAAAATACTTAAAATGTCTTTACCAAGTCAAAGTAAACATCGTTACTACTTTTCGCACAGTGTTCATGATTAACTCCCTTGATGGTCTAAAATGTCAGTCTACATAAAACATCTTTCAGGGACGTTGGTGGGCAGAAATCCAGCAAGAGAGAATGGCTGCTGGTTGGAGCCATTGGTGAAGCTAGTTGGAGCTAGTTGGTGTGGAGTCAGCTCCCGCTCGTGGCAGCCCCTTGAACCACAGAACAAGGAGGTGCCAGCCCTGACTGTCTTCTCAATCACGGGCATGCTTCGGTACACTGTTGCAGCTATTGTATATTTTGATTTTGAGTGCCTTCCTACTGAGGGGCCTCCTCCTCTTGCGCCTTATTGGACAATAGTCTGTTATATCAATAAGGTTTTCAGTGGTTGGTTTTCAGAAATGCAATGTGGAAAGCAGAAGGAAAGCATGTCCAGTTCTGAATCATGCTCCCAGAAGTTGATGTATCCAGTTCATCCTGAAAGTGGCGCTGCCCCTCTGTCTCCTTCAGGGTCTTCCTCGCCCTCACTGGTTCTCGAGTTTGCCAAATGCAATGTCCTCCAGTAATGGACTCCCCCTGATGACGTGTCCAAAAGAAGCACGTCAGATCATGTTCTTTGATGATTCATAAGTGTTTCATTGGTTCATTTTTGGAAGTAAACCATTAGGCCTTCCTTCGTGATCTGAAGACACCACTGAAACCTGCCCACTAGGAGAAGCTGGCTGGGAGCACAGCTTCTAGTTCACAAGCCACTACGGTACAACAAACTGACAGACAGTGGTAGAGAGAAATAGTAGAGTCATTATTTCATAGCTGAATAATTATGTCCTATCCACTATCCCCCTCCCCTACCTCTCTCAAGAGAGGTAAGTTTTGGGAATTGCTTATTTCTCCTTTTTTCTCCGATCATTAGTCTAATTCCTATCGCCAAATTCCCTCATCAACTCTCTGAATCTGTCATTCGGCTATGCTTGATGTCACTTGTCACTAGCTGCCCTACAGCTGTAGTTCATTCAAGCTGCAGGTCTGTATGAGTCTAACATCCTGTTCAGACAAATGATTCCAAAATCTCCTAAGAAATAATCGCCTTGGCATGATGATGCTTCCGAAAAGTCTCCAGAAAGCCTACTCAGTCTAAAAACATAGATCATGTAGGAATGTCTTTCTGCTTCTAATAATATTTCAAAGATTTCTGCTTCAATAGATTCAAATGGATTCTAGCAGAGGAAAAATTAGGTCGAGGTATTGAGGAAAAAAAAAATCCAAAATCCTTCTTAGACCACTCCAAAGTTTCTCAGCATTTATATTATGAAAAGCCACATAGGAGGAAACATAATTCTGTAGGAATGTATAATAAAAATATTTACATTAATTTGACTGAAACGAATTATGAAATACAAAATTGTGAGAATACAATATAATCTCTAACCATACAATGTGGGGGGAAATTAGACAGTAAATGTGCATGTCCTTGGGTACAGAAGCAGTAATCATACATCACATATCCTTAGATCATGTATCATATATCCGTCATAGAAAACATCACACATAGGACTCCGAGAATACAGAATGTGAAACGAACTGAAAAGAGGCCCTACGTCTTTGCAGACCACCTCAATTTAACTTTTCCAGGTTTTACCTCTGAAATCATCTATTTCTTTACGTTCACTGCTGTGCATATTGTTCCTATTCTATTTATCACCACAGGAGGGTGCTGCAGCACAATAAGGTCACAATTCTCCAGCTTTCTGCAAGAGTAACAAAATGACCCTCCATACCAGATACAAGTATATATGTCAGCACTTTTGTATCTGGTAATGAGTCCATTTGTCATATATATATATATATTTCACATATGCATATGAGGGAGCGTCAAAAGGTTTGTGGAAAAATCCTGTTATCTTTTAATTTTTTCCATAACTATTTGAAATCCTCTCATACATGTACATATAATGCAATTATTGTTTGTAGCTCTTCACTTGCCTTTATAAGAAAATAATAAATCATTCGAATGGCCTTATTTAGAAGACAATCATCCAGGCACACATCCTAAGCATTAAGCTAATGGTTTTTTAAACTAATGATATTAATCACACGGGACTCATTGAAATGATGTATACATGCATTAAAGGCAACCTGTAATTTGTCTCCCATTCTACCAGTTCATCTGGCATAAACAAATGCCTCAGGTAAGGAGAGTACTTGGAGGCGCACCACTGAGGATTTAGTGATGATGAGCAAGCAGCTTAACGAAATGAACATTCCTTATTAACCTTTGTCCAAATCCACATCTGTAGCCATGCCTTGTTACAGCTCTTAAACACTCTTTAAAAGCTGCAGCCAAGTTCATGCTTCATTTGCCTCTGGAAGAATTCAGCCCAAGTCCTTTTAGAAAAGTGATTATCACTCACATTGCAGGCAATGAGGTAGACACTGCTGTGGGGTCCCAGAAGGCATCCATCAGATTTGAGGGATTGTCCTTGTGGAAAGGTCTATACCTGAATTGAGACAGGAATTCATTTCGCACAGCAAGTTATGGTGCCTTAAAGTCATCGTCAACTGCAACCACGAGGGAGAAAAGGTTGAACACTCCCAAGGAAATGCAGACATGTGCCAGTAATGGTCCTTAAGCTTCACTGACTTAATGTTCCACCCTATTAAGAGAGATGTTTGAGACCATTTGTGATGTCAAGTGCACTGAGAAGGAGATAGAAGAAAGAGCCATGCTATTGTGCTCTGGAAAACAGGAATTCTAAATTTAAACTTGGCCTCCAGGCCATCAGGAAGGAATACTTATCAAGGATGAAACATATTGTAACAACATATCATATTGATCTATATATTTTGCTGTTTTTAGCTGCCATTGAGTTGATTTTTAACCCGTATGTAACAGTGAAATTTGCCCAGCCCTGTAGTAGTCTAATTATGCGTAGCCAGTTTGATTCTGTCACTGCGACACTGGGCTCGTAGGATCCCCCTTGCTGGGCCCTCTTTTTTCAAATATGATGCCCTCCTCCAGCAAATCAGACAATGTTTTTTGGTGATACATCATATTTTCATGGGCTAATTTGTAGAAGTAGATCACCCGAATTTCCTTCCTACTCTCACTTAGTCTGGAAGCTCCACTGACACCCATCCATCATGAATGACTTTCCCGGTATTTGAAATAGCAGCGACATAATTAGAGCATCACAACAATGTAAGCCGTGGCAGTACAACAAGTGTGGCAGACAGATGGTGGGTAAATTTTATAGATGAAGTTATATGGTGCTGTGGGGCCCCATATAAAATTTTACTTTCACCTTCACTGGTTGGAGTGAATTCGTTCCTGTATTTCCTTACTCTACTTTGCAGTTAACGACGAAGACTGGCTTGATTCAGTTCAGCCAATCTTTGTTGGCCCCCTGTGGAGGAGAACTTTCCAACAACTGGAAGGTGAGACTTTGTAGGCATTGGGCACATGTGGCTATTTAAATTTCAGTTTAGACTAATAAAATTTAGGTGAGACTAAAAATCCAGTTTCTTAATTAGTAGCCATATTTCAAGTGCTCAATAGTCCCATACAGCTAGTGGTGACTTTACTGCACAAGGGATATAAGAAAATTTTCATCATTACAGACAGTTCTACTGAAAAAGGCTGCCGATTAAGCACAAAACAGGGAAGACATAAAATAGGAAATATTGGCACATCTACAAATGAAGCGTACAGTCAGCCAATAAATAAGCATATTTATAATAAATGCATGGCTCCATTGGGTCAGGATTTTATCTTGTCAATACCACCATCTAACAGTATTGAGTTCTCAACAAATAAGAAAAAGCTTCAGCAAGTTCATGGAAAAAAAAATCTATTATCTTTTCATTGCATTTTCCTGGAAATTTCCAAAGCTTCATCCTTTTTGTTACATGGAGCAATACAACATCCACAGAAAACAGCATTTCTTTACCAATAAACAACATTTATTAGCCTCTAACATGTTCCCCTTGATCTCCCCCTGACATAATGATATTTACATTAACTATGCAGCAAACTATTGACTCTGTTAGAATTAGATTATAGCATGTAGTCATTGAGTCTCTAAATTGTAGGTCATATATTTAGAAAGGGAATACTAATTGTGAAAGTAATTTTCTTTAAAGCACCAAGTTGCTTTTTAAAACAAGTTGTATGTACCCAGACCAACACTGTAATGGATGTACCCTCAACTGTATCCTCACACTAATAGAAATTTGTCTCTCCCCTGGGCCCACAGTTATCCTTGAGAGCCCATTCAAGCAGAGTCATTGTTCTCTTAGCCCTGGTACCACTGAATAATTAGATGTCCTCCCTGCCCCTTCCTCACTATACCTTTAGGACCATGCCTTCTCTCTCCTTGCACTCTGGAAAATCTCAGCTTTCAGTTCCATGCCATCACTCTGCACAACACACTATTCCTAAGTGTCTCTATTACCCGTTGACACCTCCCCCCACCCCAAGGTTGGTGCTTTTTGTATTTTCCTCATTGTTACTGTCTACAAAAATCCTTGTGTCCTAATCTTGAAAATGTGAACAGATAGATAGATGCAGTTCTGGATGATCATCCTAGAATGCCGATTGCTCATTTCCCTTCAATGTTCTCCTTTGCAGTGCACAGAAAGGACTTGATATGGCTCTTCCACCCAATGACTGGGGCGCAGAGAGAAAATATGAGGACTCCAGCCACAGAAATCCACCACTTGTCATCATTCTGTCACATTGTGGTGGCTTGGATTTGGCTGTGTCTCTGGAAGCTCTGTTACTAGTGCTTCCAAGGCCGGTTTCAGAGGAGTTTCCAGGCTAAGAACCGACAATGAAGAAGGACTTGGCTCCCCAGTTCAGAGGAAACTTTGAAGCATTGTCAGATACTGCAGGTCTAATGAACAGAAGCAGAACATTCATAAATCTAGTGCCAGAACATGGGCCCCTTGGGTTAAAGGGTGCTTGAAATGTGACTAAGGATCAACTAATTTTTCCGATGGAGTCTAACATGGTGACATGAGTAGGGTAGACGCTGTGGGAGTAGAGCCTTTGGAATCTTCATTGGCAAAAGGAGCATGACTCAAGTGATCACAGTTGAAATGGAATGCAAAAAGATTGATATCCTAGCATTCGTGAACTGAAATGGACGGCTATTGACCATTTTGAAGCAGATAATCATATGATTTCCTATGCTGTGAGTAACACCATCAAGAAGGATGGCCTAATATTCATTATCAAAATGGACTAAAGTGCAATGCTGTCTGTATATCTATTGGCCTTCAAGGAAATTCAACTAATACAACTACTATTTGAATCTATGCACCAACCACAAAAGGCTGTGAGGAAGAACTTGACGAACTCTACAAATGATTTCAGTCTGAAATTGATCGAATGTGTAATCAAGATGCACAGATAATTATTGGAGATCAAAGATGCAGGTACGATAGTTGTAAAATATTGACTTCGTGGTAGAAATCAAGAACATGACTCGTGGAGAAAAGAAAGAGCTTGTCAAAAGGAGAGAAAAGATCAGCGTGTGTCAGAAGAGGCTCTGAAACCTGCCCTTCATGATGGAGTTGCTAAAGCAGTTGGAAGAAAGGAGGAAGGCAAGGAGTCAGACAGAACACTTCAACAGGCAACTTGAGAAGACAGAGCTGAGTATGACAGTGAACTGTGTAAAGAACTAGAATCAGAAAACCCAAAGCAGAAACATGCTCAGTATATATTGTACTGAGAGAACTCCAGAGGAAAAAGGAAAGCCTCCAGTTGCAATCTTAAAAAATTCTATGGGCAAAATATTGAATGATGCAGGAAGCTGAAAAGGAAGATGGGAAGAATACATAGCCATTGTACCAGAAGGAACTAGTCAGTAATCCACCGTTTTAGGTGGTGGCATATAAACAAGAACCAATGGTGCTGGAAGAAGAAGTTCAAGCTGCACTGAGTGCAATAACCAAAAGTAAGGCTCCAGGAATGGATGGAATACCCACTGAAATGTTGCAACACGCTGATGAAGCACTGGAAGTACTCATTTGTTAGGCCAGGAAATCTGGGAGACAGCAGAGAAGTACAATGTCATGGGAGGGACAGCTTTGATGCACAAAGGGTAATGAAAGTTGGAACACAGAAGCTTGTCTGACCTCTGTCTCATAGAATTAAGCAGAGGCAGAGTTGGGTTCTCCTTTTCCCTTACAGAGTTGAAGGATGTCTGATATGGACTCCATCCCACTTCTTCACAACCCCACACGTTCTCTTACTACTAGCTGTAAACTTCATGATCTCAATTTAATGCACCAAACACACACTTGCATATACAGTTAATGCATTTTAAAATGCACACAAATAATCTCCTTTCTTTTCTTTTTTGAATTGTGATTTGGGTGAAAGTTGAAATTACTACACATTTTTGTTTTGTGATGTTGACTGCAATTCCCACAACAGCACTTGTCCTACTTTTTATCATTTCATTGTGTCCTTCTTTCCTATCCTTTCCTGCCTCATGAGTTTTCTCCCTGGGAAAAAGACTACACTTTTGAATTTGTACTCACCTATCAGATGGCTGAAAGTTGGACCATGAGGTGGAGTCCAGTTCCAGGCCTGATGGATGTGTCAGAGGTGCCTTTGGGGTTTCACCAGTCTCTATAAGACTAGCAAATTTGGTCTTTAAAATTATTCTTTCTTCCCCCCACCCCCAATTTTCTCCCATACTAACCAGGGCCTTCAAGAGTGATCCATTTCAGAGGAGTCAGCAGTGGTAACCAGGCATTATCTAATTCTTCTGGTTTCAAGCTGATGAAAGCTGGGGTTCACGAGGTCTATTAGCTTTTGGGACTGATTGTTTCCTTACATCTTTGATTTCTTCCACCTTCTCTGCTCCAGACAGACACTAATAGCTTTACCTTTGATGGCTCCAATCAAACTTTTAATACCCCACTCACTATTCTCTGTGAACTGTGCTGTGGCAATTAACCTTAGCATCCCGAAAGAATATAACCCTGAACCCCCAGGCCCAGTGACTCGATCTCTCAAAGTGTCTGGCTGTTGCTATGAAGTCTTCATAATTTGCCCCCCTGTGTCTTCTACTCAATTCAGAGATATATTTGTAGCTCATGAAAAACATATCTAGAAATATCATGTCACACCTAAATATATCTTCACCTGTGGTTTCCCTCTACCTTCTTATTACCATTCAGATAGACTATGTATCCACTTATAGAATTTTGCCATTATTGTTATTACATAATTGTATTTTTAATATTTAGCTTTGTTGCCTTTAACTTTTGTGCTGCTCCAGGCTTCTTCATATGCCCGGATCTTTTTGTTCTAACTTACTCTTTATGGTATATTGCCTTTCCCTAAACCCAAGTTAATATGTGTAATCTTCTAGTGACTTACCTTTGCTGAGCCTCTGACCTCAGCTTTCAAATAATGATTCTTTCAGTGCATAAACCTGCTCTTGAGTTTTCACAGTGGCAGCCGCCTACAATATTTGTCTTTTTGTGGCTGTCCACTTTCACTCAGCATAATGTCTTTTAAGTTCATCCACAATGTGAGGTGTTCTGCAGGCTCATTCTTCTTTAATGCTATGTAGTATTTGATCATGTATATGTGCTGCATTTTATTTAGCTAATCGTTCACTGATGGGAACTTAAGCTGCTTCTCTCTTTTGCTATTATAAATAATGCTACAATGATTATAGGTGGACATATGATGGGTATTTGTGTTATGGCTCTGACTTCTCCAGGATATATCCATATTAGTGGAATTGTAAGCTCATATGGTTCTATTTGCAGATTTGAAAGGAAGTGGTATACCATTTCAGAGTGGTTGCACTATTTTACAGCCACCAACAGTATACAAGAGGGGACCCCCCACCACAAACCCAGAATTTTTTCTCAAAGTTTTGTATTTGCATTTTTTATTTATAAAACAATCCCACCGTCTTCAAGTATTCGCCATTACACTTAATACCTTTGTTAAATATGTGATTCCATTCTTGGAAACAATGTTCAAATTCATTTGTTTGGATCACTGACATGACCTCCCTCATTTGTTTCTTCTCCTCTCCTAGATCGTCAAATTGCTGTCCTTTCATGTTCCTCTTCATTTGTGGAAGCAAAAAGTAGTCACATGGAGTAGGGGAGGTAAGGAGAGAAAGGCAGAAACTGGCATGCTAAGGGTGCTGCTAGAGCAGGCGCATTGTCATGATGGCAAAACCAGTCTCCAAAACCGTCTGCCACAAATCAGGCTTTTGTCACACTCTGTTGCACAATCTTTTTAGAACTTCCAAAGAGAACGCTTCGTTAATAGTCTGACCTGGTGGAACCAATTCTAAATGCACTATCCCCAACACACGAAAAAAAACCCCAACAAAAACTAATGAGCATTGTCTTGATCTTTGATTTCACTTGAGGAGCTTCTTTAGGACGAGGCGAAGATGGCATCTTCCACTGACTTGATGGATGTTTGGTTTCAGGGTCCTAAGAATAGCACCGTGTCTTGTCACCAGGGAAAAAGTCAGGTTCACTACAGAGTTGTTCTCTCAAAGCATGTTCTTTCAAAACATGTTTCCCCTTGATGTTCTTTTGGCTTGGTCAGAAGCTGAGGTACAGATATCACAATGAAATTTCTCATTCTCAAATTTTCCATTAAAATTCACTGAACCGAACTCCAAGATAGTCCAGCTAACTTTCCCATCTCTTCAGTGGTCTGTTGTAGGTCTTTGAGCACAACTGCATGAATTTTGTTGACACTTTTGTCTGCTTGGGAAGTTGACGGACATCCAGAGTGAGGTTTGTCATCAATCGACATTTCACCTTTTTTGAAATGAAAAACCACTGGTACATATGAGTTTTTCCCCATAGTGCTGTCCTTGTAAGATGTGTTCAACAACACAACAGTTTTTGCAGCATTTTTCTGAAACAGGAAACAAAATTTCACAGCTGCACACTGTTCTCTTAAATCAGCCATCACAGAAAACAAGATTCAAACGAAACTGCTTTTATCTAAAAAAAAAAAAAATTCACTCTGACTAAAGACAGCCTTCCCAGGAGATGCCACTGGTTGCACTAACTCAGAGTAAATTGCTTCATGCTTGCCTAGCAGGGTGAAAGCTCCACCCAGCAGAACTTTGTTACCGGTCTTGGGGGTTGGGGTGGGTACCCTCTTGTATGATTCTATCATTTGCTGCATTAAATTTGCTTTTGTTTTTCACTTTGCTGAGGAGAGATGATATTGCATTGTTTCCCTCTTGGCTAGTGAGCACAAACATTTTGTCACATGTTTATTAGCTGTATGAATGTCTTTTTGGTGAAATGTCTGCTCATGTCCTCTGTCCATTTCTTTACTAGATTTTTGTGGTTGTGTTGATGAGTCCCAGCCAGGAGGTTAGGTTATTTATTTATTTATTTAAAAAAAAAAAACTCTTGGTGAAGTCATTTAATGTTCATAAATATTTGATTTTAGGAGTTCCCAGTCATCTAGCTTGTCTTATACCCACTGTTAATTAGCTGATTCTGACTCAGTGACCCTACAGGACAGAGAAGAAGTACCTAAATGTCCACCTCGAAGTGACATGACAGGTGCGTTCTGCTCAATAGGGATCTGCATTTGGAAGAACAGATCCAGGAAGGTTCTCCCTGGCATCAGCCCACATGCTTAGAGTAGACAAAGCGCGATAGAATGGGAGATGGAACTGTGTAGGGTAACAACGCATAGGTTGAGGTTCAAGATGGGAGATGTGCTCTCATAGACTCTTCATACCAACAGTGTCCGGAGTACTATGTCATTGGGTGTCACTGGGAAAACTGATGATGCTATCAATGCAATCATCTTATACCCCAGGGAGACAATGGACAAAGTTACACATTTTTGTTTCTTTGGGGTTTTGTTTTCCTGCCTTTATCTTGTTTTGTTTCCTCGCATGTGATTTTCCTGTTGGTTTGTTTGTTGGTAGGGTATTTGCTGTTATTGGTGCAGTTGTTCTTATGGGTTTTGATTTTGTCACATTATGGCTGCCCAAATAAATCTGAGTTGTGCCTATCCCATAAACATGCAGATGTATTTTGGGCTCCTACTTAACTCTTGCCCAATCCAATGGTTAGTTCTGATACCATGGTCCTGCTTGATAGTCACCTTCATGGAATGATCACTGGAGATATGGGAGCTATAGCAAAGTGTGGTGAAGAAAGCAGATGTTACCTGACTGTGAATCAGAATAGGCTATGGGGTCTTAAAAGTTTACATTCAGACAAGCAGCCATCTAAGTTAGAAGTCAACTAGGCCAACATGGAAGAAGCACATTAGCGGTGTGATCCAAATATGACAGTTACAAGATTCAAATATGAAGAAGGGGAAAGTATCAAAACTAAAATTAGGAGCACCCAATTGGTAGAAAGCTATGGAGGACAGTGGGACCCCAAAATCCATCTGCAGAGTAATTGGTTGGATTAAGCTACTGGCAGACCCCACTAGCCATAGCCAAAGGTCTTGCACAGACTTAGTATAAGACAGAGGTCATTGTAATTCTCATTATAGTGGTTAGTCGATCTATCATCCCAACTTAAATTTGTTATAGGTGTGAGGATCCATGACAAAAAATTTCTTCCCTGGCATTTCAAATTTTGAAGGTAGCCTTTTCTTTCTTACTCATAATTTGTATTTTTATCATCATTATTATTTTATCCTTGACACTTTATCTCGATTTTGTTTTATATTATTTCTATTGAGTTTCCCAGCTTGTGGAGCACAGAAGGCATGGATGCATAGGCACATTACCTGATGCAACGGTTTATAGGTTAACTAAGGGTGAGAGATGGAAGATAGGAAGGTAGGGGAATTTCAAGAGAAAACAGTGAAAGCAGGAAGGAGCAGGGAGCACTAGATTGGATTGTGATTACACAATTCATTTTAAAGGCAATTAACTCTGGGCCTGGGGGAAAGGAGGATATTTTAAAATTGATTGTGGTAATAAGTGCACAATTCTTCTTGATGTGGTGAATCATTTAACTATTGAATTTTATGATATGTGGATTAGAAGTCAATAGAAATGTAAAAAACAAAACAAAAAAACCTCCAACTTCTAGTTATTTTTTTGAAGGCTGAAAATGGGCTTTATTTTTATTACTATTTTTAATCATTTTATTGGGAGCTCATACAACTCTTATCACAATCCACCCATACATCCACTGTATGTCAAGCACATTTGTACATCTGTTGCCCTCCTCATTCTCAAAACATTTGCTTTTTATTCAAGCCCTTGGCATCGACTTCTCATTTTTTCCCCTTCACTCCTGCCCCTCCTTCATAGACCCTTCATAATCTAGAAATTATTATTTTGTCATATCATATTTGTTCTACTGTTTCCCCTCACCCACTTCTCCATTATCAGTATCCAAGGGAAGAGGCTATATGTAGATCCTTATAATCGGTTCTCTTTTTCTACCCACCTTCTCTCCACCCTCCCAGTATCGCCATGCTCGCCACTGCTCCTGAAGGGATCATCTGTCCTGTATCTCCTATGTTTCCCATTCCTATCTGTACCAGTGTACATCCTCTGGTCTAGCCAGATTTTTAAGGCAGAATTGGCATCATGAGAGTGGAGAGGAGGAAGCATTGAAGAACTGGAGGCAAGTTGTATACTTCATCATTGTTATACTGCACCCTAATTGGTTGTCTCCTCCCTATGATCCCTCTATAAGGGGATTTCCATTACCTACAGATGGACTTTGGGTCCCCAACCTGTACTCCTCATCATCTACAATATAATTTTAAACTCTTTGATGTCTGATCCCTGATCCTTTTGATGCCTCGTGGTCACACATGATGGTGTGCTTCTTCCTCGTGGGTTTTGTTTCCTCTAAACTGGATGGCTGCTTGTTCACCTCCAAGCCTTTAAGACCCCAGATGCTATATCTTTTGATAGCCAGGCACCATCAGCTTTCTTCACCACATTTGCGTATGCACACATTTGTCTTCAGCAATCGTGTTGGGGAGGTGAGCATCATGGAATGCCAATTTAATAGAACAAAGTATTCTTGAATTGAGGAAGTACTTGAGTGGAGACCCAATGTCTATCTGCTGCCTTAATACTGAACCTATAAATATATACAGTAGCTCTAGTTTCCCATCATCATATATAAATATTATTACCTCTGTACATGCCTGTACTTGGACTTCTATAAATGCCCTTTGCCTCCTATTTCGTTCCTCTCTTTCCTTTTACTTCCCTCTTGTCCCACTCTCAGGCTCAGTCTTCATTTGGGTTTCAGTAATTTCTCTCACTTACCCTCCCTTTGATCAATCCCTACCAGGCCTCTCTCACCCTTCTTGATACTGATTTTGGATCACTTCAACTTCTAGCTTTACTGATTCTTTATATTTCTTTTGTTCATGTTTCACGTAATCTTGCTTGAATCCTTTCTATTTCCTTCTTCATGGTGCTGTAGACTTCTTTAAATCTACTCTTCTAACTACTGATGTTGAGTTAAAGGGTTGATTTTCTTTCTTTTATAAAAATATGTATGTTTATTACTATAAATTGTCCTGTGAGCACTGGTTTTGCTGAACCTCAAAGACTGTTATGTTGCATTTTCAGTCTCATTTAATTGAAGGAATTCCCCCCCCCCCATTTTTCTTTATTACCCATCTATTTTTAAGTTGAGTGCTATTCAGTTTCTTGTATGTGATTCCCCTCAGTAATCATCTTGTATTGATGACTATTTTTAAAGCATTGGGATCTGAGACTATGTTTTGCATTATCTCCAAATTTTTCATTTATGGAGACATGCTTTGTGTGCTATCATCATCAGGTCTCTTCTGGTGAATGTACCGCTCAGGAATAGACACTGTGCTCTTGGAGGGTGGAGGATTCTGTGCAGATCTAGTTGTCTCATTGTGTTGTTTAGGTCTTCTGTATCTGGTTTTCTTTCTAGTGGTTTTGTCTTTATTTATTTATTTATTTATTTATTTATTTATTTGCTGTTTTGTCTTTCAATGAAATGGGGTATATGAATTGCTGACTATATTGGGCAATGATCTATTTCTCATTTCAATTTTGTTAAAGTGATTTATATATAAAGTTTGATTATATGTCTTGTGATTTTTTTTGGAGTCTACCCTATTTGGGACTCATCGAAAGCATATCTTTCATTTTGTATGAATGAATGGACATTTTCTTCCAAAAAATCATGGCAATGTTCTTGGTGGGTTAAATTTTTTTATATATATATTTATCTGGTCCTGTTCTGAAAAGCCAATCATGTATGTTCCTTCACTGGGAGTGTTAATATTTATGATTGTTATTCCCTATTGTTGGGAATGACCCTTTAATTATTACATAATGTTCTCCGTTTTCTCTTTTGCTGTTTTTTGCCTCAAGTTCTATTGTATCAGAAATTCACATTGTGACTCATACTCTTTTTGTGGTTGCTGTTTGCTTGATATGTTTTTCCACTGTTTCGTTTTTAGCTATTTTTATCTTTATGTCTAAGATAGCCTACTGGTGGGTCCTGCATTTTATCCAGCCTTCTACTTATGTCTCTTGATGAGTTTATTTCATCAATTTACATCAGTATTATTAGCAATAGGTATGTATTTATTGCTGTCATTTGTGTGTGTTGGTGATTTCTTTGTTACATAGATATTTTGTGTGTGTTAGTTTTGCTTTTGGATTTTCTTATATTTTCTTTTTTGATGCTTGTTTAATGTTTACCAAGACTTAATGAATTTCTTCTAATTTATATGGTAAGATAGCTTATTAGTTTTTAGGTTATATAATTTGTTTTTATCTTCCAAAGTTCAAAACAATCCAACCTATATTGCTTTTTCCTTGACTTCCTCTTCATTTGTTCTCTTTCTAATATTACTACTTCTAGTCGTCACTTACAAATTTATATTCTGGTACCCTATTTTTGGGCTTATAGGTCATTTTTGTTATATGTTAATCTTAGGTTCTTGTCTGTCCTACTTGAATCACTGTATGAACAAGTTCCTTTAGTATTTCTTGTAAAGTTGTTTTTCCAAATTCCCATAATTTCTACTTATCCAGAAATACATTGATTCTTTTTTTAAAAATTGTTTTATTGGGGGCTCATACAACTCTTATCACAATCTGTACATACATTCATTGCATGCAAAGCACACTTGTACATTTGTTGCCATCATCCTTTCCAAAACACTTTCATTCTACTTAAACCCTTGGTATCAGCTCCTCATTTTTTCACTCCCTCCCTACTACCCCCTCCCTCATGGGCCCTAGATAATTTATAAATTATTATTATTTTGTCCTACTGTACACTATCTGATGTCTCGCTTTGCCCACTTCTGTTGCTGATGATGGGTCTGTTATTAATGATGGACTTGTTGATGATGGTTCTTTCTTTATGGCTGGGGTGAAAAGTGAGGTGGGTATGGCAGTGGCGTTTCACTGACTCTCATTTGCTGAAGAAGAGAAAAGAAAAAACATTAGTGGGGGGAGTAGGGTGAGGTAGGGAAGAGAGCTAAGAAGAAAGGGGGGGGGAGGGCAGAGAGAACAGTGTATCATTAAAAAGTACCGGTGCAAATGCTACTCTGTTGGGGAGGTGGTGCTCGTGCTAAGGTGGAGGACTCAGAGTGAGTGCTACTGAACATGGAGGTTATGTGGGAAGAGGCACCAGTTCAGCAGGATTGCTTTAAAAGGGTGTGAAAAGAGGAACAAAAAGAAAAATATATAGGTGGGTGTTGGAGATGTAAGTAGCGATCTTATTTCCCATAATTAATATGGCTGTTGGCACAGTTCAGTGCAAAAAGAGCTGGTGATTTTATCTCTGCTCTGAATGGAGTGCTGTTTGCAATAATTAAAAATGACGGTACTGGTTGGCAGTAACTGCTCCTTGTTTACAGTGTCTTACCTTCATGGCTATGTGATCTACGTCCTTATTCTTTCCTCTAAAGCTCGGCTCCAGGATTGTCCTCCATATCTGCTTTACTTGGTCCTTTGAGTCTTGGTTGTACAGAGTCTGGGTAGCGTATCTGCCTAGACTGCCATCCTGGATCTCCCTCCAAGCTTCTATTTCTCCAACTCAGTCTCTCTGGTACTATCGTTTCATCCCTCTTTGGCCTACACTGGAACGCCCAATCATATGCTATTAGTACCGTGACACTATATATAAGTCCTTGAACTATTCTCTTTATTGACATTCAAGTTAAAATCAAGATCAATATGCCTTCACTGTCCTTCCCCTTCTCCTGCTTTGCTTTGTTTGCGTGTTCTGCAGTGCTCTTGAAATCAGCTCTCAACTCCTGTACCTGTGCAACTGAATATGGCTGAAGTAAACCAAATCTTAAATGGAAAACTATATCACATGCAAACTCCCAGATGCTCCCAATTATTCTGCTTCTAATGACGCCATTCATTCATCCTGCTTCCCAAAGGGCTAGTTCACATTTTCTTATCTCTCTAAAATACTAACATCTTCTCCCTTATCTCCATTCTCAGCTTATGAATTTTCTTCTTACTTTACTGAGGAAACGAAAGTAAACTTCCACCATCCAATTTTCAGTTGTCAGAATATATAGGAAAGCCCCTGGAAAACCAGTATCTGGGTAAGTGAGAAATCCAGGGCAGATTGCTGAATAAAGCAAGTTAGACAGACTTACTTGTGCTTGCTTACCGAGAAAACAGGTTGGAGGCAACATGCGACTTCCTCTAGCTCCCAAGGTTGATTACCACAAGGCAGAGGTCAGTCTTGGCCCCACCCTCCAGACCCTTCTTACCAATTCTGATGCCAACTACCAACTGTAACTCTCACAGTACTCTCTAATGTAAATATAATGTTTCCTGAATTTGCATGTCATATGTGTATGGAGGCCATACTAAACTGTTTCATTCCAATTTTAGTATATGTGCTGCTAAAGTGAGAACAGCACCCTACTTTTTTTCCCCTTAAATATGGTTTGATACTCTTCTCCATTTCTGTACATCACAACACCAAGATTTCGCTGCTTAGGATCTCTGCAGAGGCTATAGTGAATGCAAAGGCTATGGTTCCACCCCTCTTATTTATGTGTTTGTATGTGTAAGTGTAATACATATTAGTATATATTGATACACACATCAATATATAATGCAATATATATCATGGAAGAGAACACATTGATTATAGAAATACAAAACTTTGGCATCATATCCAAACTTAAATAGTAAAAATAAAAACTACAAAAGGAGCTGCATATGCTAAATGTATCATGTGAAACGAGCATATTCAAAACTGTAAATTTACATCCAATTTCTCTGGTGTTGTCATATCACATTAGACCCATTTACAATACAGCATTCTACTTTTGAGCTGCAATAGCAACACAGAATTTACAGAAGGCACTCAACATTATTTTTTACAGAAAGTTATATCAGGCAAAAAAATGCCCAGAATACAGTTAGTAAAGACAATTTCTTATTGCTGTGTTCATAGTGTGGCAGTCATGTGCTTATGTAAATTTCATGATTGAGATGTAGGGGTGGAATCTAGTCTGTTAATCTGGACATAGCCATTGAGTAGCCAATGAGGCCTCCGTGTGGGCATGGCTTTCTCCTGAGAATTCTGAGAAATCTCACGATATTTCCCTCTTGGAGATGAGAAGCAATATCCCCAGTTTTTGGGAGTTAGTCTCCAAGATGATAAACTACAGACAAGACAAGATGTAGCATCTGAGGAGCTGGAGGAGAAGCCGTATGACCTTACCCTGATAGAACCAGACCTCTGAGAAGCTGGAGAAGCCACGTGGAGACACCTGCCAGCACTGTATTGCTTCTACCATGACTGGATGCTGTTGATGGACCCTGAGCCCTAGAAGCGAGGAGCCATGGGAGATTCCTGCCAGCGCTGGGACTCTGCACCCACTGGCCTTGTGACTTTGTGAGTCAGAAGGAGATTTTATAGACTGGTATCAAGCATATGGGCTAATATCGGACTTATGACTTTGAACTGGACTGGGTTGGGATGCTTTCTCAATGTCCCCTTCCTCTTGTATATAAACCTTTTCCTTATATCCTTATGCGTGTCTATGATTTTGTTTATCTAGTCTACCTGGACTAACACACATAGGTAGGACTCTCTCTGACACTCAGTCTGTCAGCTATTTCCTACCATGCCCAGGCAGCACTACATAGTTCTTTTAATGCCAATAAATTACCAAAGGGCATGCAACTCCATTTTAAGACTCAACACAAGGGCACTTAGCTCCAACTCTATTGATTAGCAAAACCCAACTCTCCCAATTACATTCTCAGAAACAATCCACTCCATATGCCAGCATCCTACCTAAAAGCATTCACCTATTCTTGTAATGTGGGCTGGGAAATCTGATTTATCACATGCTTTCGCTCCTCATTCTGTTATTTCTGCTCATTGCAAAAATTTCTCCTAGATCAAGGAGGTTTAAAATATAAGGATGTCAGGGTCCAAAGTATATGTTCCACTTCTGGCTCATATTTCTTCCTGAAAGTAAGCATCTTCCAAGCCCCAAATGCATTTGAGATGACTCACTTTATACTCTATTTCCACCAACTTTCCTTGCCATAACTCCATGAAATTATTAATCCACTTTTTCTATGGATTAACCCAGGGGTTGGCAAACTCTTGAGACCAAAGAGCCAGTCTTGTTCCTCTTAACAACTTTAAAATCCCTCAAGAGCCTTAAATATGTTTTCCCAAACAAATGAAATCACTGTGATCTGAAATAATAACTTTCACACGTTTTCAATGTGACTTCACACTGAAATAACTGTGGTTTGCCAACTACTGGACGAACCTCTCATGGATTTCGTGTGACAATATGCAAACATAAAAAGTAAACAAACACAAACAAAACTAAGCAAAAAACCACCACCAATAAAATAAAACAGAGAAACTTCATTTGTAAAGATAACAGAAAAGAAAAACTAAATTTTAAATGGATCAAAATGTCCAATAAATGATAAGGTGTTAAATTTTAACCTAGTGACACTGCATTAATTTACTTTCCAATACATTCTATCTAATAGCAAGGAACACACATCCCTGGTGTGGTAGTGGCATAATCTCATGTCAATTTGAGCGTATTATGAGTAAAGGGGTAGAGTCTAGCCTGTCATTCAGATCACAGTCAATGTGCCTTTGTGTGGTGTGACCTTCTCATGGGGATTCTGGGAACTTCCTCTTTTCCCTTTGGAAGGGAACCAGA
This sequence comes from Nesogale talazaci, assembly GCA_004026705.1. NCBI lineage: Eukaryota > Metazoa > Chordata > Mammalia > Afrosoricida > Tenrecidae > Nesogale > Nesogale talazaci. The sequence continues at coordinate 115,544 of PVJH01001089.1, forward strand.
CTCTCTCTATCTTGGTCTTCCTGTTGATAAGCTACATGGAACCACACTGATAGCAGCCAGATTCCTGGATATGCACTCACTGCCATTGGACTCAAAGGACATTCCACCCATCATTCTGTGATCTTCCTGTATTTGGCATCATCGCATGTGCTGCGTGAGTCTGAAGAGGAATGCATGGCCTAATATTGGACTTATGGACTTGATCTGGACTGGGCTAGGATGGTTTATTGATACACAATTATTGCTTGATATAAGTCATTTCTTACATATATATGAGTATCTCGGCATTTGATTCTCTAGTCCACCTGGACTAATACACCTGACAAATGGTCAAAGAGGATTGGGCTGAGGCTTAATCAAGTGGGAACCTTGGAAATGTATGTTGGGCTTGTCATTAACAGTCTTCTGCAAACTGGGTGCTCAGAGTTTAAGCTCTAATGCCATACTTTCTTCTTAGTCTTAGATTCTATTACTTATAACCCTTGGCTCGCATAGGCTGGAGTGTTTCTTCCACGTGAACTTAGCTGTCACCTCAGTTAGATGGCTGCTTCTTCTAATCCAAGCTTTTAAGACCCCAGATGCTGTTCTTTCTGATAGTTGGACACCACCAGATTTCTTCACCTCACTTTCCAAGACCATCCATAGCTTCTGTGATTTCTTCATGAGGGAAAGTATGAAGTAGGGTCACATCTTGAGAACTAATTGTTCTATAATTAAATGTAAGCACAAAATCCATTCACATGTCTATGGTTTCTATGTAGCCCTGATACACTTTAGAGACATTATCTTTTTATTGAAGACTATTCTAAATCACTCCCTTGGTAATTCTACTGATTGTTATTTTTGTTAGGCACCATCAAGTTGATGTTAACTCAGAGCAACCCTGTGTACCACAGAATGAACTATTGCTTGGTCCTGTACCTGCTCACAATTGTCCTTATATATGAGCTCATTGTTGCATGCCCTGTGTCAGTCCACTTTGTCAAGTCTCTTCCTCTTTTTCCCTGCGCCTCCCCTTTATCAAGCTTCGGGTCCTTTCCCAGGGACTAGTCTCTCCTGAGAACTTGTCCAAAGTAAGTGAGATGAACTGTTACCATTCGCTACCACATTCTCACTGTACTTCTTCCAAGACAGATTTATGTGTTCTTTTGGGGGGAAAACATGATGCGTTCAATATTTTTTACCAAAACCGTAATTCAAATGCATCAATTCTTCTTCAGTCTTTCACTTGCAAATAAGGTGATTGAAAATACCCTTGGTTGGGTCAGGCATGCCTTAGTTCTCAAAGTAAGATCCTTGATTTCCAACACCTTTAGGAAGTTTTGTGTAGCAGATTTACCAAGTTGGCATATCATTCGATGTCCTGACTGCTTTTTCCAGGAGCATTGATCGTGGATCCAAGCAAGATGAAATTCTATTCATTTCTGGCGCTATGAAATTTCAAATCTTGTATAGAAAGTGAAACTGTACATGCATGGAACAGCTTTTTAGACAAAAAAATCATAGACTATTGATCTGTGCAGATAAAAAGCTCAAGTGATGGGGCACTACTTGCACAAACAATAAGGTCAGAAAATAGGATAAAACTTTCAATAACACTTGTTTTTGTTAAAACCATGCCTGCTAGACTAAGACATTTCATACACAAGCAAAGAGAATAAGCATAACACATCTATGGTGGCTCTGAGCTTTCATTCACTGGGCAGCCTCAAAGGAAGATATCTGAACCAAAGACGTTTGAGCTCCAAAATCCATTAAAAAACAGTACTCTGGTGATAAGGGTGTTTATATCTTACTGGTGAAAAAATGGAAAAGGCCATCAGAAATCAGTTGACTACTCAGTTTCTTAATACAAATGGCCATTTTTATTATCTGATGCTAAGTATTCTTCCCCAGGTATCAAACTGTGTTAGTCTGGATAGACTAGAGAAACAAATTCATAAACCCATATGGGTATATAAGAGAGAGTTTTATATAAAGGGTACCTATACATTAAGAAAACATCCCAACCCAGTTGTAAGTCTGATATTAGCCCCTTTGTCCAATACCAATCTATAAAATCCTCTTCAGATTCACGAAACACATGCAATGATGCCAAAGGCAGAATGATCATAAGACAGAGGAGAGAAAGTCTTTGGGTCCAGTGGCTTTGTAAGCATCTCAGCACTGGCACTCTCCACGTGACTTCTCTAGGTCCAGGTTTCTGGCCGCATCAGGGTAGGTCCATGTGGCTTGCCTTCAGGGATGTCTCGCAGGGAGCCAGCCTTGTCCATTGAGTCTCTTGGGGAAGCAAGTGTTGTCAATAGAAAGTCTCTAAGGAAGTGAGCAGAGAGAGACAGTGTCTCCTGCTTTCAAGAAGGAGGTACTGGATTTCCCAGAATTCTCAGGAGAAGGCCATGCCCACACAGAGGTCTCATGGGCTAGCTCCAGAATGAGAGGCTAGAGTCCACTCCTACACTCTTCATCCTCCAGACACCAGATTAGGTGATTACCACATGAAGTCTGCTGGAAACTCAGAAGTTTCCTATCATTGTGATTGAATTTCCAGGAGTTGGGACAACTCAGCCTTAAATTCCATAGGGTATTTCCATTCCTCAAATCTGCTACAGGTGAGTTTATGGCAAAGTCTAGTTCACTTAGTGAACTAGAAATTGGAAAACATCAACATTTCTCCACTTACCAGATGTTACCTATTTTGTGAGGATTTGTCTTCTTTACATCGAATTGTAAGGTTTTAAGTGTTTCGATTCTTCAAGCAAGATTGTGTCCTCTGTGTATTGCAGGTTGTTACTAAACCTTCCCGCCATCCTGAGGCCACATTCTTCTTCATCTAACCCAACTTCTGTGATGATTTGCTCAGCACACAGACTGAATAAGTATGTGAAAGGATACAATCGTGATGCACACCTTTCCCGTTTTCAACTCTGTGGTATTCTTCTGTTCTGCTTGTATAACTGCCTTTGATCAATGTACGCCTGCACACTATGGAGTTACAAAAAGCATTTTGGTCTCCTTTTGTTCAAATGTAAAGTTCAAGAGAGGAATTTATGTCTCTTTCGTTCTTCTAATCTACCTCAGTGTGTGGAATTGTGCTTGGCACAGAGGTGATCACTATTTACTGAATTGAACCGAGCATAAAAATCTACAAAATGGGGCTGAGCCCCAGTGGCGTAAGTGGTTGAGTACGGGACTGCGGCCCGTGGGCTTGGCGGTTCAAATCCAGTGGCGGCTCTCAGGAGCAGTGCTGGGTAGCTCCCATGACCACCAGAGGGCAGTGATGCCCCCCCTAAATACAAAATGGACCACAATGATATTAACCAACTTTATAGATGTAATCGGCATAGGGAAATTTGGAAGAGACATGCTATTAGGGGGTATGTTCAAAAGAAACTCTCTTTATTTAAACTTGCATTTCTCTAAGTAAAGTATAAATATGCAGTAGATGTAGTATTAAAAACACTCACCAAAACAAAACAACAAAAAAAAAACAAGCAAAACAAACACTCACCATTGCAAATGCTGGGTGATCTGTAAAAATTTATTATAGTATTATGTGCACATTCTTGTCCTGTGTGAATCTCCCAAGACTGAAAGACATGATTTAAAATTTGAGCTTTCTATTATAGATTTCTTGCTCCTCCATAAAGAATCAATGCAAACTTCTTAGAATTCCTTTAATAATTTCCTTACTTGACAGGCAATTTGGCAACTGCCTAATCCATCTCTTAGCATTGGAGACGCGAACTAGCAGAGTTACACATATAGAATATGATTGTCTTTGTTAAGACGAGCTCTTCAACTCTGATAACAGGGCCCATGCAGGTTGCAAGAGCACCGGCTCACTCACTGATATTACCACTAGGATCCACCAGGTGGTGTGCGTGCATGGGCATCATCACCATTACTGAACAATGCCCCAAAACATGGGTCTCAAAAAAAGGATTTGTTAAGGAAGTTAAAACAAACACTCTCTCACCGTATTGTGACTTTAGCTTCTTGTGCTTATGAACGCAAAGCCAAAGAAAGACGCTGTTCCTGTATTATTTCCTTTCCGAGCAATATCCTGATTTCACAAAAGCCCATAATCTCCAGAAAAAAAAAATTGAAATGTACTTCCGTTGGAAAAGAAAACTCAGTTTTCATTCTCATTTCCTTTTCAAACACTTCACTAGAAAAATTAAGCTTACATTGCCAAGAATTAATAAATTAGAGAGGAAATGAAAATCTGCTATTTTCATAATAAGGGCCCTCAACTTAATCAAAGTAATCTGAAATTCCAAATAATCCTCATCCCCCAATGAAGAGGCTTCATATTGATTTACTGAATTTAGCCATGTGTTGTGGGATCTAATTAAGCAAATGATAACTATTTAGCAATTTTTAGGTTGTGCCTGGAGCTACTGGGTAAAATTTCCAATAAAATTATTTGATTGCCACCCAGTACACTAATAGTCAGTATGCAATATGTTCATAGAAGGCTGTTAAAATTTTTGAGTACCTTATACATATTTTAATTGAAAAATTAATATAGCTAATTGTAAACAAGGTTGATAATTTCTGTTGTCTGCTTATTGCTTTTTAAGTTTTTTCTGACTCATAGAAATCCCAACAGAAAGAAACACTGCAAGACCTGTGCCATCCTTGTAACAGTTAAGTCTATTGTTGAAGATGTTACTTCAATCCATATGCTTGAAGGTCTCTTTGTTTTACTGCCTCCCGACTTTACCAACCATGTTGTCCTTCTCCAGGAACATCCTGATAACATGCCCAAAGTACTTGAGACAAAACCTAACCATCCCTTCTTCTAAGGAATAATTTGACTGTTCTTCCATAATAGATTTCTTTATTCTTTAGGCACTTCATGGTATATTTAATATTCTTCAACAGCACCATCATTCAAATGTCGAAAAAAATTCAATTTTCCTCACTTAATGCTTATTTTTCACATAAACATGAATTGAAAAAATACCATGGTTTGGTTCAGGCACACCTTAGTAGTGATGGTGATACCTGTGCTTTTAGACACTTTAAAGGGATCTTCTGCAGAAAATTTGTCCAGTGCAATACGTCATTTGATATTGTGGCTTCGGCTTTTAGGGGCATTAATTGTGGATACAAGTAAAATGAAATTATTGAAACTTCGATTTTTTCCCTCTGTTTATCATGTACTGCTTATTGATCCTCATGTGAGGATTTCTATCTTCTTCCTATTTAACCTAGAGTTGTTGATCATCAGTAAGTGTTTCAAGTCCTCTTTTCTTCGATTTTGGCAAAGAAGGTCATGCTATTTGCATCTTGCAGGTCGTTAGTAAGTTTCTCCCAGTACTGATGCCACAGTTGTATGCATATAATCTACTTTTTCAGATTATTTGCTCAACATGTAAATTGAATAATTATGGTGAAAGGCGATATATGCTCATATCTTCTTTGACTTTAAAACCTGCAGCCTGCCCTTGTTCTGTTTGAACAACTGCCTCTCACAGTCTATGTACAGATTTCACATGTGCATATTTATTCTGGAACTCCATCCTCCATAATATTATCCATAATTTATTTTATTCAACTAGTAGAATATCTTTGCATAGTCTGTAAGACACACATTTGGTATTCTCTGCTTTCAGCCAAGATCCATCTAACACCAGCAATGACACACATGGCTCCACATCTTCAGAATCACACTTAATTCCCTGTGGGTGCATTGCTGCAAGCATGTTCGAATTATCTTCAGCAAAACTTTACTTTCGTGTGATCTTCATTATACTGCTCAATAATTTCCACATTCTGTTGGGCCTCTTTTCTTTGGAACGGACATAAATAATGGATTTCTTACAGACTGTTGGCAAGGTAGCTTCGATGAATGATTACTTCCCACTGCTGAGTCCATTTGTTGAAATATCTGAACGAGCATTCTGTCACTTCCTGGATCCTTGTTTTTCACCAATGCCGTCAGTGGACTTTGGACTTCTTCCAATATCATTAGGTCTTGATTACACTCTAGCTCTTGAAATGGTTGAATGTTAGCCAATTATTTTTAGTACAGGGACTCTGTATTCCTTCCACTTTGCTTTGCATCACTAAGTATTTTGCTCCCCAGAAGTCTTAACTATTGCAAATCAAGGCGTGGATTTTTTTTCTTCAGCTCGAGATATGCTGAGCATGCTCTTCCCATTTGCTCGACCAAATCTAGGTTTAGCATAAATAAATAATAAATTTCATTTCACTATAAAGCTTCCCCTTTGCTTTTTTCAGCCGTCCTCTGAAAATGTCTGTTCGGCTTGTTGATTTCCTCATTGCTGCCATCCATTTGCTATTCTACATTTAAGAGCAAGTTTCAGAGTCTCTACTGAGAAATGTCTACTGAGACATTTATTTTGATCTTTTCTTGCTTTGATATCTTTTTGGGGGGGGGCATCACTGCCCTCTGGTGGTTGTGGAAGCTACCCAGTCTTGTTTTGGGGGGCTGCTGCTGGATTTGAACCGCCAAGCCAGTGGGCCACAGTCCTGCACTCAGCCACTACACCACCGGGGCTCAGTCCTCTTTTATACTTTTTAATGGCCCTTTGTTTTCTTCACATATTATGTACTTAATGTAAAATCACAATTCATCAGATAGTCTGTCATTAGTGTTAAGCGTGCAAAATCTATTTATCGCTTGGTCTGTAAAATCCGGGGAGATACACTATTTTAAACAAGGACACAATAAGTATTCTATACAGTATGCATGCCAGTTTTTCTTAAAGATTCATCTCTAGAAGTGGGGCTGCTTAAGGGACAGGAATTTAAATTTTGGTGGGTACTGTCGAAATGGCCTCCAGAAAATCCAAACCTATTTATACTCCTACAAACAGTATTATTTCTTTCCCATCACTGATCATAAATATTTTTATTTTAACATTTTGTGATTTTTGACAACCTAATAAGCAAAAAAGGTCATCATGTTGTCATTTTCACGGTCCTAATTAATAGCGGAGGTATAGTCAAGCCTTTTGCAATGTAGCAAATATTTAATATGGCTCTTATAGCTACAGGCTTTGTTACTCCCACCAAATGATCCTTTCTTTCCTTGTTACTTTTATTGAGGGCACTTACGTCTCTTATCACAATCTATACATTCATCCAGTGTGGCAATCACATTTGCACATATGTTGCCATCATCATTTTCAAAGCATTCTCTTCCCAGTTGAGCCCCTGATACCGGCTTCCCTTTTTCCCCCTCCCACCCCTGCCAGCTGTCCCTCAGAAACCCTTGATAAGTTATAGATTATTATTTTCATATCTAACATCCTCCTCCATCACTCCTAACCCACTTTTTCATTATTTGTCCCCCTGAGACAAATAATTAGAGATTATTTAGGGTTAGACAAATAATTAGGGTTAGAGATTGATCCTTGTGATTCCTTCCTGCCCCCCTCCCCTAATCTTCCTGGCATCTCTACTCTCAATGTTGGCCCTGAAGGGTTTATCTATCTTGGATTCCCTGTGTTGCGGGCTCTTATCTGTAGCAGTGTGCTGGTTGGTGGCTGGATATTATCTATCATTTTTTCTTTTCATGACCAGGCTTCTGATACCAACAGCAGTACACATTGTCTTCTAGGCCACATAGCTTCTTGGCAGTCTGTGCTCCATATGCATCCAAGTGACACTTGCAGTGCTGGCTTGTGTGCTCCACTTTTTATCTTCACATACCTGCCCATCTGGATAGCCCTCCCTTAGACTGCCAGCCTAGCCCTAAAGATGGGTAGGCAGCATGTGCCACCTCACCTCTCCTTTTCTCATTCTCTGCCTGTAAGCATGTTTCTGTTGCAGAATGTATACAATTATTGCATGAATAAATAATGAGGGTTGGGCCCCTCTAGAACATAGTCTACTCTTCTCAATTTACAAGAGATTGACTCAGATCTAGGCAGTTCCAAAAGATTCAAAGCCATTCCAGATGCTTAAGAGAAATATGAAAATGAGATCTATACATTGAATCATATAAAGGATGAATAATAAGTAGGAGGGGGTACACTCCAAAAATCTGAATTGTGGTGAGTGGAGCGAAACTTTTGTAGTATCCATTTTTCATGCGAGGTAAGCATCAAGCAACTAGTTCTGAGTTATTGCACCTACTGGTGTCATCTAGGAAGGTTCTCTCTGGTCACAGTAAAATTTTTTTTGTAAAAACAGTGTGATAGGTAGGTTTATTGTGCCAACCTGGCCAAAAGGAACATGTGGGATTAATAAGGTCACAGTTTGATTGGAGGGCAAAGAGATAAATGGCTCCACAAAGCCTTCCCCCCCACTCTCTCTCTTGCTCTCTGGTGATCAGAACAGCGTGTGCAGCTGCTTTAGCTAGTTCTCTGCCTCGACTTATGAGCTACACTACCTGTGGGACACCCAGCGCATGGATGGTGTCACTAGAGCTTGAGATTCCTTTGAGATCTGCTTCGCTGCTGGTGTATGCATTGCTTAAGCTTGAGGTTGTCGGATACTGTTGTCTTGCTTACTTGGGTATAATATCTCATCTGGGCCTGCTTTGCTAAGTTCCTGAGCTGCTGACTGTTGGTGTCCTGCCCTGCTGTTTGCTGCCTGTGGCCAGACTGCCTTCCTTGCCCCTGGCAAGACTCAGCTGTCTGCTTCCTTGATCTTGGCCCCAATAGCCCTCCTTAGTTGAAGGACTACCAGTATATGAACTGCTCCACGGAAGTGAGCTAAACTGAGCCCTCTGTACTGTTGTGTGGACTAATTAGCTGTATCTATCTAAAATCATAAGCATCTTGTTTTTTTTTTCCCTCTAGAGAACCCTGTCTAACACAGGCAGTTTCACTCAAACCTCGTTTTTGTGTGCGATGGTTGATTTAAGAGAACAGCATTCAGCTGTGAAACTTTGTTTCCTGCCCAAGAAAATTGCCACCGAGACTGTTGTAATGTTGAACACAGCTTATAGAACAGTGCTATGGGAAAAACTCAAGGACGTTGTTAAATTCTTAAAGAGTGGGAAATCTGGTCACTCTATGGCCAAGCAACCTCTTCACTGGACTTCACTCTGTGAGACTTCTTTTTGTTTTCTGTGAGTGAAGAAGCGCATTCGATTTGACAATATAGAACAGGGCTTCTCAACCTTCCTAATGCCACTACACTCTAACACAGTTCCTCATGGTGTGGATTTTAGACCCTTTCACAGGGGTCAGCCAAGACCATCAGATACATCAAATACAAAACATGTATTTTCCATGGTCTTAGGAACCAAGACACTGCTCCTCTATCTGTCTCCAGGTGGGTCAGCCCACATGTAGATATACCTACATATGAGTACCGGCGTGAAGACTATTACCTATGCTATGCCAGGGTTCAAGACAAAATTTCATTGATTTGTAATTAGAAACAAATATTTCACAATATGTATTATTTTGTTTTTGTGATGAATAACTATGCTTGAATTATATTCAATGTATAACAATGAAAATACATCCAGCATATCAGATATTTACATTATGATTCATAAAAGTAGCAAAATGACAGTTACAAAGCAGCAACAAAAATAATTTTTTGGTTGGGAGGCTCACCCCAACATGTATCAAAGGGTTGCAGCATTAAGAAAGTTGAGAGCCAGTGATCTAGATGGTCCATACAATAAATGTTGTCCTGAGTGCATTTATATAATAGGATTTTCACATGGCCCATGGCTTTTTAGTGGAAGCATTCATTAGGGAAGAAACTGTGCTCTGAAATTTGAAAGCCAGGTTTGTTACATGAGGGCCTGGAGAAAAATTAAGATGATAATTTTTCATGTTCCCACCCTTAGCATCCTGTATGAGGAATCTTTTAAAGCAATTTGCTTCATTAAGACAGGAAAGTTGTGGGAAATGATTGAAATCATTTACAGAACAGCATTCACAGATTTTTTTTAAATTAAAGGACTCTGAGAGACCAATTTGTTGGATTACATTAATTCACAAAATTTCATGTTTTCCTTGATGTTGCAAAAAAAAAAAATCTAAGCATTCTGCCCTTAAAACTTCAGGAAAGAAGAAGTGACCTGTTCATTAATAGATACAAGCAAGGGCAGGTGATGGTACTTAAATATGTTCATACAGCAGAATTGAGGCAATGGAGCCTGTCCCTCTGCTGACTGCTAGGGACAGAGTGGAATCCTGGATTTGGATCCTGGTCTGGGAGAAAGTACAGCCTAAACGGTCCTTAAATGTGAGGATGAAGAGACTTCATCTACAGATCTGTTCGCCAGTCCGTGGAGTAGGGCATCATGCTTGTTAAAGTAGGTCCGTGTAAAACAGGAAGACATTCGACAAGCTGTATTGACGCAGTGGCTGCAACAATACGCTCAAACATACCAATAACGGTGAGAACGATGCCGGGGAGGCAATATTTCATTCTGTTGTACTATGAGTTGGAATTGCTTAGATGGCAACTGATAGCAGCAGCATGCATCGAGCTGTATTCCCATAACAATGTGTGCTGTCAATCTTAACTCCCATACCTGTGGATGTAATCTTACTGGGAATAGGGTTTTCTTTGTTGTGTTAATGAGGCATATCATTGTAGGGCACACCTCAAACCCATCACTTTCAAGACAGAAAAGATTAGGGAGAGAAGTATGAAGCACAGATGAGAGGAGATAGGGTCCGTGCCACATACATAGCACCAAGAACCACAGAGAGAAACTGAACAGAGACGAAGGGTTTTCTTTCAGAGACAACAGTGAAAGGAAGCTCTCTTCTGGAGTTGCTTCATCACATTCAGACTTGTATCTTGAAAAAATTTGTGTTTGGGCAAGCCACCACTTATGGTTTTTCTTTTATAGCAATACTAGATAACTTAGTTTGGATAAACTGTGAAGATATATTGGCTCACAGTTTCCAAAGATAGTGGTTGATACAAACACTTTGCTTGGAATGTCATTGGTACAAAGAAATTCCTGAATGGTCAGGCATCTAGTTCAGTATCAAGATGGGTTCATGGAGTAGAAAGTAGATGCTCTTCTTTAGCTCTGTAATCAAAACTGAATTACAAATCCTAGTATTATCTTATAATATTTGGCTCTGGAGTCAACAGCTTGGCAAGGTCTGGGTTCACCTGTGTGAAAATGCATTCTTGTTTACAAAGTTGTTGGAATTCAGTAGGCAATCACAAGTTCAGTTGTGGTCAAAGTTTTGTGTTCTCTACTTGGCATTCTCAATTAAAGATTGGTTCTAACCTGTTACGAAGTCTCTATGACATATTAAACCTCAGTGTTTTGATCAAATAACTTAACCTATAATTAGGCGGTTTTAATTGTGCTTTGACACAAGTAAACTTAATAAACTACATCATTGCTTAATCTAAAATGTTTTAATTTCTAATGAACATTCTACTTCATTAAACTTATGTTCTCCAAAACATATGCTTTTTAGAGGATGGAATCAGTTCATCAACAGAAGCCATAGGGAGTCAACTAAGCTCAGGTTTGACCACTTTTTAGAGCAATACAATATCCTCTTAAAGAATAGGTAAAAAGTGAAAGTATTTTCTTTTCTTTTGTTTTTTGGGCATCACTGCCCTCTGGTGGGAGTAGGAGGCCCAGCCTTGCTCCTGGAGAGCTGCTGCTGGATTTGAACCACCAACCCAGTGGGCTGCAGTCCTGCACACAGCCACTACACCACTGGGGCTCAGCCCCGAAAGTATTTTCTTAAACTCTAAATATTTCAAAGCTATGATACAAATCACTTGCATGTGGTTTTTCCTAAAAGGTTGACAGTGTGAATCCAGCCAACAGTGCCTCAAAAGAGAGTCACTGCAAATCATCTGGAGAACATTTCTCCTCTGACCCACACAGCTGCTATGTGTCAGCATTGACTTACAATGCTAGCCCTAGATATTATGAGATAGAAAATAATATTCCAAAATGAGTAAAAATGTTAAAGTATTAAGTAAAATTTATAAAATTACATGATAGAAGTAGGAGTACTACTTTAAAAAGAACCCCTATAGGATATTTCATTTGACAACATATTCTGAATTTTCAAGTCTAGTTTTAAAAAGATGTCATTCTTCGGAGTCAAAAATAACCAAAAATGGTAAAAGAGTTTGAAATAATCAAATAGACTTACAATTGGGAAAACAAAAGAAATAACAGCTCAGATTGTAGTTTTCAAAACACATTTTCAATGTTTTAAGTAAAATGCAAACACTCAATTTTAGTTCAAGTTTAATGGATATGATGTTTATTCCTTTATAGATGTCATAAAGATAAGCAGGGGAACATGTAGAAAGAATGTAAATTGATTTTTCACAGATTTGCTTTAATATTACTGCTGTTAGAAAAAAAATCTCTAATTTTAGTACATCATTATCAAATATGAGTATAAACCTATTCTGTGGCATAGGTTTTATTTTATTTTATTTTATTTATTTGTTTTATTTTTAAAACATAAAGATAAAAGCAAGGTTGAAGCTTTTCTCACCAAAGGTAGAATAAAATCACGAAGTGTCTGCTTGAAGAACTTTGTACAAAACACATATAGGTTGGACCTTTAATTGGGATGTCTGTCATCTTCCTGAGAATGTTTGTGTGCATTAAAAGGATTTATTGAGCTAATATGAGCTGGTATTGTATCAAAGTGCTAAAAAATACTATTCTCCCAAAATAGTAAAAACATGAAATGGGCAATTATAGAAACCAAGAATATTGGTTTCTGTTGTTGCTGATGATTTTTAATGAACTTCAACTACTGCTGAATGTTCTATTTCCTAAGAAAATAATTTTATGGCATGTAATTACCTGTAAATCTGTTTTTACAAATACAGATAAACGGCACTAAATGGACTCTTTTCACCATGTGAAATAACTTTATTATTTAAACACTGCATAATTAATTCCAAGGAGGTCCTTTTCTGGAATTAAAACTTTCAGGAAAATAAGTCTAAGCTGAAGAATCAATAAGAGAAGTAAGTCTCAATCTCTCCTTCAAATGTCACTGACACTCTGCCCATAGTTTCCTGAAGATCCCTGGAAAGGAACACGTATAAATTTTAACTTAGTCCTTCATTATTTCGTACCTAAACCGTTACCATGGAGTTCAAACTGGTCTCCTTGACCTTCTCCTTTTCCACCATGCTCCATCACAGGAGTGTTCTCCCCAATATACATTATGATTAGGTTATCCCTCTGTTAAAATCCTCTGGTGGTAGCACAGCATCTGGCTCTTTCCCTTCTCTAAAGTCTCATTAACTACTGCTGGCCTTCTTCTTTCATTTATCTCTGTAAATGCTGTGGTTCCACAATACATCACATCGTTCCACTGCATTTTTCAGACGAATTCCTGATCATCTCTCAAATTAACTTTTCCGTTAAGTCTTCTCTGACTCCCAAGTCTTGACTACTATATCCCTATGGTACCTCTGTAATCTATGCATCGTTCCACACTTAACACCCTGAATATTGTACATATGTCTATATGCATAGTCTCCCATATTTATGAGTGCTCAAAAGGTTTTTCTACATATTTTCTGTCATTCTTGGATCTCCTTTGATTAACAACATGCTCAGCAAAAACAGATGCTTGATAAACAAATATTAAATTGAGAAGCTAAAGTTCTTAACTAGGGTGTGTTAGTTTGAGTAGACTAGAAAAACAAATCTAGGGTGATTCATATGTGTATAAAGCATCCCAGTCCAGTCCAGATCAAGTCCTTAAGTCCTTAAATTAGCCCATATGTCCATTATCAATCTATAAATTCATCTTCAGACTCACGCAACACATGCAATGATGCCAAATGCAAGAAACATTTTGGATCCAGTGACTGTGGAAGCATGCCAGTTCTGGCCTGGATCTCCACGTGGCTCCTCTAGCTCCAGGGCTCTGGCTCCATCATCGTGTCTCCATGTGATTTGTCAACAGGAATGTCACACAGGGAGAGTGTGTCCCACCTCCAGGGAGGAAGATAGGAGTCCTAAGAATTCTGAGAAGAAGACCATGTCCACACACATTGGCTGTGACCTGATTGACAGGCTAGAACCCCATACCTTCACAAGTTGACAATTATGTAACTGCCACAAAGGGCCAACCATTCCCCTTGGATGTCAGAGAAGAGAGAGTCCAACTTTTTCTGTTGTCATTTTTAGGCACCACCAAGTCATTTCTGACTCACTGCAACCCCAGGCACAAGAGGAGGAAGCCCTGCCCACTTCTGTGCCATCTTCCCAACTTATTGTTATGTTTGAGCCCTTTGTTGCAACTACGGCGTCAATCCATTGTGACGAGTGCTCTTCTTTTTCATTTATGCTCTACTTCAGCAAGCATGATGTCTTTTTGCAGGGACTAGTCTAGCCTCACAGTATGTCCAATGCACATGAGACAAAGAATGTCTCCTTTTGTCCATTTCAAGGACTCTAACTGTACTTCATCGAAGACAGATTTGCTTGGTGCTTGCAGTTCACAGTCTTCACCAATACGCAATTCAAATGCATCAATCCCCCTTCATTCTTCCTATTTGCTGTCCAACTTTACCAATGCAGGTGTTTTCCCCACTGCAACAAGTTGTTTTTGCTTCCATGAGCCCGTATTGTGGATCCAAGTACAATGAAATCCTGACAACTTTCAATTTTTCCTGCCTTTATCATGATGCTGTCTGTTGATACACTTGTAAGAGCTTGGGGTTTTCTTTACATTAAGTTGCGATCCACACTGTAGGTGATGGTCTTTGGTTTTCACCATCAAATCCTTCCGGTTCCCTTAGCTTTCAGCAAGCAAGGCTGTTTTATTTGCACACCACGGGTGGCCTTTCTCCAAACCAGAAGCCAAGTTATAGTCCAGCATTTCAGATTATTTGTCTGGAAATCAATTGATTCCTTATTTTAAACTACACAGTATTCCATTGTTGTGTTCAATCAGTTGTTTCATGAGCACAATAAAGTGTTCTGAAATTCCCATTCGTCTCAAGGTTGTACATAGTTTTTTCTTTATGATCCACACAGTTGAATGCTTCTGTATCATCAATAAAATACAAGCAAACATCTTTCTGGTATTTTTTACTTTCAGGCATGATTCATCTGGAATCAGTCAGCAGTGATAGTCCTTGTGCCAGGTCCTTTTTTTAAAAAAAAAAATTCCAGCTTGAATTTTGTGAAAGCTTCTTGCCAATGTATTACTGAGAACATTTTAAAATTATCTTTAGCAAAATTTTACTTGTGATACTGATGACACTGTTTGGTAATTTCTACATTCTGTTTGATCACATTTCTTTGGAATGAGTGCAAATATGGATTTTTTTTCTTTCAATCTGTTGGCCAGGTAGCTGTGTTCCTTTTTTTTTTTTTTTTTGGCATAGATGAGCTAATACTGTCCTGTGCTTTCCCATCTTGTCAAAACATTTCAATTGGTGTTCCATCAATTCTTGGAGCTTTCTTTTTCTCCAGTGTCTTCCAAGTAACTTGAATTTCTTCCCTGAGGATCACTGCTTCTTTATTACATGGTATCACTTGAAATGCCATTTCTTTTTGGTACAGTGCCTCTGTGTAGTCCTTCCATCTTTTTTTTTGATGCTTTCAACATCATTCAAAGTTTTTCCACAGAATACCTGAATTTGCAACTCAAGGCTTACATTTGTTCTTCAATTCTTTTAGTTTGAAACGTGCTGTCATTTTTTGTTCACAAACTCCAATTCCTTGCACATTTCATTATAATACTCTAATTTGCTCAAGCTACGGATTGAAAATTTCTCTTCAGTTCTCTTACCTCATTATTTTTTTATTGCTTTAGCTACTCTATATCCAAGAGCAAATTTCTGTGTATCTTTTCTCGGTAAGTCCAAATAACATAGAAAGCACAAAGGATTAGAGGAGGAGGAAGAACAAGAGCAACAAAATAGCAAGAACAAGAAAGAGAGGAGGAGGAGGAAGAGGAGGTAAGAAGAGAAGGATGTAAAAGAAGAAAGAAAAAAAGAGGAAATAAAGAGCTAGAAGGCAACAAGCAAAAGTTGACACATTGAGGGCAAATGTAAACATCAAACAACTTTCCAATCAAGCCTTTGATTGAGATTACATAACCTTTTTTCCAGCAATGGCTACTACTACATGTTTAAAAGATTATAGTTTAGCAAAGATGAAGGTCAGATATAAACTTCACATCATAGACTTCTGCTTTCCTCCTAGCCTCCTCCATCCGGCTTTCTTTTTTTTTTTTTTTGCTGCCATCTATAGGCATGGAACTTGAAATATTTCCCAGAAAATAATACAAACCTGTGCACTATTGAAACTCACACATATAAAGGCTTGTATAAAAACTTAGAGGTGGGAAAGACAAAGAAGAAAAACTCCTATTTTGGTCCATAGAGTTTACATTGGTTGGTTTTTGAAATTTGATCACCAGGCTTTTCTTCCTAGTCTCTCTTTGTCATGAAGCACTGCTGAAATGGGTTCAGTATCACAGCACCATGAAAGCCTCCACTCGCAGACATGTGTGGCTGCACAGGCGCTGTGAGGAATAATAAGACACTGAGTGTTGACGCCCACTCCAGGTCCCTTCCATTAAACAAGTGGACAGAGAAAAGAACTTTATATTCAGGCTTAAATGTAAAGATGCCCTTATTAGTATCCACAGCTGGTGAGTTCTGGGAACATTTACTATGTAAAAGCACTACATTAAGAACACATTCTTTAAAGCAATTTTCAAAGCATATATTTGTAAAAGGTTTCTTGCGGAATGCCATTAAATCCAGGCTCTAAGCCAAATGGAGCATGACAAAGAAGAGTAGGTCTGGAGATATTCAAGGGCAGCCAGAATGTGTCCACTAATAACCACTGATGGGCTCCTGACCCCTCACCCCAAATTCCCAGAAGGAAGCTGTGTCTTGCTTGGCATGGCCTTCTGGAGCTCCCTTGATCTAGGGTTATTTTGAGAAAAGCAGGCAGCCCTGGGCCAGAGAAATTCAGAAGGCATGGTGGTGGCTAGTTTGTCTCAGAGAGTTTAGAGCGACTTCACAGAAAGGGCACAGGGACAGAGGTCAGATGATAGAGTGCCTGGTTCTGTCACTCCTGGCCCCGAGAAGCATGTCTTCCCCTTCTTAGGTTTTCTGAATCTTCATTTCCTTTCTCCAGGATTAACACCAGATCATCTGATGTCCTGTGATGTGAGGATCTATGATAGTAGATACTTCCTGAAATATCCAATCTTACAGAAACAGAAGCATTATTCATCAAGTCTGACCACCTCTCAATAACCACCCACTGCCACTGCCATTGGGTCAATACTGAGTCATAGCAAGTCTGTATGGGGTTTCTGAGATTGGAAACATTTACTGGCAAAGACAGCCGCATCTTTCTCCCACAAGAGCGGCTGCTAGGTTTCAACTGCCAACCTTCTGGGAAGAAGCCTAATACCTAAGCCACAGAGGCACCAGGGCTCCTTCAATAAATACTGTCTCATTTACTCATGAAAAATTGACCGCGTGTCTATTATGTTCCATGGTGTGCTAGGCACCGGAGTGGGTATCAAGAATTGTAAGATGCCATTCCTCTCACGGAGAAGCATGTGGAAGAAAATGTTTAGGCAATGAGAGAAGTAATGTATGGGCAATAAATATAAAGTATCAGCCACAAAGAGGTGACATAAAAGAGGTTTGCTCAGCGTAATACTTTTAGTAATTAAAACAACACAAATGATTAAAAGTAAAGAAATGATTGCATTAATTACAGAATATTTATTGGATGGAATATTAAGCAGCCACTGAATAGAAGACTTAGGACTTTTTAATGATGACAACATGTTAATAAAATGGTCACTGAAATAGGAAGTAAAATATGAAGGATAAGGTTAACTCTATTAAAATTAAACATATAAGACTGCCTCTTCTCACTGTGATGCATTAAGTAGATCAGACTAGCCATCATCTTATAAGGGTTACACAGGCTATCCATTGTAATCTATAAAGTGTACATACTGACATTGAGTTACTGACACTCTGGGATCCTGGGCTCTTAAACAAGGTAAATAGATGAGATGAGTCTTGCCATCAGGAGGAATTCTGTCAGCTTCTGTTCCTCTGAAAAAAGCCTTAAATCCATTTCCACTTTCAAAGAAGAGCGTGATTGAGTAGAGAGTATTGGGCAGTCAGTTTTTTTTTCTCTTCCCAGCTTTTAAAGATGATCTTTTGTTTTTGTAATGTTTTGTTGTCTTCTATTGGCCCTGATGAAAAGTTGGTAGAAATAGGCAAGTGAGACTTGCTTATTAGAAATATGATCAGAGATAAAGAAGGGCATTTTATAACGTCCTCAAGAGGATGTAACAATCCTAAACAAGCATTAATTTAGAGTAGAGCACCAAAATGTATGAAGTAAAGACTGACAGAACTGAAAAGAGTTAAAAATGCTCAAGTGTAGCTGGGTATTTCTATACTCTTCTCTCAGTAGTTGATAGTACAATTAGATGTAAAGTGAATAAGAACATAGGGCATTTTATCAGTCAACTCATCAAAAAACCAAAAACTAATCTCACTAACAGTCACTCCCATAGGGTCAATTCTAGCACATGGCTATGCCATAAGACAGAATGGATCTGCCCCTTTGGGTGATGAAGGCTGTAAATATTTAGAGAAATAGATAACCCCGTCTTTCTCCTTTCAAACTGTTGGCCTTGCAGTTAAAAACCCACTATGCCACTAGGGCTCTTTTTAAATGGATTTCACATATATCATTTACAGTCTCTTTTCAAGTGCATAATAAATATTCAAAAACCATATGAACTAACAAAATATTTGTATTTTAATATATAAAATATTCTTAAAATCAATAGGAATACGAGGAACTAAAGAAAATATGTAGAAAGACCTGAACAGACACCAGCATAGGAGATACATGAATGATCAATAACCACATGAACACATGCTCATCATCATGTCCTTATGGAAATTCAAACAGTACCACAATGACATACAGCATATATATATATATATATATATATATACATATATATTTCAGAACACTTACTTATGCTCATATGGAAATTAAACAGAGACAAAAACACAGTCAGCAGAACAGAACAAGGAGGTACTACTGCATGGCTTCAAATAAGGAAATACACGCATCATGGTTAAATCCTTTCACTGTCGCTATTCAATCTGCATGCTGGTAAATAATCTGAGAGTTGGACTATATGAAGAACACACCTTTAGGATGTGAGGAAGGCTCCTTAATGATTTGCAATATGCAGATGACACAACATTGTTTACTAAAGGTGACTCAAAGAACTTAGTGATGAAAATCAAAGATTATATCGCCTTCACCATGGATTGCAATGCAATATAAAGGAAAAGCAATCTTCACATTCAACATCACAACGAGAAAAGATTGACGATATCAAGGATTTCGTTTGACTTGTGTCCACAATCAGTGTGTATGGATGCAACCATCAAGAAATCTAACATTCGCCAGAGCTGTCACAAACAAACCTTTAAAGTGCTAGTACATTTGAGTTATGGTATTGGTGAAGAATATTGAATAGACAATGGACGGACAGAGAAGAAGCAAATATGCCTTAGAAGAAATCCAGCCAGAAGTGAAGCTAGTGATATTTTTGTCTCACATATATCTTGGGCATGTTATCAGGAGGGCCTAAGTTCCTGGAGAAGGGCGATATGCTTGGTAAAGTACTTCTACCTTATGTGACCCAGGAAAAAGAGGAAGACCCCTAATGAGATGGTGGCTGCAACAATAGGCTCAACTATAGTAACAACTGAGGATGCCACAGGACCACATAGTGTTTCATTCTATTGCTTATACGGTTCTTGGATAGCCTGGTGAAGCAATGGCTACCAGTTGGGCTGCTAAACACAATGTCAGCAGTTTGAAATCACTAATCACTTCGTGGGAGAAAAACAAGCCTTTCTACAAAGAATTGCAGTCAGAGAAGCCCACAGGAGGTCTACTCTGTCTCTCAGGGTCATCAGAGGCAGCAGAGACTTGATGGCAGTGAGCTGAGTTGTTGAGTTGATGAGGCAGAACCAACTTAAATGCACCTAACAACAATGATAACTTCAGGAAGGGGGTTGTATGTTACTTTTACTTGCATCTTAATATTTTTCCCAATATAGTACAGTACTATACAATTACCTCTCAATAAATTTTATATTTAAAAACCCCACATCCATACTGTTTGCAGAAAAAAACAAAAAACAAAGAATGGAGAGAGGGAGGGAGAGGAAGACAGGTGAATTGGAAGTTGTATTAACAGGAGAATCAAGGAAATATTCAGAGAAAGGGACCTGTGTATTGGCTTTTAAAGAATCCAAATTTCATCAAGCTTAGAAAACATAGATCATTCAAAAGCAGGTGGAGAACACACTAGTAAAATGCAGAACCAGGCTATTTCAGAACAGGATAGTGAAGATTTAAAATGCAAATGAATATATCGGAACAGGATATTGAAGTTTTAAAATGCAAACGATGAAGCTTCTCTGTTACCCAAATTCTTAACCCAAACAGACTGACCTCAGCTTTGCAGTGAAACTCTGCATCTTCCTCTGCAAACAGTGAAGGTTTAATTTGCAGAGTTCTGAGGCCTTGCCATCAGGATACCAACTCTTTCTGGTTAGGGAAACAGTCCCCAGTGAGCCCTGGCCCTGATGGGTGTTTCCACACTACCTGTTCACTTCCTTCTTCAAGGCTCTTATGTACTTGTTTGTGATAAATGCAGATATTCACAATCAGCAGACTATTTCAAGGTTCTTTGAAACTATTACTTTTATGAGAGGCAAACCCATTGCCTTGAGTCAGTGACTCACAGCAAACCCTTAGGAGAGAGTGAACCTGCCGGACAGGCTTCACAGTCTGTACTCTTTACAGAAGCAGTCTGTGAATCCTTCTCCCACAGAACAGCTGCTGGCTTCCACCTGTCCGTAGTGCAGTTGACAGCTGTTCACAATGCTTAATCATGGTGGCACCGGGGCTCTTCACATAGATAAAAGGTTCTCACAGGAAACAAATATTTCTCCTACATTAAAAGTATATTCTAGCTAAAACCAAACCCTCTGCCATTCGTATAGGGTTCCCAAGGCTGCGAAACACTGAAGGATTAGACAGTCTGAATTTTCTTCCATGGAGCAACTGCTGGGTTTGAACTGGCAACCTTTAGTTATTAGTTTGCAGTAATAGATGTACTATAGTTTTTCTTTCAATAATCATAAAGTTTAAGGGCTATAATTTGAATATGTTGCTGACTTTCTTTTTTTTAATTGTTTTGTTTTTGTTTTTGTTTTTTGGCATCACTGCTGACTTTCTTAACAGGTACACTTTACCTTAATTTAAGAGATAGGAGCATACTTCTGTGTGTGTGTGTGTGTATGCGTGTGTGTCTGTCCACCCATGTGTCAACTTGTCCTCTGTAGTGGCTTGCAGCTTACTGTGCTGCCAGAAGTTAAACAAGTAAGTGGCCATCTAGCAGAGAAGCAAAAGTCCACATAGAAGAAGCATACTAGCCTGTGCGATCATGAGATGTTGTCAGGACAGGGTAAACAGGCAGCAGAAGACTCAAAAGAAACAAAAACCAGAGACCCAAAGCCCATCTGCAGACAATGGGATATCCCCTCACAGAAGAGTCACAGGGAAGGGATGAGTCAACCAGGGTACAGTAAAGCACTGATGAAGCACACTATATTCCTCTAGTTCCTCGAGGCTTCCTCACCCCCCACTACTGTGACCCCAGTACTACCTTTCACTGTGGGATAGATTGGAGCATGAGCACCTAAGCATGCTCAGATAAGACCTACAGCTCAGGGCACACGTAACTGGAATGGGAGTAGCAATACTAGGAGGGTAGGAGGAAGGTGGGAATGAAGGGGAAAAAGGGGGAACCGATCACCATGATCCACACATAATCGCCATCCCCACCCCCTCCCCGAGGGAAAAACAACAGAAACCATGAGGGAAGGGAGGCAGTTCTAAGTGTGAGATACAAAAATAATAACTTGTAACTTAATAAAGAGCCACGAGGGTGGGAGGAGTGGGAGAGGGTGCAAAGAGGAGCTGACACCAAAGGCTCAAATGGAAAATAGATGTCTAGAAAAGAATGATGACAACATATGTACAAATGTGCTTGTTACAATTGATGCATGAATTGTTACAAGGACTGTCAGAGCCTCAATAAAATGATTTTAAAAATTTTTATTAAAAATCACTTTACTGGGGGCTTGTACATCATTTTTCACAACATATAAGTAAACATACTGTGCCAAGCACCTTAACATGTCCGCTGCTATGGTTCTCCAATCATCTGCCTTTTCCCTTGAGCCCTTGATATCAGCATTTCCATCCCTTCACCTTTGCCCTGCTCTCCCTTCCCCACCAACCCTCAATACTTTATAAATTATTATTGTTCTGTCATATCTTAGACTGTCCGACCTCTCCCCCAAGCCACTCCTTTGATGCCCATCCTTCAAATAGGAGCTTATATGTATATCCTTGCAGTTGGTTCCATCTCTCTACCCACCCTTCTCTCCACTCTTCCAGCATTTCCAATCTAACCACTGACCCGAAGGTCTACATCCATCTTGGTTTCCCCATATCTCCAGCTCCCCTCTCTACTAGTGTACCTTCTCCAGTCCATCTGTATTTGTAAGAAAGAGTTGGAACCATGATGGATGAGGGCAGGAAGGCTTCAGGAACTAGAGGAAACTTTTGTGCATCATCACTACCCGGCTGCACATTGACTGGGCTGTCTCCTCCCCATGACTCCCCTGTAAAGGGGTGACCAATTACCCACCAGTGGGCCTTAGGTCCCCACCCTGCTCTCCCCCTCCTTTGTAATGATGTGATTCTTATTCTTTGGTGCTTGATATCTGCTCCCTTCGGCCCCTCTTGATCACACATGCTGGTGTGCTTCTTCCATGTGGGCTTTGCTGTTTTTGCACTGAATGTGACTCGTTTATATTCAAGTCTTTGAGACTCCAGACGTTCAATCATTTGGTAGCTGGGCACCATCGTTTCTTCTATTCTGTTTGCCTCTGTATCCATTTGTCTTCAGAGATACCAGGAGTCAATTGGTCCATTGATTTTGATTTTTGTTCTTTGATGCCCGATACCTGATTGTTTCAGCACCTCATTATCACACAGGCAAGTGAGCTTCTTTTATGGTGGGTTTTGTGGCTCCTGAGCTAGATGGCTTCTCATTTATGCTCAAGCCTTTAAGACCCCAGATGCTGTATCTTTTGACAGATGGGCACCATCAGCTTTCTTCACCACTCTTGCTTATGCTCCCATGTCTTCAGTGGGCGCCTTGGGGATGTGTGCACACAGTGATATGTGTTTTTTCCCCCTCGTTTGATGATAATTGCCTAGACCTTTCACCACCTTGTGGCCATGCTGACTGTTGTGCTTCTTCTGTGTGGGTGTGGTCTCTTCTCAGGTAAATGGTCTATTCAGGCTTTTAAGTCCCCAGACTATATATCCCTTGATACCTGGGCACCATCAGCTTTCTTCACCATATTTGCTTATGCACCCATTTTACTTCTGTGATCGTGTTGGGCCAGTGAGCCTCATGGAATACCACATTCATAGAACAAAGTGTTCTTACATTGAGGGAGCACCTGGGTGAGGGCCCAAGATCCACTTGCTACCACAGTATTTGTCCTATCGATATGTTCTTAAATTTATTCCCTCCTTATAATAGATAATTGTATTGTATCTATGTATGAACATGTTTAGACCTCTGCAAGTGCCCTTTGCCTTCTTGCTCTTTCCTCTATTTCCTTCTGTCTCTTTCTTGTCCCACCATCATGTTCCACCTTCATTGGCGTTTCAGTGTTTCCTCACAGATTCATTGTCCTTGCTTAATCCTGACCAGCCCTCTCACACCCTCCTTTCCATCGATTTCAGACCACTTGTTGCTCCCTCCACCTGCCCCACCAGCCATGTGTTTGTCCACGCCCCCTTCTCCTCCCCTCTCTCGTGCCCCCCAGGAATCGTCAGACCTGTCATTCTTAGTCATTGAGAATCTTAGGGATCACAGCAGAACTCTGTCCCACTTACTTGCTTTGGACCAGTCATGAGGAGGGGGCAGTCTCTCATGAGAGAAGGGCATCCTCTTTAGTGAAGCGGAAGGGGCTGGATTAGCATGATATTCACAACAAAGATTAACCTAAAGGTTCTAGTTTATATATGCATGGGTTTATTCCAAACAGAATTAATTTGGGGATGTCTAAGCAATCAGTAGATGGCTGTGGACAAGTTTTTCAGTAATATACTGGTTATTGGTCTCATTAGACACATATACCCACTGCCACTGAGTCAGTTCTGACTTACAGGGACAGAGGAGAATTGCTGGGTGGGGTTTCTTTACAGGGGCAGAGAGTCTCATCTTTCTCCCATGGAGAAATTGGTTTGTTTGAGCTGTTGGATTTGTGTTTAGCAATCCAATGCTTATCCTGCCAGTCTGGTTAGCATGTCTTCAAAATTAAAAAGTCCAAACAAAGAGATTGCTTCTGTGTGGATCTGCTTGGCCAGTTAAATTCAAGGGACAAAGATTCACTTAGAAGAGTGGTTCTCAATCTTCCTAAATCTGTGACATTTTAATACAGTTCCACATGTTGTGGTCACCTCCCCCACCCATAAAATTCCTTGTGTTTCTACTTCATGCCTGGAATTTTGCTACTGCTATGAATTGGATGACATCTGTGAAAGGGCTTTTCAACCCCAAACAGGTCGAAACCAACAATTTAAGAACCCCTGGTTTAGAAAGTTATAGCATCTGTTTCTAGGATCCTCAATGGGTAATCTTGATAGATATCTTGTGTGACCTGGGCAACTGTAAGGAATTATAATAATAATAATAATTATTATTATTAAGAAGTCTTAATTTCCCCATAACCATGCATCTGCTCATTCTTCAAGGTAGTAAGGGAAGTCCTAAAGTAATTTTAATGAGAAATCTTACTTTATCCATACAACAGCCCTGATCTTGTCCCTTCAGACTTCTTTCTATTCTCAAACTCAAACAGCAGTTAAAACAAACACAATTTGCTATTTCGATGTGGCATAAATCAAAGAGCACAGAACTCTTGGGAAAGGGGTAGAAAGATGAAAACACTGAGTTCAGAAATGCACAGAACAAGGTAGATGACATGTTGAGAAACAATAGCTTCATATTTTCATATTCTTGTTTAACAAAGAATCCTGTGATTTTGTAGGAATAATGATTCATTTTCATGCATACGTGTCTGTGCTTTTTCCTCTTAATAATCTGTTATTCGCTTATAACAAGCAGCTCATTGTTTATGTTTTCTTTCTAGAGCGTTCAATACCATAACTATGTGTTAATGTTTTTGTTTCAGAAACTATTTAGAACCTGTAGAGCTTTATAGAACTTTTCACTTTTCATCTCCGCTTTAATCCTAAGGATCCAAAGCACCTGCCCAAAGTTTTGTTCACTAATCCAACTGCCCTTGAAGAACAGTGCTTTCTCACGATCACTGAAAACAAATGTGTGCATAAGCAAAGGTGGTGAAGAAAGCTGATGGTGTCTGGCTATCATAAGATACAGCATCTAGGGTATTCATCTAGCTCAGAAGCAACAAAGTCCACATGGAAGAACCACACCAACCTGTGTAATCAAGAGGTGTTGAAGGAATCTGGTATCAAGCATCAAAGAACTAAAATCTCTATCATTATAAATGAGGGGGAGTACAGATTGGGGACCCAAAGCCCATCAATAGATCAAGCGACATCCCTTACAGAGGGGTTTCAGGGAGGAAATGAGCCAATCATGGTACGGTGTAGTAACAATGAACTATGCAACTTTCCTCTAGTTCTCAAATGCTTCCTCCCACCCACTATCATGACCCCAATTCTACCAGACAATTCAGCTATACCAGTGGATGTATACTGGAGTCGGAAACATGGGGAATTTAGGATAGATGATCCCTTTAGGACCAGTGGTGGGAGTGGTTATACTGGGAGGGATGGTGGAATAGAAAGGGGGAACCAATTTCAGAGATCTACATATAACCTCTTCTCTGGGGTACAGACAACAGGGATGTGAGTGGACACATTGGACAGTGTATGATATGAAAAAGTAAAAACAATATGCAAATTATATCAGGGTTCATGGGGGAATGGGAGTGAGGAGGTAGAGAAAACATGGGGGGCTGGTACTGGGGACCTAAGTGGAGGGAGTAATGATGGCAACAAGTGTGCAAATGTGGTCTGCATACAATTGACTTATGTATTGATCGTGATGGGATTTGTTTGAGACCCCAATAAAATTATTTATTTAAAAAAAGGGAGAGGGAAAGAGAAGTTTACACCAAGGGCTCAAGTAGAAAATCTTTGGAAGTGAATATGACAACATGTGTACAAATATGCTTGATACAAATGATGTATGGAATGTTATAAGAGCTGTAAGAGCCCCCAATAAAATCATTGGAAAAAAAAAAAGAACAGTGCTCTCAAACTGCTTTAGCACTGGTATCCGTTAGTATTTGTGGAAAATAAAGACCTTGATCCTGTCAGTTAGAGGTACACTGAGTTCTTCATTTCTCACCTGGGGTCAGAAGATGGGTGGGTGCTGATCTGGAATCTCCCTCTGAGAGGAGAGGCTTTACAAGCGCTGCTTTCACAGGGCCTTCTTTCTCCCTACAGGCACCCTTAGGGCATGGCAGTTTTATATACATATGTACATACATCTTGATTAAAGATTCCTCAGGCCAACCTGATCTGAATTATATTCCTGATTTCCACTGGGCAATTTTGTGTAATTAAGATGTCTTACACTTTTTTTTTCATCTTCTGTCTTTATATTTGTAGTGCATAGAATTTGTTTTTCTATATTAGATCTTGTAGGTCTGCATCCTGTAATCTTTCTAGATCTTTTTATTTATTTTTATTTTTCCTACCTTATTTCATGTCCTTTCTCTTCACCTCCATTCTGGTCTTATGGTAGTCTTTGTTGAAAGCGATTTTTCTTTTTTGTTTTTTTTTTCCTTTTATAATAATGATGTCGGGCTGAGCCCCGGTGGCGTAGTGGTTGAGTGCGGGACTGTAGCCCACTCGTTTGGCAATTCAAATCCAGCAGCAGCTCTCCAGGAGCAAGGTTGAGCCTTCTACTCCCACCAGAGGGCAGTGTTGCCTCCCCCAAAATAATGATGTCATAAGATATTTCTCTTTATGAGATTGAGAATAATGTTCTCTAATTTCATCCAGGTCTTAAGGTGTTAGGCAGACTCTTGGTTGTTTTTAAGGATGTTTAATATTCCATTGCATAAATGTATCAGAGTTTGTTTATCCATTTCTTTATAGTTGGTATTTTTTATTGCTTCAATCTTATCTAAATTCTTTTAAGTTCACATTTTCCCCTTTAGTTGAAAATCACCATGATAGAAGACAGCATTTAAGTTGTCTAATTGATACTATTTATACATACACATTGTGGTAGTCATGTGCTTATGTTAATTTCATGATTGAGATGTCGGGGTGGAGTCTGGCCTGTTAATCTGGAGATAGACATTGAGTAGCCAATGAGGCCTCTGTGTAGGCATGACTTTCTCCTTAGACTTCTGGGAAATCTCACCATAGTTCCCTGATGGAGATGAGAAACTATGTCTCCTCAGTTGGGAGTTAGTCTTAGAGACAACAAACTACAGACAAGACAAGATGGCAGTGTCCCAGGAGCTGAACGAATTAGAGGAGAAGCCACACGGCCTTATCCTGATGGAACCAGATCTCTGAAGCTGGAGAAGCCACGTGGAGACCACTGTCAGCGCTGAGTTGTTTCTACCACCACTGGATGCTGTTGATGGACCCTGAGCCCTGGAAGTGAGGAGCCATGGGGAGACCCCTGCCAGCGGCAGGATTCTGCACCCACTGGACTGTGACTTCTTGAGTCAGAAGGAGACTTTATAGACTGATATTGGGCATATGGGTTAATATCAGACTTATGACTTTGAACTAGACTGGGCTGGGATGCTTTCTCAATGTTCCATTCTTGTATATAAACCTTTCCCTTATATCCATATGCACGTCTATGAGTTTGTTTCTCTAGTCTACCTGGACTAACACACACATGCATAGATTAATATGTACATACATACACACAAATTATACACACACATAGATCTGCTAAATGAAACTCTAAATATTGCTAAACTATTATAAAGCAAACACAATTATCTCAATAAACTCACCAAAGAGTAGTGATAATGCACAAGGGGGCTTTAAGAAGTTCATGGAAAATGTGATTAAGACAATGAATTTTTTCTTGTATAATCCTAGTATGGTCTTATTATCTCTTGTTTCTATGTCCTAAACAAATTTAGGAGAAGCTTGTATGTTGATGTGTTGTTTCACCTAGACTATAGTATGTTGCTTATTGCCTATTTGGTAAATGAGATTATTGATAGCTTTCCTCTTTCTTTTCACTCTGAATATCTTCTTTCTTTCCACCAAGTATTATCACTTAATGATTTTTGCATGATAGAACTTCAGAATATGAAATGATTAGTTGTTTTCATTACTTCTACAAGTATTTTAGTTTTTAATTTGTGCTATATGTCGAGAATATAGATATAAAGAAGATAAAACTTCAAAAGGTCAAGGATGAACCTGTAATGAGATTATCAATGAGATACATTGACACTAATTATTTTTATATTTTCTCATGTTCTCAATGACCTTGGCACTTGTCCTGACCCAATGACTGCTTTTTAAATATTACACGTTGTCTTGAAAATGAAATCTCAAGTTTTACAAAATAAAAGTTATGCTTCAATGTTACCCATTACTCGTTTAAATTTGAAGATTCCAACATCAAAACTATTCTTTCAGAATAAAATTTGTTACTATTTTTTTGAAACCAGTAGAATTTTTAATAAACTTTTTAAAGCTCTGTGTATTATATCTAAATAATTCAGGTATTTAAATATATTCGTACATTGTATTGTTCTACAAGGAGATTTTTCCAGAGAGCCTGCTGTTTTATTGTGCTCTCAGCTTTCCCTACTTTTATTTCCAAGTTTTATATAGTCCCATTCTTTCTCCTAGAATTCTACCTGTGGGGTTTTGGAAGTCTTCACCTTGTGACACTGCTGTTACTAACTTCAAACATTTACTCATTCGCAGTTAACTCTGGTTCCAATCTAAGAACAATTCGTTCTTATAGATGGCCCTGACACGCACCCTCAGGAAGGAAGCACAGAAGTTATGAGTGCCATAAAAAAGGGTGGTGAAGACAGGAGAAGATGCCTAGCTAATACATAGACTAGGATCTGGAATCTTAAGGCTTCAGTCATCTGAGTGAGATGTCCATGACGTGCACATGGAAGAACACGCACATCTGTGACCCAAGGATCATGCATTATATAATTCAAAGCTGAAGGAGAGGATAGTATCAGAACTTCAATTTTGCGATTCTGGTTTGTAGAAGGTTAGGCATGGCAGTGGAAACCCAAAATATATTTTTGCAAGATCTACATAGAATACAAGTCTCCAGTGACACATATACATCTACGGTGCTTACTGGTACTTTTGCATCTAATGAGTTGCAAATTGATCATTCAAATATTTAATGGGAGCACTAGAGTTCCTTTCAGTGGATGAATGGCAGGGACTCTGGCTAACATGGGTTCTTTGGAGTTTATAGTTCCTGTTGTCTTCCTTCATTAAAAAAATACTTCAGTTAGGGCTGAGCCCTGGTGGCGTAGTGGTTGTGCACAGGACTGCAGTCCACTGGGTTAGCGGTTCAAATCCAGCAGCAGCTCTCCAGGATCAAGGCTGGCCTGCTACTCCCACCACCAGAGGGCAATGATGCCCGCCTCCCCCCCCCCCCAGAAAAACCAAAAACAAACAAAAAATACTTCAGGTAATCCAATGCTCCTATTAATGAGCATTAGGCCTTATCTCCATGAACCCATGGGAGTTCTGTGAACATTCTTGAAACCTGACTTATTTGCTTATATTCTGTGATTATTAAATTTTAATGGATTTATTTTTCATGGACTTTTCACCTTGAAACTTTAGGTTTGAAATTCACAATCCATTTCCTTGTTAGGCATTAACATTTTTAACGGCATCAGTAACATATCAAGTGCAACTTGTCTATCTTCCATCTTCAAATTATCTTGATTTTCAGTCTTCTGAAAATCTATTTCTACCACCAATCAACATAACAAAATGTTATTTGATACAGCCATTACACTCTTCAAATATGCTACATCTCCTCTCTAAGCCACTGATCTGAATTCATGTAGGTTTAAGAGGGTTTCAAAAGTTTATAGAAAAACGAAATTTTCCTTTTTGGGGGGTGGGCATCACTGCCCTCTGGTGGGAGTGAGAGGCACAGCCTTGCTCCTGAAGAGCTGCTGCTGAATTCGAACCACCAACCCTGTGGGCCGCAGTCCCTTGCTTCATCACTACGCCACCGGGGCTCAGCCCTTAAATTTTCTTTTAATTTAATTTCTCCTGAATTTTTGAAGCTACCTCAGATAGTAATCTCACATATCAGTGAATTTGCAAAGATATCTTTATAGTTGTTCGGTTTTACATTTATGACACAACAGAAAAAAATCTGACATCCATACTCTGAGCCGAGGTTTACTAGAAAAATGAAGTCAGAAATACTGAAACTGTTTTATCTTTGAATAGGATCATTCAATATTATCATTAAAAATCTAAAAATGGGGCAACTTTCTAAAATTGTATTCAGAAGTTCATATTTGCTCAGTTATCACTACTGCTGTAAGCACTGTTGATTTTTGTCTCACGTTATAGTCTTCTTGAAATAACAGGGAAGAGCATCATGTGGATGCTTTTTCCTTTCACAAGGAAAAGGAATATTTGTGAAAGTTATCAGGGTCAAAGTGCTGGCCCTGGCCTTTTCCTGAAGTTCAATTCGGCTACAGCTGCCCTCGTTTGAGTTGTCAAAAACATCTATGTGTTAGATAGAAGGACGTGAGCGCGGGACCACAATTCAGACAGTCTCTGATCTATGACTCAGAGGACAATTTCCAGGATGTGGACCCAGCATGACCCCACAAATGTGAATCTTGACAAAGAGGATTGGTAGGATTAAGTGAAGCAAGATCGGGTCCTGTACCCACCTCCAACCAGCTAGCTAGGTTCACATGGTGACTGGGGTGAGGGAAAAGTAGAGATATGGCGTAAGGGCACACCAGGAAGCCCAGAATTGGGCATCTTCTCGCCCACACACGTTCTTTCTGGGGAACCCAGCACAGGGAAGGTGTAGATCTTGAGTCACAGCCTTCAGTCGATGGCAGGGAGCAAGCTACTTCCTACCGTGCGAGGCAGGAAAGCATCTCCACACAAGCAGACTCATGGAATTCTGCACAAGTAGGCAGGGACCCATGCTGTTAAGGCTTCCAAATATACCTCATACACCTTTCCTTCTTAGCATTCATGAACACAAAAATCAATACCACCCAGGAGGTCTGCTCTCCTTAGCGCTAAGCTAAGTCAAATGAAAACAAGCAGTACATTACTTTCCAATTTAAAAATGGGGTCCTCAGGAAGGAACCCAAACACCTAAAAAAGACCCCTTCTAAGTGCCCGTTCATCCCTAGGAACTACATTCGCCTTTGGAGCTGACCCCCCCCCCCCCCCCGCTTCTCCCTATCAGGACTCTAAGGCGAGATGTCTTCCCTGACTTTTCTTC
Source organism: Nesogale talazaci (assembly GCA_004026705.1). Lineage (NCBI taxonomy): Eukaryota > Metazoa > Chordata > Mammalia > Afrosoricida > Tenrecidae > Nesogale > Nesogale talazaci. The sequence goes on from PVJH01001089.1 coordinate 147,172, forward strand.
CTTTTCAAGGTGAACTTGGGCCCAAAGCCACCCACATGTACTCTGTATGA